>CM028349.1:36948921-37523829 GCA_016618105.1 Dendrobium huoshanense
AATGAAGTAAATATATCTAATCGTCTATAAAACTATAATTAATATTTCTATTCTTATCAATAATAGATGCACCAAATCTTTCCCACATGTTATCGAAAAGTGATTAGATGTTTTGCCTCTTAGCTGGCTCGATTTATCAGGTTGTGCAACCTATCGATTGTCAATGAAAAAGGTACATCAGTTGTGGGTGGCGATGAAGTCTCTGATTGAAGATCAAAATATACTCTCGATCTCACAAGTCTAATAAAGTTGATGGATTAAGAATCCAATGTTCATATTATACTAAATAATTTAATGCTGATTTAGGGATTTAGTTTAGGGTTAATGAAGAATGGTGATGATGTGGCACAATATAACGTGATTTGCTCATCTCATTAAGAACAATCCAACATCATTGATGGCGGATTCTAATTTATAAGTTGTGTTGCAATTATAGTCATTTTGAGAAAATGTAGGAAGCAAATTAGAAGTCTTCAAAAAATATGATGAATTGAAAATTGCCTGCCATTTTTGGATGAAATTTTCAACTCCCTAGAGAATCCCATATTCAACTTGTGAATCTAATTATTGTAAACATTGCAAAAGTTTTTAGAAGTTACGTGCAAGGTGGATAAACTATATAAATGCAAGCAAAATGTAGGACAATCTGACGCTATGTTGAGATTATTCTCAGTGAGGAGATATTGGGGGTCGGTTTCATGGCCTTGACCACCAATGGGGCAATGATAATGATGATAACCACCATCATGTGCAATTACTTGTACAATAGAGGGAGAAGGGATGATGAAGAGAGCAAAGAAAGGGTGAGGTCCATTTCAGTCTTTTACAATATTTCATTGGTCATTCGACCTCTGGACTTAGGCTTAAGATATTTTTGGTGTCTTTGGATGATGGTAATTTTCATTATAAATTTGGTGAACTCAAAGTCTTTCTTATCTTCGTTTTTTTTTTTTTTTTTTTTTAAATTCTTTAAGAGCTTTTTTAGCTCATTTGGACTCAAATTATGCATCTTAATATTGTTAGAACCATCTTGTTTAGTTAGTGATTTTGATTATAAGCATTAAGATCAATATCAATTTGAACCCTTGAATAATTATAAATATTTTAAGATCAAATACTTGGGTATTTTGAAATATGAAACATACATCAAAATATGAGATACATATGATTAAAATTCATGCTTAACATTATAATGGCAGGATAATATATAACACATAAAAAAATTGGGTTAATATTTTATTTTTTATCAATAAATGCTTTAAACTCATTTGATTTACTTTAAGATTAGTATAATATAAATTTTGACAGACTATTTATAAATCAAACTTATCTCAAAATAAATTTAATGGATTTGAAATTCATTTTTATTAAATTTTTCTCAAAATATTCTCAATCAAAACTTTTTCTAACAATATATCCTTCAATAAACTCTTTAACTTATGTGATAAGCTTAATTATCTTTATTTTTATATCAAGATAAAATTCTTGTTATTATTTACACCATTCTAAAAATGAAATTTTCCAACAAGATACCACCACAAAAAAAAATAAAAAAAAGAGTGTACATGCTTTTACTAGTGGAGCATGCTCCTAGGGAGCTCTCAATGGTAGCTTTTTAGAGCTTTATGAGAATCACCATCATGCACTAGTTGCACCTTTGTTCACTTGTGTCCTTTCCCAAAGCCTGTGACTTTAATGTGGTGCCCAAATAAATAATGGCAAGTGGGCTCATGTCTTTAGGAAATTAGGGGTTATTCACTCATATTTATTATTATTATTATCATTATTTATTTGAATGAAATTAAATTAAATTGATCTTATTTGATTGATTAAGTTATTATTTATAATTTTAATTTTCTTTCAAAAGTATTATTCAGATTAAAAAATGAATTATACTAAGTTTAATAAATATTATAAATGCTATAGATACTAATTAATTATAATTTCAATTTTCACTGTGGTAATTAGTTGAAATTCTATGCTTGACTATATTGTAATGTCCATACACCCATTTGTTGTATGGTTTTGAAGATTTATTATATTAAATATTTGTAATTTTGGCTCATCCATTATTTAATTGATTAAAACTTTGATGTAGGGCCCATTTGAGACAGATGTATATAGTGTTTTATAAAATTGATTATGAAGTTATTGTTTCAACTCAAAAGTTTCTAAAAAATAGTTAGAAAGCAGTAGCCAAACGAAATTATGATTGTTATTGAAAAACAAAACAACTAGAAAGTTGTCCCAAATTTACTCTTAATTTGATTTTAAACGTAAATTTGGTTTGTTTGATTTTATGAAATTTAGAATTGAAATTAATTGATTTTGCTAATTAAGAAATTAAATTTATCAATAGATGAAATGAGGGAAGCTACTTAGTGACTTCATACTAATTTAATACCTTTTGCATCAATAATATAATGATCAGCGCGCAAATGTTTACATTTTTTATTTCAATTTTTTATACTAGAAAGCTGCTTCATAAAGTAGTAAGAAAGTTATTTCAAATGATGCTTAAATTAAAAACATAATGATCTAACTTATGTTTTGTTTGGGACAGCTTTCTTAATGCTTTCTAAAACTGCTTTGATTATAAAAATATATAGTTTAAAAAAAAATTGTATTAAAAAGCTTCTTTAAAAAACAGTAATGAAGCTATCCCAAACGAAGCCTTAATTTCACCACAAAAGTTTGTATAATCAATATAATCAAACACCAATTGACACACTTTACAAATACAAACTATAATGGTGATTATGAGATGAGATTAGATATAAGATTTGAGAACAATTAAAGAATTGGTACAATAATGATGGATCACAATAGCATTTTGAGTTGATGTGTGCATATTTAATATGAGAGATTAATAAAGCATGCAAGGAATGTAAATTTAGTTCTAAAGAGCAAATGGGATAACCATAATATCCATGTGATTCAACCTCTTACATGCCATATGTTTGTGCTTAATCCTCTACTTGAATTAGGATTTCATTATCCAAATTACCACTAAAATTAGGTAAATGGTAAGCTGTGAAGTTCTTTATAGCCAGGGCTGCAAATAAATCGAACCAAGCCGAGTATGTGTGAGTGTTCATTTATTATTAGCTTGTTTAAGTTTGGTTCGTGTTTGATTCGAACTTTATTATTTGTGTTCATGTTTGGCTCGTTTAAATTAATGGTGTTCATGTTTGATTCATGTTCGGCTTATGTTCGATTCATGTTCGGCTCATGTTCGATTCGTTTAGTGCTTATCGAGCTTTAAACAAACAAGCTTTAATGAGCTATATTCGTGAACATATTTAGTGAATTTTTTAGCACTATCAAACAAGCACGTTCATGAACAAATCTAATGAGTATTTTTGAGCTATCAAATAAGCAAGATCATGAATATATACATAACTAGTATTTTCGAGCTACCAAATGAGCTCGTTCACGAACAAACGATCTATGATTTATCTTATATTTGTTCATGAACATCTTACACAAACTATCGAGTAAACATCGACAGATGTGAAATATAATGTCTCTTGTTCATGAATAAATTTATTCTATTGAATGTATAAAATAAAATGAAATTAAATTTATAATAAAAGCAATTGTTTATTTAAAATGAAAATAGGATTAATCTATATGAATATATTTATCGAGCTTATTCACAAGTTCTAAATTGAACACGAATCGAGTTTTTATCAAGCTTCTTATCGAGCTTGATGTCAAGCTTGTTCACGAGCTTCAAATGATGTTGTTCGTGAATATAATGAACCGAACACATTAGTGTTCAAGCTTGTTTATTTAATGATCGAGTATTAAAAATGTTGTTCAAGTTTATTTGTTTAGTTAATTAAACAATCACAAATGAGATTTAATCGAACAGAGCAACGAGTAGCTCATTGAGCATTTGGTTCGCTTGCAGCCTTATTTATAGGAGCTTGCTAAGGTTTGTAGTGTCCCCCAAATAAATAGTCTTTTAGCCCATAATTTATGTTTGCTTATGGATTGTGCACAACACTTAATGGAGACTCATAAACTACTATATCAATTTATTTAGATAAGTATTTAACAAATTAATTCTTTATATATATAATCGAAAATAAAAAGTATGTATCCCACTATGTTGTATTGACTATATGAATTCTTTTTCTCAATTATGTCTTATTAATAGTCAAATTCTCATTTAAATCAAACAAAAATATGTTATTTTTAATACTTTTTATCCCAGTCTTTTTAGATCTACCTCTATATTTTTTAAAGATAGATCATAGCTAATACATCTACTCTCTTAATGGGATCATTTGAAGGCTGACATTTTATGTTAACAAACCATCTCGGGTAGCTCTTTCTAATCTTATCTACAACTAGAGTTACTCTAACCTTTTCATGTATATACTCATTTCGCATTCTGTCTCTGAGTGTAAAGCACTCATCCAGGTGAGCAAATACATAATTAAATTTTAAATTATTTAAAATTAAGTTAGTTTAAGTAATTAATATATTTATTAAATAAAAATAGCCTTGTTATATTTTAATTGTGTTCATTAGCCTTAAAATGTTTAGGATAAACCACATGCTTAATCATACAATAAAATACCTAAACATCATGCTAAACTAATTTTGTAATAATTGCTTTTATTTTTTAAAGCATTTTTATTCACCATATTTAGCTCATTTTCAAGTTGCAAAGGTCACAAATAGGCGTTGTAAATGTTTCGAGTTAAGCTGAGTATCTATCTAATCGAGCTAAGCTTGTTTAACTCTTGGTGAGCTTGAGCTAGGTTCATTCGAAAATTAGTAGGCTCAAGCTTGGCTGGTTTACTTGAGCTAATTTAGAAAGCTCAAACTTGACTCACAAAATATTTAAAATTATTTAGTATATATTTTATTATATTATTTTAAAATTATATTTTAATTTAAACGAACGGCTCAACAAGCTTACGAGATGAGCCTAGCTGAGATCGTATAATATATGAGCTCGACTATATGCTCGAGCTCGAACTCATGGCTCGATAAACTCGATTCGTGAGCTTGTTAATAAACCGGCTCGACTCACTTATACCCCTAATCCCAAATAAGCATAGTGGAACCAATCTTCATTATCATGGTTTTGCTTATACTTGCATAAGCATGTAGAACATTTTGTAAATTATTAGATGGTATCTTATTTATTATCATAATATAAGTAATGAGCTTCTACTCACAAGTCATGGGCTATGGGATTAACAGACTTTGCATCAAGAAATTATCCCATACCTAACAAAGAACTTAAACTTGTTAAGCTATATAAAAATTATCCCCTACATAATAAGACTTTTGACATACATAGTAGCTTTACTCTTGGTTTTATTAGTTGGGACTTTAATCCATTCCACTCTTTGGCTTGTTGAGCTATAAAGAGAACCTCATTTCTTAAGTCAATTATGTTGCTCTTGATCTTTCTTTATATCCTAGCTCTTTTGGATTATTGCGTTGAGGGGCATCTTAGGACATGATTCCGGAGACATTCGCAACTACAATGAACTTGTATATTTAGACCTTGAGGTTTATCTGATGATTGATTGATGTCGAATAATGAACGATTATAAATGTTGATAATCAATTAATGATCGACCGTCAGTTTAATAATTCTGATGAGAAAAATAGACATCAGATGTTAGGTATTGATGCTGGTTGATAATTAGAACAATGGAAGCAATGAAGAATGTTGATGTGGACCAACAACCGATCTGACAATGGTTGATGTTGATAGTAATGTTAGTCGATAATTATAATAATTACTTCTAAATTTATCTAAATTTATAAATTTAATATTTCTAATATATATTTAAAGGCTCATCCTGGAAATCTAAAAAAAAAAACAAATAAAACTAATTCATATTCACTTTAGCTTTCTAAAACAACTTTCTAATAAAAAAAATTTTAATTCGAAAAAATTGCGTTAAAAAGCTATCTTAAGGCTTTGTTTGAAAGAGCTTTTTTATTCTAATTTTTATATTAAAAAGCTACTTTTAGAAGCAGTAAAAAAGCCGTCCTAAACGAAGCCTAAAAAACAGGTAAAAAAATCCTAAATGAAACCTTAATTGCATCCATTCTTCATACATTTTACATAAAACATAATTTATTCTACAATTCAAATCTCATCACAGTATCATCCAATATGAAAATCAACAATTACAACAGTACAAGACTCTTGAAACAGTATGTTCCAACAAGGAACCAGCCTACAAGTGCAAGTGCAAAACCACCAAGAAATACGAAGAAATTCGTGCCACCTAATAGAAGCCCCAGACAAAGCACAGTTGCAAAAGGCAAGAAAGACTTCAGCACAGCTAATTTATCAACCCAAGTTCCCCTAAAGAACATCAGAACTGCCAAGTTCACCACATTCCACCTTCTCTGTCTGCTACTACCATAAGACATTCTATTCAGACAGTTTGCGACAAAGCAATGGCAGTTGCAGGTGAATAGGCTGTACGATCTGTGCTGGAAATCCTGTGTGCTTTTCCTCAGCGCGTCATCCCATGTCATTTTCTCATTGCTTTCTAAATCTTCATTTTTCGGCGAATCGGCCAAATTGGTGGAGAGGGAACCCTGCAAAATGAGAGAAAGGTAGGGGGTGATTTTTTTTTTTTTTTACATTTAGGTCAGTTAAGACAAACCGATACACACATCATCATATACGCAAGACTCGAATTCAAAATCTCTTGGTTGATAGCCAAAACTCTCAACCAATAGACTAAGATGAGTTGCGTAAGGGATGAAATTTACATACATACCACTTTATTTTCATAATATTTATATATCTAACACCCAAAACATTAATATTGCATGTCTACCACTCATATCCAACTTTAATATCAACTATACCACTCCTATAATTCATTTCTAACATTAATGTCATCCTATAACCTTTAATATTTCATTCCATGCACCCAAATTTATTCTATGGATGGTAGGCATGTAATATTATTGTTTTGAGTGTTAAATATGTAAATAGATAAAGTGGTATGTATGTAAAATCAAGTTAGATGGTTTGGGATTTATAATAACAAATCCTCATTAAACATGAAAATAGTAATAATATTATTTTGAGTTTTTTTTAAGAGTTATGAGAACGGAATTTTTATTTAAATGTATGGATTAATAAAAGAATCATCATATTTTTTTTCATTGGGATTATTAAAAGATGAAATGATAACTAACGTGTCATGCTTAACTAATCTTGGAACTATTTTAAAAATAATAATAATAATATGGTTGACAATCAAATAGTGAGATAAAATGAGAATGTTAAGATTAATGTTGGATAAAGCTAAAAAAAATGAAAGGGGACTGATCATATTAGTGGGATAATAGGGGATACTATTAAAGATGGACTAATAGGGAGAACAAAAATGATGGTTAGATTATATGCAACACAATGCAGATGATGTAACAGAACAGAGAGAAAGATCTAATAAGCAAGGACTAGGTTTATAAATTTTTTTAACAAAAGCTAGATGATTATAACGTGAAGAAGAAATGAAAGGAGGAAGATTCATAAAGCCAACTCCATGTAATTGGAATCCATTTGATTTTGATGATAAATGAACACATAAGTTTTTAGCTAGCAGAATTAATTCATATAAAGTAGGTTCAGATGCTTACCTCTTCCCTGTTTAATTGAATGTATCTTGTCACTGATCCGAAATTGAAATGATCAACACTGACGAAATGAGGCCCTGCAAAATCTAAGATCACACCATCCTCTCTGCAGATGCCAATATGGCCAATGAAAGGCACAAGCCATGAGATCAAGGGGAGGGGCGTCCACACTATGCAGCAGGGGAACCTGGCTTTCCTTGGATCTATTGGTCCAAGAGGAGAGCCTCGTCCAAATAATTGTTCATTATCAGCAACTTCCTCAAACTCCATGACCTTATCATACAAGAACAAATAACACTGTGAATAACAAAATAAAAACAATAACTATTTTCTTAGAGAGGATGCATTCGGTTATAAAAGTGCTTATAAACAAAAGTCATTATCATGGTAATTTGATCTGAATATCATTAAGTTCTTCAATACTGTAAAAAAATCAGTATAATGGTAATTTGCTAAAATTAACCATTTTAGCATAAGTTAGACGTATAATCAAAAGAATTAGGCATCAATACTGTAAAACCATGTATCAACTAGACAAGGTTTAAGTAAGGCCAGCTCAGTAAAGATCGGAGCAAGTTGACTAATCTCAACTCAGTTCGAGGGTGTATAGGCACAGTCGCTAAGCATCATTATCAACTAGAATACTTGAAACTCCAGAACCCACTAAGAAAGGTCATCAAAGTGAAACTACTTGCCTGTGGAACTCGATCCCAAGAGTCGATTAGTCCAAAACTCGATCCCAAGAGTCGAAAAGTCCAATTAGCCCCAGCCACTCGACATAGCAATTCGTTGGAACTCCACCGATCTAGATGATGTTGGCCATCAACACATGAATCTACTCCTTATTTCAAAATCATTAAAGCTTATTTAATGTAATTAAAATGCAACAACAAGCAAAATTTGTTTGGCAAGTTTTTATTAGGCTATGGCATTCAATTTACAAATTTACTTTAAATGCAACATTTCTTATATAATTAAGTCTCAACCCCCACCTATAAATAAGAGGTCTGAGGGCAAACTGACGAGGCAATCATTATCTTAAATCTACTATTTTCTAGCAATGAAAAATCTCTGAGCTCTTTAGATTCTCTCTCCCTCTTTTATTCTCTCATTTCAATGAACTGAATGAAGTCATGAACATATTGAGATCTAACATCTTTTTAGATGTGGTCAGTGTGGACAAATGCCAATGACCAATAGCTAAGCATTGAAAATACAAAATAGAAAACATCAAGACAAAGGGAGATCAGTTGAGATAAAAAAATCAAGCCTTCGCCGCTAGCAAGCAACTCAACCAAATGGAAGAGAGACCAACAAGAATAATCTAAGACACCTTGGAGAGCCCTCCCAGGCTAGACCCATGAAAATTTCCCAATTATGGATCTTCAAACCCACCCATCCAATGACAACGATCAAGTCCGCAAGTACCAACTTCAACTCCTATAGCTGATGGCTACTACCCAAGGAGTAATGTTGAGACCACTCCAACTCAAAGGATTGAGAAATCCTATTGAAAATTCATGAGTGCATTCTCTAGCAAACAAAGTTCAAATTTTCACATTTAGATACAAAGAAAAGATATATCCAACTAGGGGTGTCTAAACAAATTAACATGTCGGGTATAGGTTCAACCCAAAATTGACCCGATCTGAATACAATCGACCTGAACTCGACACATTTAAAAGATGGGTTAAAATGGTGGACCATAACTTGACTCGCTGGTAACCCAAATGACTCAAACCAAACCCAATAACCCATTTTAATTTAAACAAAAATATTAACTTGTTAATTATAGAGTTTATGTTAATATAACAAAAATAAAAATAGGATTGCTCTACATGTGAAATAATTTAAAGAAAATAAACAAATAAATGAATCATTATCGAGTTTGTGGGTCAAACCGAATCCGAATTTATCGTGATGGGTTACTTATTGACAACTCTAGATCCAGCCAACCATATTGCCTACTTTGAGTCAACCACCTCATTGTTGAATATCAATGATGTTATAAGATGTTGATCTCCAAGAAGTCGCCACTTAGATGGTTCTCTAGTTCATGTAAGAAAGTATTACTTCTTTTGTCTAATTCATAAAATAATTTGTCAACCAATTTGCAAGTGCTCAAAAGCTATTTAAAAAAATTCTTAAGTATGGTTGAAGATGAAGCAAGAGTGAGGTGAATCTCTTATAAATTTTCTTGCTCGATTTCAACAAGAGATGCTAGTAATTAAATATTTAGAGCCTTTAATCGCCCTAGTTGCACCAACTTAGGGTCTAAGAGAAGGACCTTATATATATGCACTCGGATTGAAGCAACTAAAGACATTAATTGAAATGTTGGAATTCGCCAATAGTCACATAAATACAAAAAAATACAAACGTAGAAATCTCAACTAAGCATTTGTAACTCGATAGAGACCTACCAAGACAAAATTAGCGTCGATCAAAGAAACATCGAGGTGACTTCAATCCAACAAAAGATGGAACTCATTGTGACTACTAGTAGCTAACAAATCAACACAATCAACAATGAATTGAGCAAAAAAATTCATACGTTTACCAACACTATGCTATAGATGAGTCTCCAATAGCTAATAAATATCTTACTTATGCTCCTTTAGTATCATATACATAACCAATGAATGCTATTAAAGAAGAAGAATACTTTCACCTGCCGCCGCCAATATGTGCACAAACTTATACTCGAAAACATCAAAGCACTGCCTTTTCCACAGAGATCATGGCTAATACATAGAGGATTGCTAACAGGTTCACAACATAGTTGAGGAAATTACTATGAGAGAAAACTGTAAGAATTTGCACACACTCCTTGACAAGGATTAGAAAGCAAAGGAGAAATAAGCCAACCGCAGCTCAAATTATTCAAATAACAAAAGGTATTCCATAAAAAGTCGGCGTAATGTTATTCAAATAACAAAAGGTAAGCCTTGTAAGGCTATTAACACATCAATTAGAGTGTATGAGGGCATGATGAAATGAATAAGTCTTTCTCCCCTTTATCTTTCTCTTTCTATCTTTTGGGAGTGTTGAACAGTTCGAAATGTTCACTTAGAATGTATCCTATCAGTAAGAATACATACCGGGAGTTGTACACGAGAAGAGACCGGGCAAGACTGCGAAAGATTGGATTGATCCGGACGAGACTGCTGCGAGAGAGTCCTGGATGGCGAAAATAAGAAGAAACGGGAGGCGGAGATAGCCAGGGATCGAGAGAGGCTGCGAGGGAAAGAAAAAGAAGAAGGCCGAGCCGATGAGAGACAGGAGAGGCTGCAATTTTGGGACTACGTCCCTAGGGTTAGGAAGCAGCGAGAGGAAAAGAAGAGTTGCATCCGATCAGCGTCGAGAGAGATCGCGAGGCCAAGCGCACAAAAATTAGCTAGATGCAAACATTATTTTTATTATTTTAAATAAAAATAAATAAATTTGAAGAATCAACTATTTAATTATTAATATGAATAAATTATATTAATTATTTAATAATTCATTTACAATTATTTGCAATATTTCTACACTTTTTAAAGAAATTTTTATTTAAGATATTATCTATGTTGCGTCCTGGAGTATTCGTGTCGGTAGAGAAATATATTGTTTAATGTCTTAGCATTGCACAAAGATCCATCACACAATCAGATAAGTGAGAGGGTGAAGCGTTCATAAGAGACACCAGAGTTTTTTATGTGGAAACCCCTGAAAAGGGAGAAAAACCACGAGGTCTGGCCTATTTTGAATGAATCCACTAATATTTGTAATTGATTACAACTGATGCCCTTCTTTGAGAGAAGGCCTTGGCCTGATGAAACAAATATACATCATATATAGTGTATTACATGGTGGGAGTTACAATATAGACATATTTGTTTGATCGACATGACCATAGTTGATAGGATGAATGTCAGAAAGGTGATGGAGGTCGGAAGGACCATTGTAAGTGACGAAGGTCAGAAGGATCGTAGTCGGCAGAAGACCGGTGTTGGAAAGACCATTGCCTATTGATGGAGGTCAGAAGGACCATAGTAGGAGACGGAGGTCAGAAGGAACGTAGTCGACAGGAGACTGGGTCAAAAAGACCGTTGGTTGCCTGCTGATGGAGGTCAGAAGGACCATAGTAGGCGACGGAGGTCAGAAGGACCATAGTCAGCATGAGACCCGGGTCAGAAAGACCGTTGCCTATTGATGGAGGTCAGAAGGACCATAGTAGGCGACGAAGGTCAGAAGGACCATAGTAGACGACGAAGGTCAGAAGGACCGTAGTCAGCAGGAGACCGGAGTGAGAAATACCGTTGCATGTTGTTGGAGGTCGAAAGTGTGAAGTTCTGTTTTTGCTCCAGGATCGTCTGGGCCGATCTGGATCGTCCCGGGACGATTAGTTCAAAATCTATTCCAGAATGTGTTCTGCAGTTCCAGGAAAAATTTCCTGTATGGATCGTCCATGCCGATCTGGGATCGTCCCAGGACGATCAGAGCATGGCACAAGTCAGAGAATAGAGGATTTTTTCGTCCAAGGAAATTAATTATCGTCCTGAAAAATCGTCCCAGGACGATTGGATTTGGTCTGATCGGCCAGGCCGATCGTGCGATCGGCCAGGCCGATCTTAAGGTTACTTAAGAGGAATCAAGTCATTTTGAAGAGAGAGAAAATAAAAAATATCTAAAAATTCAGCCGAGGAGAGAGAAGGTCGAGGAGATTTTTGGAAAAGTTGATTTTCGGGCGACGCCGGTCCGTTTTCGTCCGATGAGACTGTTGAAGATATTGATGTACGCAATGTAAGGCACAATCCGCCTTTCTCAATTTTTAGAACCGTCGTGTTTGGCGGTATTATCTGTCCGGAATTGATTTTTGTTAGTGATTTTCGTCCGCATTTCCCGTCTGGTTCAGTTTTTACAGCGTAATTTTCCGTATGTTGTTGACGTGTCGAGTGTGCACATTTTGATTATTTTCTGGAGATTTTTGTCCGGGTAGTTTTGATTTGACGGCGTTTTCCGTCGACTGTATTTTTTTTGTGTAGTCTAAAATTGTCTGAGCAATAGAATTAAAGTCTTGCAATGTTGTTATCTATATTCTGTGCAAATTTTGTATTCTGTGATTTTTCAGGAAAATTGTGTAAATTTCGTATACAGCCGTTGTGCTGCCCGATTTTCGTGTGATTTCTGATTTTGTTCGGATTTCTTTTGAATTGATATGCTATCTGTATATGCTATAAAAAGGGAGTTATAAGTGACCCGGATTCTAAGAGATTCGGTTAGTGTCTGGGAAATCTGAATCTGAAATGAGCTCAATCTGAAATCTGAAATCAGTTATGTTCCGGATCCGATGAAATCTGTTCTGGTGCTATAAGCACATCTGTCTGGTGCCGTGAGCACAAAGGGAGGCATAAGGGGCCGGAATCCATAGAGATTCTATCAGTGTCAGGTAATTTAGCTATTAATTAAATAATATCTGATATCTGATTTGAAAGGACTTCTGATTTCCGTATATGTTCTGTAAGCAAGTCTGACTCTGATTTGATATATGTCCGTATCTATTCTGATTTGATATGTTTCGTTCTGATCTGCATGATTTTGATATATGTCTGATTTTGTTCTGATTTATGTACATATTTGGTTTGAAGTGTTTGGTTTTGGATTCTAAAAGTTTGTGATTCGAGGTTTGTCGCTTTGCTGAGCTGTTGAGCTTACCCTTATTTTCTGGTGGTTTTCAGGTTCTGGGAAAGGGAAGGAGGTCTTGGACTAGAGTTCAGAGTCTGATCTGTAGGTATTGTTTTGTATTTTTTATTTTTGTACAGACATGGCCCTTCTGCTCTGTTTCTTTCTGTCTGAGCCATGGTCTGTAGTTGTAGATGATTGTTTTGAGGAAAAGAAAGAAAATATAGATAATTTGTTCTGCTGCATTTGATGTTTCATAGTGGCTCTGTGTGTCTGTTTTTGAGTTGAAATGTTTGGAAAAATCAGTTCTGAAGAAAATTACAAAGCTAGATCCTGGTTAGTTGGTTTGTTTGGCTGGTCGCGGCCCGGTGCGAGCGGGATCCGTCCCGGGTCGGGTCGGGTCGTGACAGAAAGGACCATAGTAGGCGACGGAGGTTAGAAGGATTGTAGTCGGTAGGAGACGGGGGTCAGAAAACCTGTTGTCTGTTGATGGAGGTCGGAAAGACCATAGTAGGCGACAGCGGTCAGAAGAACCGTAGTCGGCAGGAGACCGGGGTCAGGAAGACCATTGTTGAAGGGCAAAATTCTGGGAGAACTCTGGGCATCAAGTAGTGGCCTGGTGGAGCTCGAGGCCTCAAATAGTGGTCCGACAGAAGTCCGAACCTTAAATGGTGGTCTGGTGGAACAACGACGTCAGGCGGTGGTCCGACGGAGGTGAGGGCCTCAAGTGGTGGTCCGGTGGAGCAACGACGTCAGGCCGTGGTCCTGCGGAGATGAGGGCCTCAAGTGGTGGTCCGGCGGAAGTCAGGCGGTGGTCGAGGAGGAGCTTCTTCCTTCTCTTCCTTCTTTCTTCTCTTCTTGCTTTTGTCCCCTTTTCAAGAGGAATGAGGGTCTATTTATAGATTTATGGAGTGGCATGGCCCGTAAATAAGTGAGAGATCAAGGGTAAATGGGGAGTGGTTGGATGGACGGTCGAATTGAATCCCTTGATCATGCACCGTTCGTCAAACATTTGAAGGCCTTGATGATGTCGGAATTCAGCGATCTTGGGCTCGTTGGATTTGTCTCGTCAAGCCTCTCGATTCTATTATAAACAAATCATGTTTGGAGACCGTTTGCTAACCAAAATTGTGGCTCAAACCTTCCAACAGCGCATCGGGTCCTTGATTTGGACTCATGTGGGCTTGGATTGAGTCGAATTCGGTGTCGTTGGGTTTGTATTTCCGAGACGTTCAGTTTGACTATAAGTTTACTGAAATTGGAGTTCAGATGGTCCCAATTTTAATTTTGGAAGTTTCCAACTTAATTTTGCATCGAGATTTGTGCCCGATCAAGAAAATTTTTTTGAGGACGTGTCAATCTACATATTTAATATAAATTACTCTATTTACACATATAACTCAACATTTTTAAAAAAGATAGGAATAATACCCTGCATTATCTTTAAAACACCATCATTCTATTGTTTTTACCATCAAGTTCTCATCTCACACACCTTCCATTTTGTTTTTTTCTCTTCCCTAGCATGTCCTTTATGACTTTCTAGTCTTCATTCTTTTTCATATGTTGCTGGTCACAATTCTCCTCTTCACCAACTACAATTCTCATGGCTTGCTTAGCTTTGTCCTCCTTCACACGAGAGATTATTCTGTGCAAATACCGGATGGAAAGAACTGTCTGGTTTGATCTATGTGAATAGTAAAAGCTCAATTCATAGAGACAAATCAGACTATTCTCCCCGTCTAGTGTTCGCACATAATAATTTATCCATTCACACACCATCGATCTCATTTCTTCATCTCTCACCTCTAACCACTCAATTCCATTGATACTCTTGTAGCGAGATTTTGATGCCATTTTCTCATATCCTCATCATCTTGTAATAAAACCTTTCGATAATTCATCATCATTATCCAGGGGTTCACAAGTACGTTTATTTAGTTCTATATTTTATAAATATATAAGATTGTGTGTTGAATAAATAATCCCTCTTTTAACTAATTGATTTATGAATGATGGTTACAAGTTTATTAAATTAATAGGATTTACTCAAATAATCTTGAAACTCATAAACTCAATCAATATTGGCTTGATTTGAATTTAGTTTAAGTAAAAATTTAAATATTCAGTTTATAGTTTAGGTGTCTTGCTCTAACTTGAATCAATATCTTTGATATATTACATATAAGCTTAAAAAAATAGTAAATATAATTCATTATTTAAATTGATCATCGGTATTATTTAATAATGATGATAATTTCATCATTATCAATCATAATATATCTCTAGTATGAAATTATAAAAAAATAATAATTAAATGTATTTAATACTCTATTTAGTTATAGATAGATAATTAACATTTTATTATTTTAGAGATAAAATTTAAGCTTAAATACAATAATATAACATAATTTATTTTTATTTGTAAAGTTATTTAATAGTAAATTTAACATTAAAATTTAAGATGTGCAAGGCTATTTATGATTTCATAATTATCCAATACATCTATTGTATGCAAATTATATGTTTTCTAAGAATTATATATATATATATATATATATATATATATATATATATATATATATATATATATATATATATATATATATATATATATATATATATATATATATATATATATATATATATATATATATCGTTCACAGAAGTCCTAATTCACAAAAGATAATCAAAATAAAATCAAAGTGTTCTAAAATAAATTGCATGAAAAGTAAAGTGTAGAAAAGTAATAGCACACAAACCAAGTCTAAAGTAGTTTAGTCAAATTGACCTCCGCCCACTCTCTAAAGGTCCTCCTCTTTGGGTAGTGCACTAACTCAGACTTCTTCAGCACACAGTTAGGCGGAGAAACCCTTCTCCCTTACCAGAGGCTGAGAACAACATTTACAGGCTCCAAAGAATCTCCCTCATCTTGCCTCATCGGCTTGGCGGAGAGATGTCGTCCCTCCTTTCGCCTCCACTGCCTGACAGAGATACCAATTGCTCCCTCCTTTCACCTCCTAGTCTCGCGAAAATGCTGAATCCTTAGCTTCTTCGGCTAGTAAGTCCTTGACCACTAAGACTTTTCTTCCCATAGATCCTCTCGAAGAGCTCCACCAAAGCACATCTAGAGGACCCAAGGTGCGGGCTAGTAAAGCAACCTATGACCCCTTTCACACCTCTTAACTCTCTCAAGGCACTCTCCCTCTCTCAACTTCATATCCTCTCTCTTCCTTGTGAAGTTGACTCTCTCCAAGCTCTCCCATAGAAAAAATTGTGTGGCAACCCAAGCACTCTTACCCAAAAAGACATAACAAATGTTTATAAAGCGGGCTCTAAAATATTCTATTTTTTCAATATAGTACCATTAGTTCAATTCCATCGAATATCATCATTAGTTATATCAAATCACATATTGCCTAGGACAAGCCAAGTTTATCGAATTTGAGCTCTCTGTTGATCGGATAGTACAATCAAGATAGTATAATACTATCATTAAATTTTAAATTAAATCATGATTTATTTTCCAAACACTACCAAAAAACAAACCCTTTCGCAGCGGTTTTTTGCACCGGTTTTAAAAACCGCTGCGAAAACCACGCGTTGCATCAGAAATTTAAATCCATTTGCAGCGGTTTTAACCGCTGCTATTTGCACCGGTTAAAACCGCCGTGAATTTAAGTAACCCTAAACCCTAAAAAAGCCCATCCGTGAATTTAAGTAACTCAAAGCCCTAATTCCTCTCTTCGATCTTGCTCGCGCGAACGAGACGACGGGAGCGAATCCGGATAGCTGCGGCGAAAATCTTCTCCTCTTGCGAATCTCGGCCGACCGTGCCTTCATCCTCATCACCGTGAGTCTCTTCCCCTTCATCCTCTTCTTCACTTTTTCTTCTCATTGTTTTTCTTCATATTCTTCGTTTGCTTTTTTTAGGGTTTAGGTTAATCACAACCGTAGCTTAGTCGTTGGTTTTTAGAAATGAAATGCAAAGCCTCCTTATACATTTAGGATGCAATCTTTTTATAAAAAACAAATATAGAAAACTTTCCCTCACGCCACAAATACTTGAAGTCACGGATGGCTGTGAAATCCTTTAGAAACTCAGTATTGAAGGGAATTACAATGAACATTCAGAAAAATTTGAATGTTTATTATTAATTTTTCTTTTTAAGTGTGGCATCTCAGTTGATCATTGAAGTGCTCTAACTACACAGGAACAGTAGCCGAGATTTTTTTTTTTTTTTTTTTGAGAAAAAAAATATTTCTTTGAGTTTTACAGTAATTAAAATTCAAAACATATATAACTAATATGGTTGAATTTCAATGTTTTGAATGCAACAACACAATCCATTTTTCAAACAAATGATGTTTGAATAATTTCACACAAATGCTAATGGATTGGTATACATTGTTTCTTAATAATGGATTGGTATACATTGTTTTAACTATATAGAAGAATCTACAAATGCTACATTTGAAAAGTTGTATAATGCATTGTTTCTTAGTACAATAGAACTATAAAATTATATTAAAAAAAACAAGCTTTGACTAGAACACTTGTACATTTTGCTCGAAAGATCTGTGATTGAGCTGCTACTTGTAAATCAGAAATTAATTTTACTTTTTGGTTGTAGCATTTTTTTTATTGCAATCTTCTCACAGAATATTATCGACATGATCATATTTAAACCTTTGTTTTCTTCACCTTAATTCTCTCTTTTGGTTTCCTAAAAACAACTTTTAATTTTTTTTCATTGCAGAAAATGGCAGGAGGTAGTCGTTTCAGACAAGCAAAGAAGGTAGTTTGTAGAGGTGGATCAAGTAGAGGTGAAACCAGTAGGGAGACTGAATCAATTACACCTTCTACTTCAGTACACCCAGATTCGCAAGAAGAGATTGAGTACAGTGGGACACAACAGGCTTCACAACATTCATTTGGTGGTGCAGCTCCAGCCACACAAGAGGGGATATGGCTCGTCGGTATGATTTTTTTTATAACAATCATTTTATTTTAAATGAATTATGTAGATGAGCAAGGACCTATCATGCTTATTAATTTATGTGGAATTATGTAGATGAGCAAGGAAATCCTTCAAGGCGTAGGGGGAGAACAACATGTGCTGATATACAGAATATGCCGCCAGGGACATGAATTCATATAGAAGTTAATGAAAACAACATCCCTTGTAACATACCTGAGTCAACTTTGCTAGGAACATATCTTGGTGTTGTTGCAAGAGACCCTATTTTGGCTCCAATATCATTCCCTGATTGGAGAAATAAGGGTATGGAGCCATATAAGAAAAAGATGTTAGCTGAAGTTGAGGTATATTTATTTCATAGCAAATTTGAATTTTTTATGTTTTACATTATTAACCATATCATATTTGTAATTGCAGTCTAAATTTGAGTTTCCTGGTCATATACGCCATTGGATTCTTCAATCCCTTGGTGTTAAATGGCGTAATCATAAAACCACCTTAAAGGCCGAGCATTGGGACAGTAGACCAATTGAGGAAATTTTAGAGACAGTTCCAGCTGGAGTAGATCAGTTGCAGTGGTGTCAACTTGTTAACAAGTGGTCAAAGCCGGAGGACCAGGTAAATATTGTGATTAAGTTTTTTTTTTTTACATTGAAATGTAACATTATCGAAAAAGGATTCATGTAGCCGACCCCACGTAGTGGGAGAAAGGCTTGATGTTATTGTTGTTGTTGTATTGAAATGTAACATTATCATGTATTACAGGAAAGGGCTGCAAAAAATTCTGCCAATGCCAAGAAACAAACTTGTCCTCACACAATGGGTCGTGTGAGTTCAGTTCGAAGACAGAAGGAAACGGTATAAAATTAAACATTTATTTATAACTACTAAATAATTTATTTTCAAACTTACATTGTTATTATAATTTTTTGTAGTCAATTACGGACAGATTACAATTATGGAAAATTAATAGGATGCATAAAGATGGGACATGGTCATCTGATGACCCTATGCAGCGATGGGTATATCTATATAATTATTACAATTTTTTTTAATAAATTCATTCTTCAATATATTTAACTATATGTTTTTGAACTGTAGGCGCAAACATGCAATCTTCTTGCCCAAGAAGGGCTTACACCTGAAGAAGGAAATATTGAAGCTAATGAGAGAGTTTTTGCTATAGTTATGGGACCAGAACATTCAGGTAGAGTTCGTACCCAGGGATTTGGTGTTACGCCTACTAGATTCTTTCCTCAAAGCAAAAATGAAGAAGGTAGTGGTAGCGGTAGCAGTTTTGGACAGATAGCTAGTCTTAGAGAGGAGTTCATATCATTTCGTGATAATCAGGCGAGAGAATTTGCCTCTTTTCGTGATGAGATGAGACAGTTTATGCAAGAAACGCAAAGAAATCATCCACCCCATGGAGGATCAGAAATGGTATGAATTTTTTTTTTAAAGTTAAATATAAATTGCTTGATTATTATTATCTCATTCTCTTTATATTATTTTCAGGGTGGAAATGACAATTTATCTGATGCCTGACAGTCTGCTGATGAGCACTGGTATTAGATGTGATGCTTTTGGTGATGTAGATATTTTATGTAATTTCGAACTTTTGTTATTTTGATTTTGAAATGTAATATTGTTATTTTGTGCTCATTTCCTTGTGTTATAAATCATCGACTATGTATAGAACATTTTGTATTTTGTTTGATAATGGTAGAAAAGTTATGTTCTTAAATAGTTTTTGTAAATGGTGCTTAATTTCTAGATCACTTTTGTAGCCAATAGAGTCCTAGTGCAAAGTGCATGAAATTGATGTTCTATTTAAAGTTAGCTAGCAATTTGTAGTTCTCTCCATCTTATCAACTTAAGTTGGCCAATAGAGTCCTAGTGCAAAGTGTACGAAATTGTTTTAATGGAGATATATATATATATATAGCATGAATCAAACTTAATTACATCAAAGAATTCCTAGTCTAATGGATTTGATGATTCTACCTAACCTTGGATCTATGTATATGAATTTCTATTTGAAGCCATGAAAAAATCCCTATGTTATATATGATTTGTGTTATTTGTTGCAGGTGTGAACGGCAAAGTTTCAAAATTTTAAAAAAAAAATTCTGGACATTAGTGGCGGTTATAACCGCCACTAAGACCCAGAAAACCGCCGCTTAACTTCTATTAAGTCGATTTTGCTTACCTTTGTAGCGGTTAAAACCGCTATTATTCTGGGAAGTAGTGGCGGTTTAAACCGCTGCAAAAAAAAGCGCATTACAAAAAGCTACCCCGTCGGTCTTAAAACCGCTGCGGAAGGCCTTTGCAGCGGAAGGCAAACACGGCGGTTCTGCAGCGGTTTAATGACCGCTGCAAATAATGTAGTGGCGGTTATAACCGCCAGGAAAAGTCAAAATTTATGCTGCGAAAACCCTATTTTTTGGTAGAATCCTCATAATTAAATTATGTAGTTTTAATTAATATTTGTGCAGTAGTACAATCAATTCAAACTTTAAATTTTCCTAATTTAGATAACCTGGATTCGACAACAGAATTTCTCAAAATAATTGATCATCATGTATGTTTAGTTATAGCCCATAATTAATTAATATCATTTAATTAAATATTTAAATTAATTTATATTTAAATATATCGTATAATATGATTTGAATCATATAGTATGATTAACAAAAATCAAAATATTTAATTTTACTCACCCTTGTGTGTGTATGCACGGTTGCTTATACAACATAAATCTAGTGGAAAAAATAACTTGAAAAATAAAAAGTACATACTATATCAAATACAGACTTAATTATACACTGTTGTTATGTGGTCTTAAGTTTTGATTCTTTAATAATGCTCGGTATATGTTATACATGAAATAGTTGGCGACACAAGAAACATATCAAATATATAAACACAATAATAAATAAATAAGCATCTAATAATATTTGTAATTATCAAAACACAAGGTCGAGCTCCTGGATTGTAGCTGTCATGTCTCAGGATTTAAAGTGAAAGATTTTTTTTCTCTTTTCATTTATTTATTTCTTACTTATTTCTCAATAACAACTAATAGCCATTTACAATCATATTAATTTGATATTCAAAGTTGATTAATTGCATTACAGAAATATAAATAACATAAAAAATATAATTCACATTAATATAATCAAAATTTACATTCTACATCCAGAGATCAAAATAATATATACAATAGTCTTCATAGGCTAAAAAAATATATACATAAACTATATGAACTAAAAGAAAACTAAACTAGCGGTGTAAAAAGAAAACTATGTATATCATCTAGTACCTCAAGCCACAGGATCTTAACCCTTTTCTATAAACATGTAAAACAATATAATTAGCACATAACCCAACAAGTAATTAAAATCTTACATATAAAATTAATGCAATGCAAAAGATAAACAATATACTATAAATCATATAAGAAAATCTGTAAATCAATCTATATGTTATATGTATCGATCACATGTATCAGTCAATCTTCTTGTATTTATCATTCAATTAGTTTCACTTAATCATTTCATCCAATCATTATCGTTATTCCATCAATTATATAATTATAATAACATTTATATTTTAATTTGTATTTGGTAATAATAAGCAATAATAGAAATCATCAATATATTGGTATCATTATCCATACAATATCAATATATAATAATCAGTATTAAGTTATCACTTATCAGTTATCAATAATCACAATTAGTAATCAATATTATATCAGATATTCAGATAAAGGTATTTGAGGTTATTTTGCTCGTATACTTATGAGTTATGACTCTCAATCAGTCGCCCTTATGACTCTCAATTTAGTGTACTCTATATAACTCTCTTTGAATCACTTAGAATCAGTCACCTTAACTTCTTATGGCTCTTAAATAGTCCATCTCCTTAGAACTCTCATTAATGAATCATTGAATATTGTGGTTATCACGTGGGAGTTATCATTTCATATATATGATATCAACCAATTCATTATTTCAGTCAGATTAGTATCACATTCCAGTACATATCAGTTATATCTATGGGTGTAAATGAGTCGAGTCGAGACTATTGAGTTGAATATCTTCCTAATCGAGATAAGCTTGTTTAATTGTTATTGAGCTCGAGCTCGACTCGAGCCCGTTTACTAAGCTTGAGTTCGACTCGTTAAAAAATTCATAGGCTCGAGCTTGACTCATTAAAAATTCATAGGCTTGAGCTCGACTCGGTATCTATAGTTTGTTTAGAAAGCTCAAGCTCGATCTCGAGTTCTAAATTAAAAAATTCATTTTTTTTCTTAGACTTTTTTTTTATTTTAATATATAATCAATTTAAAGTTATTAAAATATATTATATAATATTAATTTGAATTAATTATTAAATACATTTTAATTTAATCAAGTGGTTTAACAAGCTTTCTTACCGAGCAAAGCTTGAGCTTGTTTAAAATACAAGCTCAAGTATAGGCTTGAGCTCGAACTTGTGGCTCGATAAGCTCGACTTGCAAGCTCGTGAGTGTAATTATATACTAAGTGCAGCTAGGCTAATGAGAGGGTTGGTCGACGGGTGGTGGCTAGCATCAGAAAATGGCTTGAAGTAGTTTGACTCTTCCTTCCTCTTGTATGATGAGTGTAACAAAAACTACTAAATAAAAAATAGATAATACATATGTAAAAAAAAAAATTGTAAGTGTTAAATGTAAATTCTCAATTTTTTTGGATATATGTGAAAACTGATAAGTTGGTCTAAACTGTAAAAAGATTACAAGTTGGCCTCTTTTTCTTCTTTTTATATTATGCTTATGCCTATAAAATAAAAAGTCATATATTCTTGGAATTATATTCCAAATTTCCAAAAAGTTGCAAAAAAATATAAAATATTATTAAGGCTTCGTTTGGGACGGCTTTTTTATTACTTTTTAAAACGGAGTTTTAGTAAAAAATAAAAAAAATTATTTTAAAACTCCATTTTAGAAAGTAATAAAAAAGCCGTCCCAAACGAAGCCTAAAATACATGCAATGCTTTATGGCGCATAATGTTGATAAATAAAATAGAAGCATAAAATTAAGTTAACTGTTGAAGGTATGAGGATTATTAAGAGGACAAATGACTTCACATTTAAAGACAAAATGCAAAATGAGTATGTACATGAAAAGGTCGAAGCAGCTATAGTGAAAAATTAGATAGAGAGTCGCTTAATTGATTTAGTAACATAACATCAACCTTTTGATGAGTATATATAAGGCCATATGCAATCAAACTGTATACCCGTGTTTGGCGTCCGTGAACTACTCTAATATTGGGTTTCACTATTCACGAATGCATTTTTGGCGAAAACAGAGAAAGTCGAGGCAGAGAAGGGCTTGCGCGTGTGGAGCTTAGTTGAGAAAGAATATACACGAAAAATTCTTCTTTTTTTTGTGTTAAGAAATAGAGTTCAGTTGAAGATGAATTAGTGCATTTTAAAGTGTTACTGTATTTTAGATTGGAAAATGAGTTTCTCGATTGCAGATGATCTAGTAGACTCGCTCCATGTTCAGAAAGTTAAATGTAGTCCTATGAAGATTTAATTAGAAAATATTATAAATATTTTTTATTCGATTTAAATGATACATAATAAAGAAAAAATATTTATGTTGATGATCTCATATACGTGATGAAGATTTGATGTTGTTGTTCTATATAAAAAATATATATAAAAGAATATAAATAAATATGATAAGCAATATTTAATGATTTTTAAAAAGATCTTATATAAACTTATAATTAATGCAGACAAAACTGCAATTTCCCCAATCGGAATAAAAGAAATAGTGGCCAGAAATTGCGCCTATAAAGGCAAATGTGAGGCAGAGGATTCGAGCGCAAAGCTTTTGGTTTCTCTTTTTGTTTTCTTCAACTGCCTTATCTCAGAGATTCAGAGAAGCTAGTTTCGGCGATGGCGGAGGAGGCAACCGTGATCAGCTGCCACAGCGTCGAGCAGTGGAACCAGCATCTGCAGGGCGCCATTGAAACCAAAAAACTGGTAAATAACGGAATTTTTTTTTCTTTTTTCTTTTCTGATTCGGAGGATATTTTGTTTCTTGGGATTAGAGCTTTTTCGATCTGATCTTGGAGCCAGGTTTTACGATATTTTGAATCGATTCGATCTAGATCTGAGCCGGATGACTTTTTTACTTAAACCGGAGTTCTATTGTCGGTTTCATCTTACTGTAATCCGAGTTCTACGTGTTTGGAACCAAAAATTGATCTGATTTCTATTAGTTAGGGTAAAATTATTAGTCGAGCATAGTTAAATACATTCATAGTAAAGATATATTCATATATATATAAATGCAAGAATGAATATATACACTTTTTTTAAAAAATTTAAATTCATGTTTAAATATCTATATATTCATTCAGGCATATAAGCATATATTTTTGATCAGATCCATAACTCGATCAACCAATTCCTTTTTTTCCCGATTTAAATTTGATCCAAGCTGAGCTTAATTCCTTCGTCTGCTTGTTGATTTTTATCAGAACTCTATTTGAGTTATAAATCAATTTAATTATTGATCTTAGAGACAAATTCACTGGGAGCCGGGATTTATGTAGTTGGTTCGATCTTCTGATTTTCATTTTGATTGATTTTAGCTTGTTTGCTTACAAGTTGCAATATCTGGTGGATTATTGTCTGATGTTTATTTCGAATGTTTTTTGCCTTCTTAATTTTTTTCCCTCTTTTAGGATAATAATCGGATTTAAATAAACTTGAATATCGTTTGCAGCCATGTGAATATTTTTCCCTAAAATTGCAAGCCCTTTAGGCATAGATTTAATTCTTTTCCTTGCATTAATTACTTCAACTCATGTTGTTCTACAGCCATAAATCTTTTTTTTTTTTTTTTTTTGTTTGCTGCAGAGTTAAAAGATTTAAACATCTATAAGGTCAGTTTTAAAAATGAATATTGTGATCATTGTGTCATCATCTAAAACAAATAATTTTGTGAAGATTGGGGTGCCATAAGAGCGAGAGATTATTCTGTGCGGACACTAGACGGAGAGAACTATCCGTTTTCTCTCTCTGTACAATCAAAGCACGGTTACTATAGCAGTTGGCAGTTGCGCTTTTATTGTAGACAGAGAGAAAACCAGATGGCTCTCTCCGTCCGGTTCCTGGACTGAATAAAAAGCCCATAAGAGGATGGTGCATGCCAGTATATAGTAATCAAGAAATTAATCTAGTTCAATTAAATGTTTATCTTAACTAGCTTTTTCTGGGAAATTTAAATTATGATGTATAGCTATTGAAACAAAATGCTATTATAATCCTTTGCTGTATGCTACAATCATAAAAGGTATTCGCCGATCAATCAAAATAAACTATTATAGAACCCCATTTTTTTTAAGAAAAAAAAAAAAAATCTTTGTAAGTTAAGTATTGGCATACGTTTTAGCTACCAGTAAGATATGCATTTTCATATGTTTTGGCTGCCAATAAACATATTTATTTTTAGTTGTTGAATTCAAACCTAAAGTTTCATCCATATTGTGTCCAGACTGTTTACTTTTAATATTTGCTTCATGTGTACTAGAAGTAGTAGCAAGTATGTATTTTTCTTGGATCCAAATTGTTGTGTACATTTAGTCAAAGGAAAATATATCCTGCCCTAATGATGTTTGCCAAGGGAAAGCCTTTGCCGATCAATTAAGAACTTTTGAGCTGTAAAATTTCAAATTTTCTTAGGCCAGAGAAGCAATATTTCACAAAAAAACCTTTTTCTAAGTAATTATAAGCTCAAAAGAACCTGTGCTGAACTTATTGAATAAAATGCTTATGTTGGGTCTCATATATATATATATATATATATATATATATATATATATATATATATATATAACTGGAGAGCTCTTTGAGCATTAGGAAATGTGATTGTGGGAGATTCTAGTGTAATGACTGTTGTTGTACAACGCATTTGTGATGGAGGAGAAATCAATTGGCCTTTCGCCCTTTTAGATTACTTGATAAAACTTTTGATATTACAACAACAACAACAACATTAAGGCTTTATCCAACTAGGTGGGGTCGGCTACATGAGTCTTTTTTCTTCATTGTGTCCTATTATGAGCCAAATTCTCATTTAAATCTAATAAGAAAAGGTTATCTTTAATGCTTTTTAACTAAGTCTTTTTAGATCTACCTCTACCTTTCTTAACATAGGTCTGATCTAATACATCTACTCTTCTTACTTGGTCATCAAAATTTCAACGTTTTATGTGATAGTATGACATTAAAAAGAGAAAAATGCTATTTTTGTCTCGCGGCGGGATGGATACTTTTCATGACCATCATCTTCCTCCGTCAATGGAGCTATGGATGCATCACCACATCATCCTCAATACCTGGTAGATTCTTAATAGAAATCTAAGGATGAGAAGAGTTATTGATTGGGGGTTGAACTAGATTGCTTGACAAAAACAAAGTCAATTTGGACTTAACCTAACAATGTGGACTATTAACGCCCAGTTTAAAATCTTGAGGTATGGTGCAGCAAAATTTTCTCTCGAAATAATTCGCAACTTTCGAACAGTATTTTTCTTTCTTTTTAAGTTAAAATAATTTTATTTGTGATTTGGCCTCTCCAATTTAAGTTAACCAAAGGATTTTACAGAATTCTAAAGTGCGTGTGTTCATGGTTGCAAGGTAATCTCAGTGTATACTTACTTTAGATGGCATAGTTTATACTCAATTAGATTTCTAAGTGGTCAATGAGAATAATGAGGAACACGTTTAAAAGATAAAAATGATAATGGTATTAGTACTAAGAATATGTAAATGATGTGCAATTTTAATTTGCAATATATTACTAGTTATTAATGTTATGCAATTCTTGGTAGGAAGAAGAAGCTTCTTGAGCTTCTTGAAAAATAGGAGAGAGATGGGGAAGGAAGAGATTGAAGAATAGGAGAGAGAGAGAGAGCTTTATTGATTGAATTTTTCATCTAGAAGGTGCCTCATATATCAACATATAGCATCTATATATAGATATTTACATAGGTGTGATGTCTTGCGGAATAACACTAGTCAAAACTTGAATCAATCCTAACAATTAATCAATATTACGAGAGGATAAAATGAAGCTCAATGTAGCGTGTTTTAGTACCTTGGGTTTATTATATCAAAAGAAGGTGTGGGCTCCGAAAATTCCATTTTTTGATGTGATTATGATCTGATTCCGGCCTCTCCGCGCCATCGGTTTATTTTTCTTTTAAGTGTTTATGAGACGATGACGACAGAGATTTTTAACGATATTAGGTTCCGGGGGAATTTTCAGAAGGCAGATTGGGTTTTAGATAAGACACTACCCAGAGATTTCGCCCTCATTTTGTGAGGACTTTTTTTTATCTGAGTTCTGGTTTCCTATAGGCGCAAGCCCCTATAGTTAATTACCTCTCTTGATAACAGGAGAGAACTTTCGATTAAGGCTAGTCGTTAAAGGGGTCGAATAGGTTATAAACCTATCGTATAATAGCAATAATTTTAGAGTTTTAATTTTGAATTTAGAAGTTTGAAATTTGAAATTTAGAATTTATCACCATAAACTTAAAATTGATGGTGGGGGGAATGAAGACGAGCCCGATCAAGATCCGTCGTCCCGGGCTGTCATGATCCCCGGTTTACTTAGTCAGAGGAGGTAGTCGACCCAACCTGACATAAGGCACCTTATCGACAGCCATGGGTTGCTTCGTCCAAGAATACCTTGTAGACCTATGTTGGTGTTTGTCTAAGGGGATATATCTGAATCCACCTTAGCTGACAGAGGGCTTTATGCCTATCGAATATACCATATGATTCATCGCTCAAGGGTTTGACGCCTTTAGGGAACATACGGGCTTTGGCCGTGATCGTAATATAATGGTGCCATTTTGCGGCAAAACCACCCGATCAGAGGGCACGTGCCACGTCCCTATTGGCAAGAGACTATTTGAGGATGAATCAAAGTGATACACCCGACACACATTCACTCTTTATGAGCTGAGGTTAATTTTAAATTTATCACCCCTGACAAACAATTGCGGGAGGCGGATGATTTTTAGTTTTGAGTTTTTAGGTGATTGATTTTATTTTAAGAATTTAGATTTTTTTGTTTGATTTGACCCCTCCGGTTGAAATTTTCTATCAACACGGCCATCATCGAGGTGATATTGGGGTCACTTTTATTTTTGTAAGGATTTTGGGAGGCATTTTATGCTTCAAGTCATGTCGACTCAGTCCTTTTGAGGAGGAGGATGAAACTTGAATATTAGACCCGCGCAGCATTCTCGACGATTTGAGTTTGTAACTTTAATAGTTCTGTCGGAGCACATGCAGGGGTATATTTAAATTTTTTTTAGAGATCATATTTAATATATAAGGGATATTTTAAAATATTTAAATATGATCCATTTTACCAAGTGATTTTATTTAGAAAAATGCCCGAATTTTCATTTAAGAGCCTATGAACGCCTTCTGTCCGCTTGTACACATGTTGCGGATTCGGTGGTGTACTCTAAATTAGGTTTCATTTGTAACACAAAGTAGATATCCTTCTGTCGTTATTATCCCATTCAACATAGTTTACAGAAAATGATTATTCAATAAATATTAGGATATCGTGCCAGTATTCGTAGGAGAATTATCTTGTTTGTTATAAGTTCTCCTATTTTCTCCCATAAATTGATTGATTTATTTGATATAAGTATTTTGTTCTTGCTCGCAAGCTAGTTGATGTGGGCACTACGAATTCCTTATTCTTCTCATAAATGAATTGTAGTATATTTTGTTCATTTCTACAAAGAACTTGAGTGATGCTAAGTCTTGATATATATTGATCTCCACATAGCAAATAATTTCCAAAGAACTCTCATAAAGGAACCTAGAGGAGTCCTTCATTGCAGGATATCAAATGACAATTAATTGTTAAGTGTTCTATTGTTTGATCTTATTTAGTATAAATTTTAAATTTTGCTTAATTACTATTGGATGCTATCACTCATGGATAGTATGTGATGTAGTCATGTTTAAATCTTACATAGATCATCATTACTAAAATACATAAGATTTTCGACATCATTAGCGAAATCCATCACATTTATTTTAATTTGGCTAAGTCTTGAATTTTTGAGTAAATTTCGGCAGCCTCCCAGCGTCCCCTCCCCGATGCCGAGAGGTAAGGGAGTGCTCGACTCGGCCGGATCAAATCGACGGCGAGGAGATTTGGGAGAGCTAATCGATCCCAAAATGAGTCTTCGAAATTTCTAATATGCTCTATCTGCTGATTAAATAATTTAAATTAATTAATCAGATAATATATTTAAATCATTACTAATTAAATTATTTTTGTTTGATTGCATATTCTCCATTTTTCTCAAAAATTTGTATAAGTCCAAAAATTTCTTAAGTCCTGAATTTTAGAGAAAATTTCGACAGCCTCTCGGCGTCCCCTCCCAGATGCCGGGAGGTAAGAGAGTGGCTCGACTCGGCCGGATCAAATCGACGGCGAGGAGATTTGGGAGAGCGAATCGATCCCATTAATAGTCTTCGAAAGATCCTTTGATGTGCGCAACTTGCTAAGTTAAGCAATTAAATTTAATTTTAAAAATATTTTTGGTCCCTTCAAAAATCCGGCAACCTTCCGGCGTCCCGTCTCCGATGCCGGGAGGTAAGAGAGTGGCTCGACTCGGCCGGAGCATATCAACGGCAAGGAGATTTGAGAGAGTAGTGTCTGCGCTCCCTCGATCGGATAATCTCGACGATCGAGGGCTTCAGGGGACCAGATCAACACCGGGACTTCCTTCAAATTGTCAATTTGCTTTTGTACCTATTTTAAAATATTCCCTTTTCTCTTAATCTCTCGCTCTTTCTTTTCTTTTATAATATGATATATAATATGTATTATATATATTATAATAAAACATAATATGTATTATATATATTATAATAAAACATAATATGTATTATAATATTATAATATAGTATACAATATAACATAATATTATATATGTTATATATATTTCATAATATATAATATATATATATATCATATACTATATATTATATTATATATTATAAAATATAATATAATAGAGAGAGGGGGAGAAAAGAGGATCGGGAGAAGCCCGATTTGGCTAGGTCGGAGAGGCCACGCACGGGGAAGGCTTCGGCATCGGCGTGCAGATCGTCGGCGGAGGCAGGTCGGCGGAAGGCTTGTCCGGGGAAGGTGCAAATGGAGTCGATCGATGATCAGGCCGAAGGTAGGTATGGAGATTGGAGGCCGACGGTGGGTTCGATGGCTTCTGTTTGTTCGCCCGTGGGTTTGGAGTCGCGAGAGCAGGAGATCGGAGGCACGCACGGAGTCGACGGAAGCTTCGGGTGCGTCGGTGCTTGAGGCGGCCGGCGGGGTTGACAGATGGTTCGAGTTGGTGAGTTCTGCCGGCGGCGGTGGGATGAGGAGCAGGCGTCGGGCTTCGTTCTTCTGAGGTAAGTCTTCCGAAAAATCCTTCTCTGTTCCGTTGCTCTGTTCCTCTATGCGATTCTGAGAGCGTCAGAGCCGAATGAGAGGAGGGGATCTTTTTTGTGTCGTGAGGAGTGATTTCTGCCGAGAGGAGTGCGATCGTGGGCGGTTATGGGATCGATCGTGGCTGAGGTGGAATGAGCGGTTGAGTGCCGCGGGTAGTTTTAGTCTAAGCCGTTGAATGGGCGGCAGTTTTAGGTCAACAGAAGGGACATTTGATGATATAACTACTAGAGTTGAAGTCTGTGATTAAAATTGCAAAGTGCCTCAAGGTTATTATTGGATAAGAGAATGTTGTGTTGTTGACTGTTGAGTTAAAAGATAGATTGTATAAAAATACTTGTAGGCTGGTTGTGTCATATGGATTTGAGTGTTCTTAGTAAAAGAAGTTGTAAATGATAATTTTAAGATATATGGATGGCTTTACAAAATAGATATAAATATATTGGTCATATAAAACAAAAAGAAAAACTTGGAATTGCTTCTTTGCCGAAGGCCTAATTGGAACAGAAGGCCTCATTCAATATCACCACCCCATAAGCTTCGTTGCAGAACAGAAGGCCTACTTGGAATTGCTACCTCTGATAATTCTTATATTTCTTTACAGGCCGTTGTTGATTTTACTGCTACCTGGTGCGGTCCCTGCCGCACAATTGCTCCAATTTTTGCTGATCTGGCCAAGAAGTTCCCAAATGTTATTTTCCTTAAGGTTGATGTTGATGAACTGAAGGTAAGAAACCTTTTGCTTATCAGTCCACAGTCATAACATATTTCACTTTTCTTTTGGAAATTTTTTTTGGTCAAGATATACAACAACAACAAAAACATCAAGCTTTTGTCCCACTGCGTGGGGTCGGCTACGTGAATCCTTTTTCTTCATTGTGTCATATTAAAAGTCAAATTCTTGTTTAAATCTAATAAAGAAAGATCATTTCTAATATTTTCTAACCAAATCTTTTTAGAGAAACTTCTACCTTTCTTAACATAAGTCAAATCTAATACCTCTACTTTGCCAACCGGATCATCGGAAGGCCGCCGTTTTATGTGACCAAACCATCTAATGCAACTCTCTCTAATCTTATCTTCCATTGGAGCTACTCCAACCTTTTCACGTATATGCTCATTTCATATCCTACCTCTAAGGGTCAAGATATATTATTAAATTTTGATCAGATGGGTCTTCGAGATATATTAAGAATATACCAAGCCAGTATTTTATACTTTTATTCTATTTATCTTCCTCTAACACTGCTTTTGCAAATTGCAACTATTAGTCTGTCGCACAAGACTGGGCGATTGAGGCCATGCCAACCTTCATATTTCTGAAAGACGGGACGATCATTGACAAGATTGTGGGTGCCAATAAAGACGATCTGCCGAAGAAGATCGAGCTGCATTCAAATAAGAATTGATGCTCGCCTGGTTTGTCTTTGGCATATACTAAGTGTTTAGCTGCCTTTGAATTCTAAGCAATATTTATGATTAGTAATGCCGTATTGAATGATTTTAAGATTTTAATGTTTACATATGATTGCGTTTTCAATAAATGAAATCATTCATAGTGTGTTTATGCTTTATTTTATTTGCTTATTTGTGTTATGATTCTAAATTACATAAAACCTATAGGTTGAAATGGGTGGCTTCTCAAATTTAAGTAGTTAGTTAAGCCTAATTGGAAGTTTCAGGTTTTGTTTGGGATGACTTTATTATTGTTTCTTAAAGCAACTTTTTAGTATAAAAATTTTAATGTTTGTATTAAAAAGTTGCTCTAAGAAACATTGAGAAAGCCGTCCCAAACGAAACATCAAGCTGTATATTGTTACCTTGAGGTAAAAACTACCTCTTCTTTGAATTATAGCTTCTAAAGTTTGGTTTGGAGGAATTAATGATGATGACATCGTTTTTTTTTACTTCATATTTGAGCTGGTTTGGCTCGACCCAAAATTGAAAAACTTATGTTTTTGTTTGATTTGGACTCAACTTGAAATCTAAACTGGCTCTAGTTTTCTTTGATTTGGACTCAAATTTGAAATTGATGTGATGTTGAGCCAATTTCTGAACAGAATTTAATCACTTTTGAATATTTTAACAGAATCAAGAGGAATAAAGAGGTCACATAAAAATGGCATATTGTATGGAAGAACACTATGTTGATGCTCCTTTCTTTTACCTGTTTTATGTTGATGCTCCTTTCTTTTACCTGTTTTATGCAACAAACCGCAGTTCAGTGAACTTGCAAGCTCTTAGCAATTTTTTTTTTCAAACAACATGTATATTAATATAAAAAAAGCAACGGTTACAACAGTAATAGAGACGGAATAAAAGATAAAAAGGAAAATTACAATAAAAAAGCGGGCTCAGTAAGCGGCCAAGGCTTCCAGCGTCCCTGAAGCCTTGCACGGATCATCCAATAAGATCGAGACAGCGACCAACTACGAACCGACCCGAACAAAGCCACACCAAAGATTGCCACCAGTAAAGCGTCAGGGACGCGAGCCCCAACCACATCATTGCCCATAACCCAGACACCAGCAAATCGATCAACATTAAAGTACAAAAATCCCGAAAATAGAACAAGGAAAAAGCAGCATAATACGAAAACATTATCGCCTACGCCGACCTCTCCCACGAAATCTCCCCCGAGAGGCAACAATTAAAGTAGGTCTAGCACGATCAAGAGTGAAATCATTACCAGGGTCCGAACCCTCACAAAAATCCGGAGAAGCCAAACCACCTTATGAAAATTCGGATTCAGAGTCACAGTCTGAAGAACCATTCAACCAATTAAGATGGTTCATAATATTCAAACCAGAACTATCACCCAAAGGAATGATCATATTTTGCTTATCGACCAAATTAACAGGAACATCAATCAAACTGTCAACAACTGGGAAAAGCACAACATTCACATTCTCACACTCCAATACAGTATGAGACGTAACATTATCGACATTAACAACATCTAAATTAACGTTAGGGGGGTGGGAGAGTTCTCAATCACAGGCTTAGCAGGACGGCAATTTCCTAGTGAATGGCCAATACATTTACAACCGACACAGAATTGAGGAAATTCATCAAAAACAACCTCTTGAATGTAACCTAAAGATTTCGAACCTAACCAAACTTGCTTGGGGTAGGATTTTGTTATATCAAGCTCTATTAAAACACGAGCAATGGATGGACGGGATCCAACAGCAGTTGCTTCGTCAATTTTCATGGGCTTACCAAACAAACCGCCAAGGCCAGAAAGAATCCGAGGAGAAGAAATGCGGACGAAGACGAGGAAACGAAATCCAGATTGGTATAACCGGCGACTCAACACCGATATCCAGAGAGGGCGACCACTTTGTTAATTTCATATAGCAATTAAAGACTAGGTAAGAACGGTGACAGAACACCCTACAGTAATCAAGATCATTAGAGAGGTTGATCAAAATGTGAGAGGGATCTAAGACAGTCACAGAAACTTCATTTTTCAACTTTAAATTGAAGAAAAATTTACGAATAGCTTCAAGAGGAGGTCTTTTAGAAGGAAAGAAACCAACTAAAGAGAACTGAAAGGGGGCAACAAGCTCATTGATTTCCTGATCGGAAATCCATAAAGAAGGTAAGCCACGAAACGTAGAAACATGCAAATCCGGGAAAGAGGGCTTAGAGCCAGTAAGAGCTTCAAGAAACGAACGCGAGTGAGAAACCCCACCAAAAAAACCAGGGTCTTTAAGTTTCACAGCCGCCATGCCGGCACTGCCGGCGAAACCGAAATGAAACCAGAAAAGAAAATTACCAAGAAAAAAAGAGGAAACAGAGTAGTAGTAATCTTCCATAAAATCGTTTGATCACCGGAGAGAAAGCCCCCGCCTTGCAAGCTCTTAGCAATGATTTAGGCTTCTGTTGGGATAACTTTATTATTGTTTTGTAAAGCAGTTGTAGAGTAATTTTTTAAAACTATGATAAAAAAGTAGCTTTCTATTGTAAATTTATTTTGAAAGCAACGACAAAGTAGTGACCAAACATAAATTATGATTTTAATCTGAAAAACAAAACATTAAGAAAATTGTCTCAAACGAAGCCTTAGTCAAGTGAAGAACAATTATTTCTTAGAAGTTAGGACCATAGAGTTTCTATCTTGCTAAGCAGTTGCATGTTACTTGAATCTCAAATAATTGAAAATAAATTTAGTTAATTTGATTATCATTAATGAATTAATTTCCCTCTAATCTCCTCAAACTCTTGACCTAAATTCATAACAAGGTCATGATGTGATTCTACTAATAAGTAATAACATTGAATCCAATAAATTTATCCCTTCCACTAACAATAAATTGATAATGCATATTCATACTAAGAGTGCTACTAAGATCCAAAGAAACTACCCTATTAATGACATTCTTTGGTTAGTAGTCCCCTAAACCCTATAAACACAAATAAAAGCTTTAACATCAAAAGATGAATGAGAATGACAAAATTGAGTTTGTGAGTAGTGTCCCACTTTATTTAAAAAAATTTATTGATGGAGAAAAAAGAAATGTTTGGTTTGTGTTCATCTTCATATTAGCTTGATAAAAGAAGAATCATTCAAAAAATAAAAAATGTGTATATAAATTAATAGTGATGTACCTTAAGGGAATTCATTTTGATTAGCATGAATTTTGATGTAATATTTGAAAGTTTTTTATAATTAAATTCATAATGATCTGCATACCAATTTCAACAAACTTATAGTTTTGTTGAGCATCTTGATGAAACAAATCTAAGAACACTATTGGTGATCTAATCCAAGTTCAAATAAGCTCAAATCAAGCAATTAAATAATTGCTAGAAATTTTGAGACATTAATTGAAGGATCTAATTGTCTTCGAATCTTACATACTTATAATAAAAAAGTGGCTCGATGAAGTAAATCTAACATGCCCAATGTCACTTGATTCTGAGAATATTAAATCACTTTATGTCAAAAAAAAAATCACTTTATGTTGAATTAATAACTTATGATCAAAAGAATTGATACGAGCTCTCCTATGGAGTGTTGTTGAATTTTAGCTGAATTTATTAAAATATTCACTACAAAAGTATTATAAATAGGCTCTCTTTCTCCACATGAAGGGGACTAAGATTTGAATTTGGAGATAGATTGGAGATCTAAAGAACTTTAGAGCTCTGCTTGACGTTTGATGACGACCAACACTATCAGTCACCGTAATTAGACGTGGATTCTAGATTGTTATTATGCAATTTTCATAATCCATACAACATCATCTAATCAATGTCATTGTCTGACTATTATCACTCAATCATTATTGTCCGAGTAATGTCACCCGAATAACACATCTAACAACTAAATTTCTAGCATTCTCCCTCATTGACAAAAGTACAATACATACTTTCTAATCACATCTTTCTCATTAAAGGGAAGAACACTCTTATAACTTATTTATAATGTGAATCATTTCATCTAAGTCAGACTCGTAATGTTTTTGCTTTTTTAGTTTTTCATGTAAAAATTATGGTGTCCATTGTATTTTTTTTTTATTATCAATGTGCGTGCATTGTGTCTTCGTGATAGCAGTGACGTTAAAACTCAATTTCCATCGTCATGAATTTTCTAACATGCAATAAATATATATTCGTTGTTTTAAATAAACAAGCACCACATTGGAGGATGGTTCTCCTTCTCGCTTGTCTTTCACAATAAATAATACAAATTTTTTATTCAAAATTACTAAGGAGCTTTAAGATTGATTGTAATTATAAGTTACTTGAAATTGTTGAATTTGAATTGAAATTATTGAACTTTAGGCTTGATTTGGAATGACTTTCTTATTGCTTCTTAAAGCAACTTTTTAGTGCAAAAATTTAAGCAATAAGAAAGCTGCTTTAAAAGCTGCTTTAAGAAATAGTTGAAAAGCCGTCTTAAACGATGCCTTAATCATGGTCCAATTATTCTATAACAAAATTATTTAATTATTTTGTATGTTGGTGCAATCCAAAATTTAGATGTTCATGATATATCATAAATCAAACTCTAAAAATTTGGATTTAAGGTTTCGTTTGGGACAGTTTTTTACTACTGCTTTCATGAATTTTTTGTACTAAAAAACTATTATAGAAAATAGAAAGAAAACTGTCTCAAACAAAGCTCAAGTTGGCTCAAATCTTATGGGTCGAATTCGAATCTACTTTTTTGATCTAAATATAAAAAATTTGGTTTGTTTTAGGTTAAACATATTTAACTTATGTTAATTAGATTGTCCCATTAACCAAATCTTATGATATATACACCAAGAAACCCTATAATATATGGGTTAGAAAGATCGTTCGGATTTAACCCTTCTTAAGCTTCATTTGCGACAGTTTTTTCATTATTTTTAAAAGCAGCTTTCTAGTATAAAAATTTCATGAACTAGAAATTTTTTAAACTAGAAAATTGTTTTAGAAATCAATAAGAAAACTGTATCAGATGAAGCATTAATTCGTATTTATCATTTTTTTTTATTCTTGATATTTTGATCATGGCATGTGCAAATATATGATTTTGGAAGTTAAAAAAAGAAAGAAACGAGTGTTAATTTTATAAATTTATTTAATTTGAATGTTATGCATGCTATTTCTCTTATTAATTTTTTGTCAAATAGCCTTTTCACACAACAACAACAACAACAACAACCAAAAACAACAATATTAAGCCTTTATCCCACCACATGGAGTCGCATAAATGAATCTTTTTCTTCATTGTGTCTTATCAAATGGTTGTTTAGTTAGCTAAAAAAAAAAAAAGAATGTTGTGTAAAATGAATCTAGTGGAAAAGTAATATTTTAGAGTTTTTTGGATGAGCATAAAATAAATTCACGTGAATGTTTTATTTTTGTGTTTGGTTTGAAATAAATTGAATGTAAAGTTTAAAAATGAAGATCAACGACGGGTGATGGTAGCAGCCGTGGCCCAAAGGGTGGCGATGGTGATGGCGATAGTGGTGGTGGAGGCGGTGGCTGGAGGGGGGTGGTGGTGCTGGCCTAAGGTAGGTGGAAGTGACCAACGGCGGTCGACGTTGGTCAAGCGAGGTTGATTGTAGTGTAAAGTATTCTCTCTCAAAACTTTACAAGTTTGGTTTACCTGAAAAAGAAACTATAATGGTTTACACTCCTAAATTTATTTTTCTTTTCATTCTTTTTTAAATCTATAAAGAAAGATAACTAAGTCTTTTTAGGTCTATCTCTATCTTTTTTGACATAAGTCAAATCTAATAATGATTGGTGAATGATTTTTTTTATATATAATAATTAAATTTAGAAAAAAAAAATATATAATGATATGAATGTTATAAGAGCTAAAATATAAAAACGAAAAAGCAAATATCAACCCTAATTACTAATGGGAAGAAAAATATAACCATTTCATTGTATAACATATGATAAAATATAAATAATAAAGGAATTTTTTTTTTTAGCTATCATTATATATTTTATATCAAGATGTTTTTATTTATGATAAATATAATTAATTGTAAACTTCATATTTTATTACTTAATATAATTAAATTTTATAAGATAAATATACCTAAATTCTTAATTTATTGAATTGAATTATTAGTCATTTCTGATATTTTTTTATTAAAATTAATATGTGAGTGTCTAATAATTTTGTTGTATGTGTTTAATACTTTAATTATATCATTTAATAATTTAATTGTTATAAAGAATGATAAAGAATATATATGACATAAAATGTAAAAGAACTATTATTTTGACTAAATATTTTTTTTAAACAAATGAAAGAATATTGAGCTTTAGCATCACTGTTCTTCATTCCATCATTCCATTGATGTGGAATTAAGAATGAGACTTTAATCCTATTCACAAATCTCACTTTCGAGAGTGAGATATGTGAATAGGATTAAAAATGCTATCATTTGCAAGCTTCAAAGCTGGAAGAACTATGAAGATTTTACGATGTTTCTTTTTTTCCAGCTTTTCTATATCAATTGGACAATGATAATTTAGCATCTTAGAATTTAAATTGGAAGAACCATACATCTCTCTATATTTTTCAATCGACAGCTAGAGCTTGCCATTTGCATTTAAAAAATATAAACAACGAAAAATATAATTACATTTCCACAATCAATATTTACATCTTGATTCAATATGTCAAAATGAATATAAAAAAAATCATTATATGTGACCAACAACAACTCATCATTGTAAATACATCATAACTACAACAAAAAGAAAAAAGAAAAAAAGGAGAAAGTTATCAATATATGCATAAAGAAAACTCAAGCCTGCAGCCCAGCTCAACCTTAATATACAAGATCTTTACCATTGCCTGAAAATATATAAAAATTATATAATGAGTACATAGCCCAACAAATATCCAAATATCCAATATCAACAACCGAATTCAATGCATCAAACAAAAACAATAATCACATATATGTAAGAACTTGTAGCATTTTATAGGAACAACATCATGTATATCATGTAATTAATATGCAATCTTATGATATATGTTTCTATCAATACTTTATTAGTTAAGCTGCATGTCAATTAATCAATCATGCAATCAATCAATCTATTTAATTTGTTATATGTTATATCTATTATATGTCATATCTATCATATCATAAAATGATAACATGCATGCATATTCATATGAGTTTAGCAAAAATGAAAAGTCGTTACTCTCTATCCGTCGACATAGTTGGTCACTTGGTTATAGACTAGTTTTAAAGATTATACCATAAACCTTGAGTTAAAAGAAAACGCATTTGCTAACCTTCCTATATGTGGTATTATATTTCAAAAGTCAATATATGTTAATAATAGTGTTGACAGTCAACATTTCTTGTGTACAAGCAAATACATGCATCACATTTATCATATATAAAAAATATCATTTTCTCTATGCATCAATATCATGCATGAAATTCAATAATCTATGAAATGCGTAACTATCCGTATACTGTTTACTTTCTTTAAAAAATCATAACTACCAATCTATCCAGTGAAATTTTTCATATAAATCAATCAAAATGTGCAGAATAACGATATATGTCACGTATCAAAAGTTACATAAAGAATAATAGGAGATATCATATCTTTATTGCTTTCGAGAGTGAGAAATATGCAAACTCAAAATCATTGAATGTAGTAGCAGAGTATGTTACTTACAACGATCAAAAATAATTTTAGTAACACGAGTGACGGACTTAGAAGTCCTGTAGAGCATTTTCTCTTATATTATTCCTCTCCTTCATTCCTTTCCTGACACACAAATAGAATGAGTCGGGTTTAATTAGTTTTGGTGTTGAATGATATTTATATTGATTATATTTAAAAATATTGATTTAGTGCCTAGTGCCGTGCTGTCCAAATTTTTAGTGTCTCTATGCTACATGCAGATCCCAAAGTTATTGTAGAACAGAACATCAACAGTTCCCTAGCACTACTACGTACGCTTATCAACCAGTGTTGCGATGCTCTCTGCTGGACCCACATTTTCATAATTTAAAAATAAATTTATTTTAATGATTTTGAATTATTATAAACATAATGGGATTTGCATCCCCTTACATATTGGGTTGTATCATCATTTTGATGATCAATTCAATATGTTTTGGCAATCAGGATAGTTCTAATATTTTCGATATGTTAAGCTCTAATTCCTTATTTCTCCTTAAAAAAAATCTGATAAAATATCTTTTTTATTTTGCTCCGCTGGTTCGTTTCTCTGCCAGCCGATCTTTCTACGGCTGCCATTGCCTCCGTATTTTTCTCAAAAACAACATATAATTGTTCTCTCATCTAACGAATTACTCCTCCAACAAGATCACCACTGTCAATTACATTTATTAGCACAAAGCTCAATGGACTTACCAATATCCAACGGCTAGAATCTCTTCGGACAAAAATCTCTCCGGCCTCAAATATCGAAAAAATCAGGATCCCATATTACGAACATACCCTCGCTTAAAGAGAACGCGGAGGAGCGTGTAATTATAAAACCTCTCTCCCCTCTCTCTTTCCCTTCTCTCTCCCCCCATCGCGGGTCACCTTCTTTCTCTCTCTATCTCTTCACCCTCACCCCCTCTCTCTCTATCTCTATCTCTCTTCCGCCGCGATGGCGAAATACGTGGAGCTTATCGATATGGGGGTGAGAATAGCGGCTCGCTTCCATTCCCACTGCCCTCACACGGCTCGCCTGTACTACCACCCCCCTCCCTCGTCCAACGCCAGCGAAGGAGACATCGCCGGAGTCTCCGCCGCCGAATCTGCCGGCGTGCGTGTTCCGGCCATAGGCTGCCGCAGTAAAAAAGTCGCCTTTGAATCGTCGCCGACGGAGATTATTCTTTCCGCTGTTGTCTAGAACGCAGCTGATGAAAATCTCAGCGCTTATTTGAGAAGCAAATTTTGACTTTGTTTTTATTTTATTTTTAGGGTTTTTTACAATTTCTATACGGTTGAATTTTGGCAATGATGGATTATTATTTATTTTATTTATGATGAAGCGATTTAAGTATTTTAATTTTTGTAAATTGTTGATGAATGTTTTGCCATTTTTTTTTCTTTTTATTGGGAGGGGGGAGAATTTTATTTAGAAGCCTGCTTCCAGGTAAATTCTCCTTTGAATTCAATTTGTGGCAAAGAGGAAAAGAGGTAACCTCACCGGGAGGTAATTGAACGCCTTCAATGTGCGTCACGTTTTTAGTTAGCTAAAATTAGAATAGATCTTTCCCGAAGAAATACTGATAATTTGTTAATTAGTTATTTAGTTTATTAGACGTGGGATGGTTAATAGTCATTGGTTAAGTAATGGTAATTAGGAACTAATTAGGATATTTTGGAAATAAATTTATAAAATATTGTTATTAAATGAATGGTTTGATAAAATAGCCTATTTATTCTTTCTTTAGCGACTTTAGCTAGGGCTGCAAATGAACCGAGTCGAGCTTAGTATATGAGTGTTCATGTTTGTGTTCATTTAATATCAGGTTGTTCAAGTTTGATTCATGATTGTTCGAGTTTTATTGTTTGTGTTCACGTTTGGTTCATTTAAATTAATGAGTGTTCATATTCGGTTCATGTTCAGTTTATGTTCGTTCGTTTAGTGCTTATCGAGCTTTAAACAAATAAAAATGAACGAGTTATAAACGAGCTCTACTTTTAGATGTTCATGAACTTAACAAACGAGCTTTATCGAGCTTCTTAACAAATAATTATATCGAGCATGTTCGCAAACATATGTAACGGATTTTTTTTAACTATCAAACAAACACGTTCATGAACATATCTATGAACAAATACATTTATAATAAAAGCAATTGTCTATGTAATAATAATTATATCATTATATTATAATAAATATAAATTATTTATATTTAATAATTATATAATCAAATATTAATTATTTTTATCAAGCTTATTTACGAGTTCAAAATCAAACACGAATTGAGCTTCTTATCGAGCTTAATTTTGAGCTAGTTCACGAACTTCAAATGATGTTATTCGCGAACATAAATGAGCCAAATGCATTAGTGTTCAAGTTTGTTTATTTAAGAATCGAGTATCTAAAATATTGTTCAAATTTGTTTGTTTATTAATTAAAAGATCATAAACGAGCTTTAATTGAACCGAACAACGAGTAGCTCGTGGAACGTTTGGTTCGCTTGCAGCCCTAATTTTAGCGTATATTGGTGCTATTATCCTAATGTTTTTATTATATATCATAGATTATGTTAGCTTGAGGAAGCTTTAATGTAGAGTTAGGCTTCCTATGGGATGGCTTTTTAACTATTTCTTAAAAAAATTATTTAGTAAAAAAAAAAAATTAATATAAAAGAACAAAAAAAAATTAAAATGAAGACATAATTCAAAGTAAAATTTTGTATTACATTATAATAGATAATTTGAAAATTGTTACAAGCTTATTAATCTATTTGTATCTTTTGATAATATTGCATTACAATATCATTTGAAATCAAATCGAACACATCTTTCAATATAAGGTATCAGACAATCATTGAGCTAATCACCACTCATCATACTACACAATCGATATTTGATAATCTTCATTGCATAAAATGCTCTTTTCACTATAGCAATAATAATTGATAAAGTTAATGCTAAATTAATAAGTATGTAAATCAGAGGATTCACACGATCCTTTTTAATCTTAATAATTTGCTTTGCAAGATCAGCAATATAGTTTAGAGATGATAGCCAGTCTTTGGTACACATATCAGTGTTATAAACTGACAATTAAATTTTAAGAGCCATAAGGTCACAGTAGAAAAATCATTTAGATATAATTATGTTAGACGTATCAATTTCTTCTTATCATAAATCATTTAGATATAATTATATTAGACGTATCAATTTCTTCTTATCATAAACATTAAATAAATCAGTTGGATTTAAGTATGCTATACAAAGAAGCAACTTAATAGTAGATTCAAAAAAATGATTATATAGTATAGAATAACTAAACATGATAATGATGTATGTTTGATATTTCTTCACCTCTTTGTATTGATCGACGACAAGTTTTATATGCATCATTCATATTTGGAACTTCATTTTTGAAAATACAATAAAAACGTGACTTCCTCTAGTAAAGCAGTCAATCTATTTTCCCTTAGAATCTGTAGTCGTTGTTTGGATATTTTCACCAATTTAATTGCATTTTCTATGTCTTGATCTTTCCTTTATAATGGCTGTGATAATTTATGTGTAGTCTCCAAGATATCAATCATCAAATGTATTGTAAAAATAAAATCAAATGATTTCATTATATCAATCTAACACCTGCTTTAACCGATCGTTGAACATGTACCCCTTCTTTTTTAACAATTTCAAACACTTCAATTACCGAAACATACATTCTCGTAAGACTAATCAAAAATTGAAAATGTGAACGTACTCCATCGAATATAACCAGATCTTTGTAAATATGTCTCTTGATTTAAACCTTAACATCAAAAGATCCATGTCTACTTTGATGAAAACCTAAATAGAAATAAGTTCATAGTTGTATCCAAAACCAACTAAATATTGTAAGATTTCTTAATTTACAAATTACTATTATGAGCAACAGAATTAGGAAAAGATGAGAAAAGCATGAATGAGAAAGAAACCGTTTCTAAACATCTAGACTCTTCCAACCTCCCCTCATCCATTAACTTTTACAATATCATTATAAATAACTTTGGTAAGCATATATAGCACATTTAACTCGAAATTGAATTCAAAAATTAAAAAAAAAAATATAATTTGATATGAAATAGTGAAATAATGAAAATAAACATCAGTGCTATATTAAAAATAAGAATGAAAGTAGTGACACATATATAAATATATATGATTTTGAAAAGAAATACAAGCAACTCATCGGAAAAGCTGAATAACAAACAAGCGATGGGATGAAAGACGCCGGCAAAGGACACTACGATCGTGGGACGACCTTCGATTCCAGGAAGCCGCCGGACGAGGAGGAGAGATCAAGAGAGACATGATTCCTGCCGGCTGCCGCGCGAAGAAGAGCGAAATTAGCGTAATTTTCGACTATGTGATCTATATGATGGGCCTTTAGGGCAAAAGGGAGGCAAAATTAGAAAAGGGGGGGATTACTTAAATGCCCTCAATGCCAATTTTCAGGCCAAGGTAAATAAATCGGGTAAAACAACGTAGTACATCAATTACATTTCTACGAAATAGAACTTCGGAACCAAAAAATTGAGAAAAAATTATTAGGCGTGGAATGCGCACCGTACACATAAGTACTGGGTACCTAGCGGTGCCCAATAATATCGAGTACGGTTCTCCCCATCCGCACCCTACACCGATTAATCTCTCAAAATTGAGAGGCTCGGACGCGGGATCACGCGGGAGAGAGGAATGCCTTGCTTTCTGGACCAATTCACGGGCTGCAGCTTCCGAGAATTTTGGAAGTTAGAATCTTGTACACTGCAAATTAAATAAAAAGTGTTCAAACTTACGAGATTGTTGGATTTTGCTTTAAGAGTGTAAAATTAATACCGTTGATGAGAACGCAAATCGCAAAGCAAATCTAAGGGTTGTGAAAGGGTTTTATTTATGTTATAATAATCACTAGGATCCTGACTTCTTCCCGTCCAGCTTGGGCCAGTTGCCTAAGTTGACAACGTGAAAGTTGGAGTAGGTGAAGTAGGTTTAAGGAGAATAAATTTATTTAATTATATATTGACATATTTTAAATTTATTTATTTTATTACCTCTTCTAATATATAGGTATTCTATAAATATTTTTTAAATTTATTATTTCATTTTTTTATAAAAAAAAATATAAATATTTTTTATATTTTATGTTTTTGCCCAAATTAGAAATCTACCATCATAAAATTCCATCCAAATGTTATTAAAATATAATATTTTATCAAATTTTAGGTTTTTTTTTAATGTTCATTTTTGGATCAAAGTCATATTACTTAATCAAATTTATTATTTTACATTTTTAAATATTACATTTTAAAATTATAAAAATACCCCTGAAGAAAGGATGTACATCTTGACCTAGTTTTCTTTTTTATTTTATTATGTAGTATTTCTTGAAGCAGTGGGAAGTTTGTTAGCTTGTTTTTTTTTTTTTTTCATAAATAGGAAATATATTAATAACACAAAAATAAAGGTTACATCAGCATAAAAAGAAAAGCTAGCAGATAAAAAAACAACAGAGAGAATTAGAAAATAAAAGCGAGCTCAGAACAAAGACAAAGCTTTCAGCGTCCAGTGAGTCCCGTACGGAACCTCCAGAAAGCGAATGCCACCAGCAAAGAAGGACCAGGACGCGAGCCCCAAGCACATCATAACCCAAAGCCTCACGTAGCAGCAGATCAAACAGTAACTCCGCCAAATCCCGAGAAGAAGCAGCAAGAATCAACAAACATACGAAACGAAAAATCATCTCATGCGTCGACCTTTCCCCCAAAATTTTCCGCGAGAGCCAACCTTTGAAGTACGCACAAGAGTAAAATCATTGTCGGACTCAACAGACTGCGAATCCGACTCCACATCCGACGAATCAACCAAACAATTATTCTGATTCCTAATATCCAAACCAGAAGAATTACCCACACAATTGGCCATCACTTGGAAATCAACCACGCTTACAGGGACCACAACTAAACTGTTGGTAATCAAATTAACTTCCTCTATTCCCTTCTCAATTTCAGCCGGCACCACCGCAACAGGCAAAACACTATCAGAACCACCATCTGCATCTTTTGAACCTTGAACACCCCCATTAGAATTCACAACACCCATAACTGGCGAGCCATCAGAAAACACCACATTCTTTGCATCAAAAACCACCTCCGGCACCACCACCGGAGAACCATGGTCACTAACATCAGTCACAACCGGAGGTACAAACGGAGCTGCATCGGGGGATAAGACAGAACAGTTATCAACACGATTACTAGGCACATCATTCACAGCATTAACCACATTCAAAACGGATGGGTTAGAAGTGAACAAAGACTCCAAAATCTCCGAATTTCCGCACACAGGCAACGGCCGATCCCCAAGATCGGGAAGATCGCTCGCAACTTGCGCCTCATCAACAGGCTTCACCACATTCTCACGAGATTTATTCACATTCAAAGAAGCAGAAAAGTTACCACAATCCCCCTTGAAATGACCAAGCCGTTTACACACAACACAATAAGCAGGCACCTCCTCGAAGCAAACTCGTTGAACATACCCAGAGTTCTCCGAACCAAGCCAAATTTTATCAGGAAGGTCCTTAGTAATGTCAATCTCCACCAGGACCCTCGCCAGAGAAGGTCTAGATCCGACAGATGTAGAATTATCAACTTTTAAAGGACGGCCAAACATCGAAGCCAAAGCATGAAGGATACGAGGGGCAAAAAGGTGTGGTCGCAGACTGGGAAAGGCAACCCAAATAGGAATAACCGGAGACTCAACCCCGACATCAAGATCTGGCAACCATTTAGTAAGTTTCAAATAGCAGTTATTAACCATATAAGATCTATGGCTGAACACTATACTATAATCCAAATCATTAGAAAGCTTAATAAGAATATGAGATTGATCCAGAACAGTTACAGAGAATTCAGCATTTAGTTTCAAGCTGAAAAAAAATTTTCGGATAGCATCTATTGAAGGGCGCCGCGTAGGAAAGAAACCAACCAGAGCAAATTGAAAAGGAACAGACATAGCTAAAATTTATTCCTCCGATATCCATAACGAGGGTAAACCACGACAAAACCCTTTCTTAACTCAGGAAAATCAACTGAAATCGAAGAACCAGATAAAGCTTCCACAAAAGAGCGCGATTTAAAGGACCCATCCAAGAAACCGGGGTCACAAACACGACTAACCACCATAATGAAAGGAAAAGGCAGAAAAACGAGAGGGCAAACTTCCCTGGACAGCAACCGAAGAAAACAAGCCCAGGCGGAGGTAGACCAGGCGGCGGCGAAGCCCAGCCGTCGCGAGAGACCAGGCGGCGGCAAAGCCTAGCCGTCGCGAGAGACCAGGCGGCGACCAGCCGTCGCGAGCGGCGATAAGCCCTAGCCGTCGCGGACGAGATGCCCAAGCGGGAACGGCGAAGCCCTGCCTTCGCGGGCGAGATGCCCCAGCGGGATCGGCGAAGCCCAGCCATCGCGAGCGTGATGCCCTAATGGGAGCGGCGTGAAAACATGACTCCTACTATTATTAACACTCTAAAATCTGCCTTACCGAAACCAAACTTTAAAACTTAAATCTATTTGAAGTTTGTTAGCTTGTTATTGTTCCAAACTTCAAACAAACAGCTGAGAAAAAAAATAATTAATTAGTTGATTAAAAAAAATAGTATAATAAAACTTAAAATATAGGTCAAAATTAAAATTTAAAATAATTAATAAATATTTAAGAAATAAAAAATGACATTTATATAGCTTGTTATTCATTCATGATCCAAATTTTTTTTTTTTTTTTGCTGATATAAAAGAAAGAGGAAAATATGAAGAGAACAAAAGAAATATTGAGAGCTTTTATGTACCTTAAACTAATGAAGGTAGTTAATAATGCATATGAAAGAAAATAATCACTTTTTGCTTTGCTTAACCCAACGTGATTATTAACTTTGTTTGGGTTGAGTTTCAGTTAAGGGGTTGTTTAGATTAAATAGGTCGTATGATCCATAGGATAACATGTTAAACAAGTCGGATTTAGATTAAACAGATTTGAATTGAGCTCTGTATGAGTCAAATATTTTGAGCTATATAATAAACGGATTAGATTTAGGTTAAACATATTTGAATCAAGTAAACTTTGGATCAGATTTTGTTGGGAAGTAAACTACACAACGTATGACAAATAAGAAAACGAAAAGTAAAAAAAAAAACAATGGAAATGAGCACCATGGTTTAATGGGGAAAACTTGAAATAGCAAAAAAAATCACAGAGCTACACAAAGCCAAGAAATTCACTATGAAAATTAGGAGAAATTATACAAATTTCTCTTCTCACTCTCTCTTTCTCTCTTCACTTCACACACTTTTTTTCTCAAAACAAAAAAACATGCTCACTTAAAAAAATAGAAAAAAGAGAGAAGAAATAACTGACCAACCATACACACAACACTACAGCTAGAACGCCACAACTTTCTTCTCTTTGGCTCCAGTGTGAGCTTGAAGCATTGCAATGCTCTACCATACAAAATTATAGTACTATGCGGCAATACAGACATTTTTTTTTGAGGTCTTTTCGCCTCGCCTTTGAACCCCCAGCAGGAGATGCTCTACCCCCTTAAAAACTCCTCGTAAAGCTTTACTACAAAAATTGAGATATGAGTCAACAATATAACCTGATTAATCAACCCAATCAAATTCCACGTAAAACTACAAGACTCTAACATGATCAACCAACCCTAATTAATGGATTTTCAGAATTCCCATGCACTATTTTAAATAATAAAATTTGTACATTAAATATAAAATTTTGATTATTCAAGACAATCAGACTCTTACTCTACACGTTGTAAGGTCCGTATGTGAATAAATTTAAAAATAAATTAAAATATTTATTTATTATTATTATTATTATTGATTTTTTAAGACTGTCAATCTCCCATTTTAATGAGGTATAAAAAAAACTCTTCAACCAATAAATGAGAAATGAGAAATCAATACTCAAAGAGATGTGATTTGTATTGATTTGAATTTTCTATATTATATGAAAGGGCATTTTAACAGGAGAGATGAATACTGTGTTTACTTATTTATTGTTATTTAAAAATTTCATTAATTCCAAAATATCCCAAAATAATATCACAATAAAATACATAATGAAAGTTAAATAATATAATAATTAATTCATAAATTAAATTTATAAATATAAAGTAAATGACACAAAAAGAATGTGAATAAATTAATAGAAATGGATGTTCAATTTGTAATAAGTATTATATTTAATATATATTAATAGAGAATTCACACTTATAATCAATTAATTCAATCAAGCAAAATATAATAATCATACAAATGAAACAAAATTGTAACTTAAATGATTAATTAGCAAGCGAGTATTAAATTATATTTTGACATCATGAATTGATTAATTACACAATATTTGACTAATGCAATTAATATATTACAAAACTAAACTATACAATTACTTAACACACAAATACCAATATTATGGATCTACACAAGTCACAACACAAGAGCACAACAATAACTACAATATTCATAAATTTTATATAATTTATATGACTTTTAAAAATTCATTATCTAGAAGAGCCTAATTAATCCATAAATTTTTATAAATAATTTATTGTTGAAGATTGCTCAATTCTAGTGTTAGCAAGACACTCAAATATTGATCATTTTGATGGAGTATTTAAAATTTTGATAAAAAATAATCAAAATATTTAATAAGCATTCTATAAATAAGTTTTCATTTCACACTTGAAAATAGGAGTTGGCAGGGGCAGAACCAACCTCTCTTTTCATGGTGGGCAAAATAGGATGGTGAAATGCATAATTTTATGTATGAATTAGAAAAATCGAATTTACGTCGATCAACACTAACGACCATTAGCGTCGACGGGCAAAATATGATTATGATATGTTTATAATCGAATCAAGCAGCTCGACAAGTCTAATTGAACGAGTCAAACCCCATACAGTTTTTTCCTTCTTGTTTTTTCATGTCAAAAATTTCTAATCTCTTACAAATTTTTCCCGTGGTAAAAAATTAAGTGGTACTCTTTCTATTTTACGAATATACATTTTCAATAACACAAAATATATATTAAATTTTATATAATGGTATAAGTGGTAAAAATGAACTCTATAAATGATATATTTGATATTAAAGTTATTTATGAGTGGTAGACATAAAATATTAAAATTGTAAGTGTGAGATATGTAAATAGTATTACATAAAGTGGTATTTATATAAATCCCTCATATATTAATTTTATTAGTTGCAATTTATTTAATTAAGAAAACACTATATATATCAATGAGGTCTTCCTCTGGTTCTTCATTTTTTTTTTCTCTTCTACATGAAAAGTAATGAACATCGATCGATCTTAGCTTAGCTCGCCAACAAGTTCTGCGCAGTAATCTCATACTGAAATCCTCCGCTCTTGGAGCTGTCTGCGTCCCACACAAAGATCCCCGCAAGCTTCTCCTCCTCCTTCAACTTCCGACACACATCGAAGAAGCCATTCGCCGGCGTAAGGCCGCGGCTGGCATCTCCGGTCAAGCTCATCAACACCTTCCCGCCGGCGTAGTTGGAACTTTGCTCCTCGAAGTAATTCAGCAACTGATCCACCGTCGTGTCTGAACTGTAGGCGTAGAACTGGAAGTTAACGTAGTCGATAACATCGCCATAGTTAGCCCACAGAGCCTGATAATGTTCCTGCACTTCGCTTTTGCCGTAGGGTGCTATGGAGGCGAAGGAGATCACGTTGTTCTTCTTTAGAATTTTGATTAAGGCCCCGATGCAGCTAGCGAAGGTGTCCGGGTCAGCCTTCAATTGCATAAATTTGGTTAGGGGTAGCAGATCTGCATGTATATGTTAAGATATATATATATATATATCCTCATGTAATTAATGTAAGATGCATCATGATGTGATTTAAAGTTCTCAAATTTGTGCAGAAATTAAGTATTTTGTGTTTGATATCATAATTATCATTAATTGTGGTAACACAACATAAAGGGGTGTCTAAAAATGATCCGATCTGTCAACCACATTTCAACATGACCAAAAAAAAAGAAGAAAGGGATTTTGGTTCATAATTTTGACCCGTTTATTAAGCGGATTGGGTTCAAGATGACCTGCCAACTTGATTTTGATAGGAAATTACCCGTTTAGATTATGATTTTTCTTAAATATTTTTATTTGTTGGTATGATTATCTCATTTTTTTATTAATTAATCTAAAATACATTGTTAAAATATCATTATTATATTTTAAAATCAAAACGGGTTATGGGGTTGAGTTCAGGTCATTCGGGTTACTAGTGGGCAGTGTCCACATATTTTTACCCATTTATTAAATGGGTTGACTTTGAGTTGATCGAATTCAAATCGAGCCAATTTCGTGTCGGATCTGAACCCGATCTGTTGGCCTGTTTTGACACTCCTATTTTTTTTCTACGTTGTGTCATAGTAAGTGTCAAATTCTCTTTTAAATCTAAGAATTAGAAAATATCATTTATAATACACTTTTTCATATCTTTTTGGGTCTATCTCTTTCTTTCTTATCATAAGTCAAATCTAATACATCTACTTTCTAACCGGGTCATCAGAAGGTGTTAGATATGTAAAATAATAGTAATATAGTGGTTTGTATGTAAATTTTCCTTTAAAAAAAAATGAAATTTTAGATTTAAATTACAAATCCATGATATAACACAATGGTAATTAAACTATAAACTTTAATTAAAATTTAATTAATTAAGATTAATGTTATAATTATTAAATTTAATTAGAGATCGAGTCATTAAAGCATGCATGCCTGAAAGTGCTCATAGTCGATGTCAATTCCATCAAGATGGTTTTCCTGAATGATTCTCGTCAGTGAAGAAGCAGCGTTGAGCACCCATGAGAAAACTGTGGTCGGCTGGAACAAGACCGGTTTGCCGGAGACTGTATCGCCACCAAGGCTGAGGGCCACTTTGACGTTAGGGTTGGCTTGCTTTATGGCGTTGATATGATCGGCGGAGAGATCGTCGGTGTCCCAGTAGACGATAAAGTTACCGTCTGTGGAGGAAGGTGGAGATATGGTGGTGGAGAAGTCAGCGGCGAAGGAGAGGATGAAGTGGAAGTCAACGCCGGAGTTTATGGGGACGTCGGAGAGCTTGACGTCGGTGAACTCCGATCCGATGTACTCGGCGAAGTACTTGGAGTTATCGGCTCCGGCGAGAGGAGAGAGGAGGACGAGGAGGAAGATGGGGAGGATCATTGGGAGATGGGACTTCATGCCTACTTGTGTAGTGTTAAAGCTACAAGCATTGAATATAAAAATATATAGGGAAAATTTTAATATAAATAAATGATTTTTATGACTAATTACTTTTAAATTTATATTGCATTGATTTTTTAAGTAAATATAATGAGCTTTAGCTTAACATTTTATGTGAGATAGTTTAAGCTTTTTTATTTTGAATTTTACTAACTACATTTTTATCATAAAAGCAGTTGAAAGCTACTCCAAACAAAACCTATAAGTTGTTTGAGATTGTTTTTGATATGTCATCAAAAAATTATCCTGATCGGTGCGAATCTCGAGGCAAAATCAAGCCAGTAACTTCAATAATCAAATGTGGGAGACTGGGATCATCTAAACTCCGATTTCAGCAAACTTATAGTCGAACTGATCGTCTCGGAAAGACAAACCCAACGACACCAAATTCAACTTGATCCGAGCCCAAATGGGTCCAAATCAAAGACCCAAAGCACATTTGGAAGGTTCAATCCATAATTTGGGTTACCAAACGGCTTCCAAAAATGACATGCTTATAGTCGAATCGAGCGACTTGACGAGACGAATCCAACGAGCCTAAGATCGCCAAATTCCAACATTATTAAGACCTTCGAATGTCTGACGAACGATCCATGATCAAGGGATTTAATATCGGCCGTCCATCCAAACCACTCAATATTTTCCCCTGATCTCTCACCCATTACAAGCCATGCCACTCCATAAATCTATAAATAAACCCCTCATTTCTCTTGTGCGGGGGGCTGAGGTAAGAAGTAAGAAGAAGAGAAGAAGAAGACGAGAAGGACAGGAGGGAAGAAACTCCTCCTCGACCACCGTCGCCAGAATTTTGCCCGACGCTAGAATTCTGCCAGACGCCGGAGTTCTACCTAACGTTCAAGCAACGCCGGAGTTTTTCCCGACGTTCAAGCAACGCCGAAGTTTTTCCCGACATTCAAGTGACATTGAAGTTTCACCCGAACTCCAAGTGATGTCGGAGTACTCCCCGAATACCATCTAATGCCAGAGGTATCCTTGGCTACCAACTGATGTCAAACTTCTACCCGAAGCCGGACCTCCGCTCATCGCTAAATTTCTTCCCAACGTTGGACTTATATCAGATACAGTCCTTCTGGCCTCCGTTGCCCGTCGGCAACGATCCTTCTGACTTACGTCGCCCGTCGACAACAGTCCTTCTAGCCTCCGTCACGAGTCGACAACGGTCCTTCAGACTTATGTCGCCCACTGACTACAGTCCTTCTGACCTCCGTCGCCTGCCGACTACAGTCCTTTAGACTAACGTTGTCTACCGACTACAATCCTTCCTACCTCCGTCGCCCGCCGACTATGATCCTTCCGACTTATGTCGCACACCGACTACAGTCCTTCAGACCAAACAAACACATCAACATTGATGCTGTGTATTCTCACCATTTAATGTACTATATAAGATGTACATCAAGCTAAGGCCTTCCCCTGAGGAAGGACCTCATTTGTAATCAACTACAATACTAGTAGATTCATATATACTAGGTCATATCCCGTGGTTTTTCCCCCTATTCAAGGGTTTTCTACGTAAAAATCTTTGTGTCTCTAATGAATGACGCACTCTCTCTCTAATCTGATTGCGTGCCGGATTTTCGTACAATGCTAAGACGTTAAACTTTATATTTCTCTACCGCCACGAATACTCCAGGACGCAACAGTTTTCTCATTATTTTGAGTTTTAAAATGTTGTCACATATTCATTTGGCTATTCCTTAATGGTTACTCATTATTATAATTTTTTGTGCTTAAAACTGCTTTTGAGACATTTGCTAGTGCGACTTCTCTAAGAAACTTTAATTAATATTTATAATAATTTTTAAAAATTATTTTTATGAAAACAATCTTATAATTATCTTCACAAAAACTTTGCAATCACTCCAAATGGACCATAAAATTAATCCTTCTTAGGATACTTTTGGCACGACTTATATTATTTTATGTAAATATAGTTGTAGAATTATTATGAGAAAATAATATTTTTTAAATTATTATGAGTATTATTATTATTATTATTTAAATATTATTTAATAATTTTTTATAATTATTGTGCTCTAAAGAATATTTAATTAGAAGAAAGAAAGTTTCAAACTCCCATTATAAAAATTTCGAAATACAGCAAGAAAACAGCAGTGGTCAGTGCCGTAAGGGTAGCAAAATCTGGCAATCTGCTCATCGGACAAAAATTTGTATTTAAAGTAAAACACAAAAAATAATTACGTACTATTAATATATATATATATATATATATATATATATATATATATATATATATATATATATATATATATATATATATATATATATATATATAATGATTTAAATTAATATAAATTTGTTTATGCTATGATTAATGAAGTAGTGACAGATTCGATCAATTTGTCATCATAACATTCATTTCTTGATTGGAATAAATTATTATATTTGAATCCTAATAATCAGTCAATTATAAAAAATAGTATTTTGGAAATATTCTTCGATAGAGAGTTAAGAATTGTGGATATATTATCGATTTCTTATTTTGTATTATCATTTTTGAATTTTTCTTCGTTGGTAAATTAAGTTGCAGAGAATAGCTCTTTTCATGTGTTATTGTTCATAGTAAAATACTTTTTATCTCCCACACACCATAAAATAGTAAATAAGAATGATTCATTATATAATATAATATGATTTCAAAAAGCTTAGGCTTCGTTAGGGGTAACTTTTTTACTGCTTTTCAAAATAGCTTTTTAGTGCAAAAAATTAACGTTTTAAAAAGTTTTTGTACTTAAAAGTTGATTTAGAAAGCAGTAAGAAAGTTGTCTCAAATAAAGCCTTAGCATATTAGATGATTCCTACAAGCTTGAATGATTTCATATCTAAGGCTTACACAGTTAGGGGTTTAAATGATTTATTATGTAAAGTATCTGCCTATTCAAGTTAAACTTGTTTAGTTCTAATGAGCTCGAGTTCGAGCTCAAGTTCAGCTTATCAAAAAAAAGTATAGGCTCGATCACATTTGGAAAGCTCTATCTCGACTCGATTATTGAGCTTGAATTTTTTTGTTTTAAATTAAAAATTTTATGTTTTCTTAGAAATTTTCATTTATAATATAGAATTAGGTTTAGTTTGGGACGGCTTTATTATTACTTCTTAAACTAATTTTCTTCCGCCTTATTAAAATAGTTTTCTAGTAAAAAATTAAAATTTATATACTAAAAAGATGTTTCAAACAGCAGTAAGAAAGCTGTCCCAAACAAAACCTTTGGATGAAAAAAAATTTAGAAAGTAAGGCTTATATATAATTCTGCCATGAATGTGATGATTATACCATTCAATGTCTTGAAAAGAGAATCATAACATCACAATGTGATTGTAGCATAGAAGATAGATCTATGGCATGGACTTAACATAAAATTAAGGTACAACATTCTCTCTATTTTAATGCAAATGACTGAGATGAGGCATACAACTTAAGAAAAACAATTGTTTGAAGGGAATATTATATTTTTAGGTCACATCAGAGACATATGTAGTAAAAAAATACATAATAACTTTTATTTTAATGGATACAATAACTTATCAAAATTAAGTTTGATTGTTGATAGAATTTATTATCAATATTTATTATCTAAATTTATTAAGGAATATTTTTGATAAATTATTTCTTTTGTTTAAAAAACATATTTTAAAGTTATGCAAACTATGTTGTGAGAGTCTATAACTTATTTTATGTCATACATATAAATAGTTATTATGTTACATCATATATATATATATAGAAGTAAATAACAATACTTCTAAGTGTTAATTAGTTTATTTTATACTTTTAAAATTTTTTTAATATAAATGATTCTTCTATAGTTCTCTATTTGAATATCATTTCTATTCTTTGTCAGATGAGAATCTTGAGGCATATTTGAATATGAAGCTTACAAAATTAAATACTAGACTATTTGAACTCTGATTTTAACAAATTTATAGCATAAAGGAGCATCTCGATGAGACAAGCCAAACTAAAAAGGTCCAGTTTGAGCCGGAATGAACCAGGGCCCCAAAGCACAATTAAAAACTTTAATACATTTATTGGATAACCAAATGGTATCCAAATATGGAAGGCTTATAATCGAATCATGTGGCTAGATAAGACAAATCCAACGAGACCCAGATCCCTTGATTCTAACATCATTTAGACACATAAATGCTGAATAAATAATCTATAATCGAGAGAATCAACACAGGCTATCCGATGGAGTATTTCAATTTTTCTCAATATTTATGAAATTATGATGTCCCAGAATCTAATTTGGAATAATTATTCTTTTATCTTTTAAAAAAATAGCAATCATTGCTACCTAATTTTTTTTATCAATATAAATACCATTAAAAATAAACTATTGATCGAAACATCAATATATACATCTTTATTTATTTCCCAAAAATCATGTTTTACAAATATAAAATTATCCTCATTTTTTGATAACAAATAAATTTGATTTGAAAAATCTCAAATATAGAAAATCCTTGACATCAAAAATAGGTTAATGATTAATTCCTTACAGCGAGATTAGCAAATTTCTCAATTAGGTCAACTAATGAAAATCACTCTACGGCATGCAAATCATAAATTTTAATTTCTCCCCAAACTTTTTCTCTCAAATCTCCTAATTCCTTCTCTGTTAGCAGAAATGAATAGGGGAAAAAAGATTAAAAGCTTTTTTTTTAATGAAATGGCTTATAATAGATTTAAATTTTATAATATAATAATAAAATTATAGAAAAATTTTATACAATTTAATTAAATTTCAATATGAAATTCATATAAAATTTTTTTGGGCTTCAAAAAGTATAAAAAAATATCAATAAAATAGCTCATTTTATTTAAAAAATTCTAATGAAATCAGTTTGCAAAACGGAACATCGACACTTAATGGCCTCAAAATCCCCACTTTTACCGTTAGGTATTAATTTCTCACTGATTTGCACTAGCGCCAAAAACTACATAAATATTTGTACAATTAAACCATTACAATATCTATATTATGTTAAAGACGGTTTGTAATTTGAACTTATATTAACTCCAATCAAAATACGGGCTATTACAGAAACTACCATTGAAGCCTTACAGGTGCAGTTATTATGTTTCTTATAAAGCTTCAGGCAAGACATCCCTGTTCTGGTACTCGATGTACATCATTGCCTCAGCTTCTTATTAATCAGCATACATATGACAGTATGTTTCTTTCAGTTATTTCGTTGAGTCTACTGTTATGAATTCATCTCTTGTAAAAGTAGCTAACTTCTTCATTTATAAAGCTTGGCCTTGAGAATACTAAATTCATATTGTTTTAGCTTCTTAGTTTTGATTCTTTTATTTAAAAGATACAGACGATTTTGATCAGCTCATATTGAGTAGTTTTTAAATGTTATAAATTTAGAATACAAATGCATTTTACCTTCTAATATATCAATTGTTTGTGTGAATATCTAAGTAAAATCATTCATATTCCTTACCATGAGAAATGCACTCCTCAGTATTGGGGGCTGGAGACTGAGCTCTCCAAAGTAGACAGAAGGGAGACCTTTTGGTTTGAGAAATTAGTATGTGCGGACACCGGACAGTCCAGAGGCGAATCAGAGCGCACCACATCACCTGATACACATCCACGGACGACGTCTGTATCCGCACAGAATAATTTCACCCATGGTTGATTGTTCCCATGCATTCAACATATATAGTACAAAAGTCACAACTACCATTACATGGAGGGTGAAACCATTAGAGCAAGGTTGGTGTTGTATTTGTGTTATCACCTTTTTGTCAATTTGTATAATAATGTTTCATGTTTGGAACTTGAGATGAAATATGCTATGACGTTATGTTCTAGTTGTTCAAAAAAGAATATTGAACATCGCATACAATATGGTGAATGTGGGTACCCATTCTCAAACAATTTGTATCAGTGTATGTTACAATTGGAGATGATAGATAAAATTTTGAAGATTAGCCACCAATTATGCTTTACTACATCATTTTGAGCTTTTAATGGTCCTTCCTTTGTGTATATCAACATGTTATAATATGTTGTATGTTCTATATATGTTATGTCATTTAGTAATGCAGCATGGCGGAGCCTCAACCTAAGTATTTAGCAAGATACTTAGGTTATTTCGTAATGCTATTTTTGACATTGTGAATGAAAAGAATGTCGAGTGAGCTAAATTTTCATGTTTTAACATTTCACTCAAATGTGTGTAAATGTTCTCATTCATGAGTGTAATTTACTTATTACCACAAATGCCTCATGATTTTGTCATATAAAAAGATCACAATGATTTCTATTAAAAATATTGAAATTATTCATTATCATATAAATATTATAATATATGTTTAATATTTTAAAGCAGACAATTATAGTCATTATTATCAATATTAAGAATGTTTTCATTTATTATGTTTTCCTTTAGTACTCTCTTCTATTGCTTATATATATATATATATTTATATCACTATGTAATTCAATTCAATAAATGTATTCCCACCTTTCTATCCATTTCTAAAAGTTTTGGTTTCCAAAAATTTTCCAACTATTATACATATTTGATTAAATATTAGCATAATGAGGAGTCGATGATATTTATATTAAAACATAGTAACATAATTCTTTAATTGTCATCACACATTACTATCTTAGATGCCAAACCAATCTAGCAAAAAATTAATGCAAGTAAAAATAACATATTGATACGACATCGCAAAATTATCTTGATCGGGCACGAATCTCGAGGCAAAAGCTAGTTGGAAACTTCAAAAATTAATTTTGGAAACACCCGAACTCCGATTTCAACGAACTTATAGTCAAACTGAGCGTCTCGGAAATACAAACCCAACGACACCAAGATCAACCCAATCCGAGCCCAAATGAGTCCGAATCAAGGGTTCAAAACGCTGTCGAAAGGTTCAAACCGCAATTTGAGTTACCATAAGGTCTCCGATTTTGACGAGCTTATACTCGAATCGAACGGCTCGACGAGACGAATCCAACGAGCCCAATATCATCAAATTCCGACATCATTAAGGCCTTCAAATGACCAACAAACGGTGCATGATCAAAGGATTCGATATCGGCTGTCCATTCAAACCACTCCCAATTCGCCCTTGATCTCACGTCTATTTACGGGCTATGCCACTCCACAAAAACTATAAATAGAGTCCTCATTCTACACCAAGGGGACTCAAGTGAAGAGAGAGAAGAAGAAGAGGAGAAAGGGGAAAAGGAGATTCCTCACCTCCTCGACCATCGCCGGAGCTCTTCCTCCCGCCTGAAGACGCCGGAACTCTGCAGGATTTTTGGGAAACGCCGGGAATTTGCAGAATTTTGTAACTTTGTGAGAAGTTGATTGTAAATTGATCGTCTTGATTTGTAAGACGGATCAACCTTTGTACTTCAAACAAATACTAGTGAAACTTTGCAACTGGGCGAGGCCCCGTGGTTTTTTCCCTCTTTTGGGTTTTCCACGTAAAAACCTTGGTGTTCACTTTCTCTTTTCTATTTGTGTGCGGAATACTCGTGCAACGCTAAAACGAATATTTCCTAACTCTACTGCCGCGTATATTCTAGCACGCAACACATATTATGACCATTTTTGAAATATTATTTCAAGATATCAATAACCAAATTGTTGGCATATTGCAAATATCATTAAGCAACCTTATGTTGAAAAAATGCAAAAAAATGGTAGCAACACAAACAAACTTTGCCATTAAAAAAACTTCAACAATTGTAATATTTAGGCTCCTTTTGAGCCAATTTTCTTACTATTTTCTAAAGAAGTTGTTTAATACAAAAAAAGTTTGATTTTGAAAGATTTGAACTTAAAAACTGTTTTAAAAAAACAATAAGAAATATGTCCCAAACAAAACCTTAGTAACTACAATAAGCTTATCTTGATCTATTCTTTTCAAAGCAATCCTCATTAATCATTGACCATTAAGAGTCTTCAATATAAAATTAATGTATGTAATGAAAAAGTTTATTTTTTATCTTTTTGATGATTATATATAACTATCTTAATTTTTTACTAATTTATTATAATTTTCATAATAAATTTCTTCAATTCTTTTGAAATATTTAAATACTAAAATAACTCTATTTTATTATATTAAATATAATGAAAAAACAGCTTATCATTTTTAAAGATAATCTTTAATCCCTAATAAAAATTAAATGAAACTATTACCCAACCCATATTTTCTTAAAAATTTAAGACCACAAAATCGTTACATCTACTAATGATCCACTGGCTTTGTTTCGTTAGAGAGTTTTTTTTCCTATTGATCATTACTTTTTCACAATTTTTTTAAAAAAATTAAAGCTAAAAAACAGCTTTAGACTAAGCAGTTTCCGCACAATAACTTTACAACTATCTTCATAAAAAATTAATTACAGTCGTTCCAATCAGATCCTAAGTTGTTTAACAATGTTGGTAACAAGATTAAAATTCCATTTGGGACGGCTTTCTTCTTTCTTTCAACCAAACACAGCACGAAAGCTGTCCAAAACGAAGCATAAGTCTCACCATAAAAAAAAAAATAGGAATATTTCATGGAAAAGTTAGGAACAAAAGGCAAAAATGAAGTTCTTTCAACCAAAGGATCCATTATTTACAAGGCCTCCGGTACACTTCTTCTATAATTCCCGGTAAGGGATATATATCAATATTCACTCGGGATTACATAAACACATTAATTTTTGTCAATGAAAATAAACAAAAATATTAGTTTTCTTTTTCTATGCTATTCGATCAAGTAGCAGCGCCCTTCTTCTATATCTCAATTTACAGAGATTTCTCAATTCTTTTAGGCTTCTCAGGGCTCAGGGCGAAGGCGACTGTCTGATTCATGGGAGTGAAGGGAGAAGATATCAGCAGGAGTGTTGATGGATTTGTAGTTCATATCTTTAAAATTCGGACTATTAGAGTTCCTAAGGTTATCATGATCAAGATATACCACTATAACAGTGATATCGTCATGAAAATGGCGCCTCACTCCCTTCTGTATTCTTTTCATATCATTTACTCTCATTTCCATCTTCTTTGCGGCTTCTTCAAGTGCCGCTCTCAATAGCCTCTTTGCTATTCCCTGCATGTATGTTGTTTCAATGACCTTGAAATTCTATTTTAAGTCCTCAAAAAGGTGTTTGGGACTGTTTTTTTATTGTTTCTTAAGCAATTTTTTAGTTAAATTTTTTTAATATTTGTACTAAAAAGCCGTTCTATGAAGCCATAAGAAAGCCGTCCCAAACAAAACCTTAATATGAAAATATTCATGTTATTTTGATTTTAAATAAGTGCTTTCTTAAATTGAAGTTCATAGAGATAATGTGCTACGTATCATGATGCAAAATTTACAAAGATTTAGGCTTCGTTTGGGTCAACTTTCATACTGATTTCTAAAACGGCTTTCTAATGCAAACATTTCAAATTCAAGGAATTTTTATACTAGAAAGCTGTTTTAGAAAGCAAGAAGAAAGCCGTCCACTTTTTAACTGTTTTGTAAAGCTATTTTTTAGCACAAAAATATCTTAAAAACAGAAAAAAAGCAGTGATCTAAAGCTGAGGGGTTGAGAACTTACTGATCTTGGATACTTGGAGACGATCTCAACAGCAGCTTCATCGGTTAGTTGTTCCCAGAAACCATCTGAAGCAAATATGAAGAATAAGTCATCTGGTTTCAGCTTGCGCGTGTGAATGGACGGTTCGGCGGAGATAACAGACCGCTTCAAAGGAGAGGTCGGAAAGATATACGGCGGGAACAGAGGGTCTCTACTGAACTCTGGTTTTTTCAAATATGCATCACCAATCGACCGCGATATCTAACAAAATTGTTATTAAGATTGTATTAGTAATCTGGTTGGTTAAGTGCAAAATAAGGAAATCCAGATGAAATACTATCAGTTCAATTAAAGCAGTTAAGACAAATTTATCTAGCAAAGTAGAAGTGGTAAATTCCACTTGCAATGGCAATTAAAAATGTTGATGGAGTGAAATTAAGAAAAATTGGACGAAGCAAGCACACCCCATGTCATGACTTGCTGAGAATAATGATGGACTAATGAGGGAAGGATGTGGTTGAGGATCTGTTTGAGTTGTCGTAGCTGGCTGTAAAAGGTACCCAACATCACAAAATTTTTTGAAAAAGCAAGAAGAAAAAAGATTAGGGGTGTTAATTTTGGGTCATGGGTCGGGTTCGGGTCGAATCCGAAATTGATCCGGCATTATTCAGGTCAACCCAAACCGACCTGTTTTTTTTTTTTCAAATGGTTCGGTTTTTGAGACCAGAACCCAACCCACTTTGGGTTCGGGTCAACATGACCCGACATGGATTTCCAATTTGTAGGAAGGAATGTCGTTGTCGAGCTCCCGTCGTTACTTCCAATTCTGGCTATTCGCGAATGGATCCAACGGACCGCGGGAGAGGATGGCTGGCATCGAGCGTGAAACTGAGTCGAGTGGTCAAAGGATTCAAGTATTCAACCTTCCGTCGGTACGAGCGTCGAGAGGGAAACCGAGTCAACCGACCAATTTTTGCGACTCGACAACTGAGGACAACGAGGATGGCGTGGACGGCTGACGCAGAATCGCGGATCGCGCGGACGTCGGATGGCTGGTGGACGCGACAGATGACGGCTTGCCTAATGTGGCATCTATTCATGTGACTGGAAGCGGACAAAGAACGGAAACTGTTGGTCCGGGTCAAAATCAGTTGATTTTGGGTTTCCTGGTCCATCAAAATCCGACATGTTTTTGCAAACGGGTCGAAATCTCCAACCCGAACCCGACCCAGTTCGGGTTGACCCGAACCTGAAATTTCCATGTCGGGTTTGAGTTGGATTTTCGGGTCGTGTTCAATATTGGCACCCCTAAAAAATATCACCCAAATAATACTAATAGTGATCTAAAAAGTCATTGAGATGAAGAACTGGCCCGAAAGAATCTTTACTCAGAAAAAGAAAAAGTTTTCTAACAAGGAAAAAAAGCAAACTTGGGGCGTTGTTCTGAGAAATTAGGAGAGGGTGCGTTGTGAGAAAGTTTATCAGGACCATTTATGGGCAGAAAGGGGACCATTATGATTGATGAAACTGACTGCAATAATATTAGAACAAATGAATCAGGATGGAAAAAAAAAGGTTTGAAAATGATGTAGGAGCGCAGAATATCACATGGAGGTTTTTCTTTTCCAATGATGGAATTATATGCTGCAATAATTTTGTGAATACAAACATTTATAAGGAAGAACCTTATCCTGCAGAAAGAATATTTCTTTATACTTGGTTAAACTAAGATTCTTGATAGCCCTATAATTTGCCTGTTAAAAGCAGTTTTTTATTCTAGACAGAATAAACTTAACAGTTAAAATAAGCAGGAAAAAGGAGGGAAAAAGAAAGAGGTGAAGGTAATTAAAAAAAAAAAAAAAAAACAGAAATTCTTTGCAGAAATATAGACTGTAAACTACTAAATAGGCAAACATCCAGAGGAAACAAAGAGTTAACAAAAATGTCTTGAGCTTTCGAGAGGGTTCGCCAAATCTTCGACTATAAACTTATCAAAATAACTCGAAGCCTATTCTCTGCACTCAAAACAATCTAAAAGAAATTGCTCTACTCCATAATAAACTACTCGTAGAAATTCGCGAGTACTTAAAAGAACAAGAAAACTACTACATTCGTTGTTGTCTTCTGAATAAATGAGTTGTGTAGTGCGATATTTTCTTCTGAGATGGACAAATTTTGCATTGTTTAAATGAGTAGATCTTCTTTAATTATAACTTATTACATGATTTTGTTAATCCCATGTGAGAAAGACATAAATTTTCAGCTTCAAATTAACAGTTTACAAAAAAAAAACCAAGGCGCCTATTCCTCCTTCAATTGATTTTAGTGTACTAAACATATTGGAATATATTTATTATTATATGAGTTGTTCACAAATATTTATTATTCTATGACATGCAATATATGTATTATAATTCTATTTAATTTTCCAAATTAGTATATCATGCTTTAAGTTATATATATTGAAATTTATTACATACCATGTCCCATGTTCCACATTTGTCAAAAAATTTATGGGTTCAATATACATCTTGTATCATATATGTGTTTGTACTAGTGTATCTTAATTCTAAACAATGACCACAAGGAAAAAAATATCCATTTTTTATAACAAATGGTGCCTATCAAGAAAATCATCTTATATAGAAAAAATGGGGATTTACATTTTACATATATACCACTTATATATCATGCTATTTACATATCTAACACAAAAAACTTTCATATTTCATGCCTACCTCCCATAGATCAAATATGGGTGGAAGGAATGAAATATTAAAATTTAAAAGGTGAAATGGGTGGAAGGAATGAAATAAATTAGTGATATTTTTTATATTAAAATTGTCTATGGATAGTTGGCATAAAATATTAAAGTATAGGGTGTTAGATATGTAAATAACATAATACAAAATGGTATGTATGTAATTCCTCTAAAAAAAAAACCATTTGTTATATCCTGCGAGCCGTCATAGTCCAACTACAGTCTTTGATGACATCACAGACCATGGTAATAGACAAAGACTCATTGAATGAGATGAGGACACAATAGTGTTCCAATTATAGTGTGGAGAATTAACCGTTGATATCACGACGCTTCCATCAAAGGCATTGTATGATTGTATCCGGCATTTCATATAGTTGCTAGATTAAACCTACGAATAAATAATCCCAAAATGCTTGGTGATTCCATTGATCGAAGGCATCCCAAGAACAAACACCAAAGCCAACGTGACATGATAGCTAGATTGGACCAGCTTATACAACTACTTCTCCTAATACCAAGAGTGAACTGATGTGATTTTTTTTGTTCTACTGCTTTCGTAGTTAGAATCATTTGTGCATTCCAGAGAGTCTATAATAAGAATTTAGATTTCCAATGATCCTCAATGAGAATAAGCTTTTCATCTTGTAAAAGGCTTATTTCAACTCAAACACCCTGAAAAGAGGCTCAGGCATTTTTTTTTTTTTTGGGGGGGGGGGGGGGGGGGGTGAAATTTTGGGGCCAAATCCCGTGTATTAAAAACTAAAAGCCAGATACATGTAAAAGTGTAGAATAAAACCTATAGGAGAGAAACAACAAGAAAAAAAGAACAAAAATAACCAACCCACAGTCCCCAAAAAACAAAAGGCTTTGGCAAATTTTTTTTTTATTCTGGCAAATTTTTGGTTCCTTGCATTCACGACACAAATTTCAAGGGTTTTGTCGTTCTCTCTATAAGTTTAACAACATATATCGAAGGATTCAGATCCTCTCCAACAACTAAACGAATTGCACTTTGGGCAGTTTGACATCTTGGCCATACGATACGTTCTGGATGGCAAGTACTAATGGTTTACATGAAACAACTGATTTTCATACACAGTAACCTGGCAATTCAAATGGACTGGATGACCAGGAAGGATACATAATTGCACTAAGTGCATTGATCGGATGGCTGAAGAGTATGAAAATCCATCTATAACAAAGGAAGGAATAAAGTAGCAACTAACCCAATTGAAGAATCATCATGGACTACCTCAAATGTAAGTTTAGTGATTTAGAATGGCATGCTTAAGCTAAATAATACTCTAACAAACATATAATTCACATTATGGACTGGACCCTAAGAAAGCCTGACAGGAATTAAAGGACACAAAACAGAAGATCCAGGAAATCTCACCTGAATAATCCCCTTAATCCGCCACACTCCTCGAGTATGAACTACTATATCAGACTCATCCGGGTGTAGCTTTTTCAGTTCCTTTCTAATCTCCACATCCGCCACGTTGTGATCACTTGTCAACCGCTCCGCCACTACCTCCTTTCCATCGGGTGTCGCGCAGCGGCCCAGCACCGCCCTGGAGTCCCCCAAATTCGCCACATAAAGCGTATCCTCCGTTATCACCCCAACAAGACAACACGATCCAACCGAAGCAATCTGCGGCTTAAAGGGAAACGAACGCTTCACCAAATGCAAGAATTCCTCCTCGGTGGCAACAATCGCCTTCCTTATCACGTCAGCCGAAACCCCCTTCTGCTCCATGGCAAACTCTACACAATCGAAATCCGCGGCATTAAACACATATCTCATTAGAAATCGAGAAGATAGGTGCGAGGACACTGATACTCACCGCAGAAGTGAGGGAAAAGCTGCGTGTTAACGAATCGAGCAGCGTCGGGTCCACCGTGTCCGTCGTAGACCCCGATGAAGGTGGCGAAGGGGGTTGAGACAACCTGGCCCTGGTCCTCTAACGTGGAATTAGCCTGAACAACGGCAATGGAGAACTCGCCGGAGGTGTGGGGCTTGAGGTCATGATACCAGAAAAGCTCGTCGCCGTAACCAAGACGTCCGAAGCACCGTTCAAGACAAGATCGAAGCATAGTCATCTAGTCTCAGTTCCTTTCTTCGCACCGCCAATCTCTTCTTCTTCTTCTTCGTGTTCTTTGGGATTAGGTCTTTGGGAGCTGAAGAAGAGGTTTGGGTTGGGGAGAATGGAAAAGAGAAGGGATTTCTCTTAAATAAACAGCATCGACGACACGGCGAGAGCCACCAAGTCTTGGATTATGCGGTCTTCTCTGCCGTGACCGTGAGTCGAGGTTTTCATGGGTGGATTCCTTTTAACTCCGCGGACGGTAAAAGATGGAAAAATTACTAGAATTTTTATATTTAATATTTAAAATTTATATTTATATTTTGGACATTTAGATTAATTAGAATAAATTCAAATACAAATTATATATATATATATATATATATATATATATATATATATATATATATATATATATATATATATATATATATATATATATATATATATATATATATAAAATCCATATTTGATTCCTCTCTCATGCGGCACGACGCTTAAGTAGGGAGAAAATAACTATGTGGCCCTTCATGTGTAACATTAGTTGTTTGTAGGCCCATCCAAAGATTAGTTACGACGTGCCGCATGTAAGATTAATTACGACTCTTAATAGAAAGTGTGCATTTTTTAAATATAAATTTTTACTTGTAAAGCATCACTTTTTAAATTTTAATTGAAAAATAATTGAATTGGTTACTATTGGGTTTATAATTTAGTCTAGATCTACCCTTTTTTTTTTTTAACAAAAATAACATTTCATTTCATGAAAAAAGGGACTAATACAAGATCTAAAAAACAATTGCGAAAACAGTAGGAAAACAACAACCCCGAGGGCTCAGTAGAAGGTCGAGACTACCAGCTATCCAGGAGACAAGCTCGGACCGTCCAATTGGCGAAACACAAACCAAGGTTGCCACGAACCTAGTTGATGGAGTAACGAGCCACAGCCACATCATAGCCCATCAATAAAAAACGAGAACGAAAATTTGAACATAGATCACCAACTACTACATGATGACTAAAAGTCCAGCAAACCAAGATGCTATCCAACAAGAGACCATCACCAACCAAGCCGGCCTCTACCACGATGCTTACCATGAGAAGCAACGGAAACAAGGGGTTTTTCTCGCAATAAGGCATACGAATTGCACGAATCCTCATCACCAGAAGATTTTAAAGACTCAGAATCAGAATAAGTAGTCTTGTAACTAATCCAACTGCACACGAACGTCCATTCCCGAATTATCACCCATACAATACATTAAACTTGGAGGATCAATTAGCTTAACAGGAACATCAACAAAAGTATTGTTAACTAAACAGTCAACCAAAACTGGATGCGCACAGGAATTAGCATGTAACACACTAACTCCCGCATCCAAATTATCAGACGGAAGAGGCAGAACAACAGCTTCAACAGGGCAATCTAAAGCAATAAGCTAAACAGAATTTTTACCCAAAGCAGCCAGGGCAGACATCACTAACACCAAACGTTTAGCACCACCAATAATATCAGCACTCATACATGTCCTAGGTGAAACCGCAAAAGGATCAAAACTACTCGAATTGGTTTGAAGAGGAAGAAAGGGTAAAGCATCTGGGTTCAAAACAGCAACCGAATCACCAGCCATCACATTATTTTCTACCTCAAACTCCACATTAGCAATAGCTAAATTTTCCAAATCACCCTAAACAGGAAGAATGGGTTCGACAGAAACATCCTCAGAGACAACATCAAGAGCAATAGGATTAGGATTCATAGCCACCAATACAGGAGCCACTAACTCACAGCCCTTCATACGTAACGATTCATTCACTGCTTGGGAAATAGGAACAGAAGTAGTAGGGGGAGAGACAGCAAGAGAGGAAGAAGAACACGCACCCTTAAGGTGACCAAGGCGCTTACAAGACACACATAAATTAGGAAACGCTTCAAATTGCACCTGTTGTATGTACCCTGAATTTTCAGGCCTAAGCCAGATATGAGAAGGAAAGTTTTTAGTGATATCTAACTCCACCAGAACACGAGCAACAGACGATCGAGACCCTACAGAAGTGGCATAATCCACTTTTAACGGCCTCCCGAACAAAGATCCCACAGCGTGAGGGATCCGAGGAGAGAACAAATGTGGTATAAGCTTAGGGAGAGAAATCCAAATCGGGATAACAGGGGAATCAAAACCCACATCCAGTAAATGAGACAACTTTGAAAGCTTAATGAAACAGTTAAAAACTAAATAAGAACGGTGACAAAAAACTCTACTGTAATCTAGCTCATTAGACAGTTTAATCAGGACATGCATCTGATCCAGAACAGTTACAAAAAACTCTGAGTTAAGTTTAAGAGAAAAGAAAAATTTACGACCAGTCGACCACTACCTTTTACCACACAGCTAATGCCACTGTCGTCCATAACTGGTCATCGTTGCCATCTCCCATCACCACAATCAGTGCCAACCCTCTCTATTGCCGTCGTCGTCATGTTTTAAAGTAAATTAATTTTACTTCAAATCAAACCAAAAAAATAAAAATAATAATAATAATAAAATAAATTGATAGTATAGTCAACCATGATTCATTTGCAGTCTCAAAATGCCACTTAAAAAGATTTTGGTGAACTTGAGAATCTATATGAATGACAAAGCCCAATATGACAAATAGCTTACCGTGTAAATTAAATTATTTGGATTAATAATAATATGTAGACTATGGCAAAAAACTACATGAATATATAATAACTAATTTAAATAATAATAATTTAATTATATGTTAATATTTTAATGGAATTAAATAAAAAGAAGATATTTGATATATTGGACAAACTTACACTTCTCAATTCTTATCAAAATTGCTTTTGGTTTTTTTCGATGTCCTTTGCTTAAATTTTATTGAAAAAAAAAAATCACTTAATATACCTATTTTCATTTATGATTTTACCTTGAAATTTTAATATATTTTTAATTTGGATTGAGCTCAAATATACACAAATGAGTCAAATCTTTCGCTCGCTTTGATTTTTTATTCAATTTTGAGACCGTCATGAAATCATATATATAATTTTGAGTTAACTTGATTCAAATTTGAGCCGGCTTGAACCGGCTTGAACTGGTTTTGGTTCAAGTCGGGTTAGTTTGAAATGGTATCGGTTCGACCTACAAACTGCATATGCATGAAATCATATCATTCTTATCACATTAATGAGATGATTATAATTAAGAACATAACAAAAGACTGTCTTATTAGAGTTGTAAATAAATCATTAGGTTTGACAAATTATTCGTTGTTCGATTCGATTAACAGTATCGAACGAATAAATTTGAAAAATATTGAGGATTCAATTTCAACTAAATTTGCCTGAAATAAAATCATGATATGCAGGATCATTAAATTTGTTAAATTCTTTTATTTATTGTTTGAAAGTCATAATAAAACAGCATAAGTTTAAATTTCATTAATTTTAAATTTAACATAAAATACTTTATTTAAAAATACATAAAACTAAAGAGTGGATAAAAATTTGATGATAAAATTGCTTTTAATGAAATAATTCAAATTAATTTCAATTTAAAATACTTAAAAGTTTATAATTTATATATATTTTAATAATTTTCTTATAATCTAATAACCAAATGAACCCAATTGGTCAATCCTTTGATTTTCAAATAAAATAAATGTTTTTAGTCAAGAAAAGTTCCAAATAATCCAATTATATAGATATTGCACTAATATTAAAATAAAATTTTAAAAATTTAAAATCAATTATGATTAATTTAATTATGTTGTAAGAAAATATAAGAATTGATATGAAAATCATTAAATTTATTTTAATATTAATGATGCGCATATGATGACTCAGCATTACACCAAGCAAAATAAATTTAAATATCTTATTATAAATTTTATTAAAATATCATAATATAATTTTTATTATTTTAATTATTTAGTCACATAAAAATATCACTAATATTAATTTATCTAAAGTAAAATATATTATTTAAATATATATATTTTTAATATGAATTATATACAAACATATTGTTTAATTAAATGTAAAAATTGAAGTGTTAAACATATAAATAAATATAAATTTAATGATATATATGTAAATTCTCTTATATTAAATACACCCCAAATAAAGAAAGTCTAACTTCCATTTTAAGAGAGTATCTATTTATTCACCTCATAAAGCATTTAAATGTGAGAATATTGCAAAGAGAAAGAGAGAGAATCATATATTATTTCATTACAATAAAAAGTTGTGCATAATAGGAACCATTGGTGTAATACTAAAATCTTTGCATAAAAGTCCACATAGTCATAAATTGACCCAACATTATTAAAAACAATTGGCTTTGAGAAAAAAAAGGAGAGTCCATCAATAGATGCATGGCTCCAACCATGACTTCTTAAATAAGAGCTTATGAAAATTGTATTTCCTAATAAATGTCTCTATTTGTTATAATAAATAAACTCATTTGAAGAACAAACCATATATTGTTAAAGTGGAAATATTCAATATAGGACCAAAACTTATGAAAAATGTAAAATGAAAGATTGAGGCTTTGTTTGAGATCTCTTTCTTATTGTTTTGCTTTTAAGACTAACTATAATTTTTTTTAGCCATTGTTCTTTTGCTTCTTCCAATAATTTTTTTGTATTAGGAAGCAACTTTCTACAACATATTTACAAAAGTTACTTCCTTCACAGTAGTTTTATAACAACTTTTACAAAAATTACAGTTATCCCAAACAAACTCTAAGGCTTTATTTGACACAACTTTCTTACTGCTTTACAAAACTGCGGTAGAAAAAAAAAATTTAAAGTTGTTATAGAAAGTTGCTTCCTAATATAAATATTTTTAAACACCTAAAAATAGTGATTAAATAAAAATTATGGTTGCGGTCTGAAAAACAACGCAGTAAGACAGATGTCCCAAATTAAGCTAAACCACTATGTTTCAAACTGAGTTAATTATGGAGTGAAATTTTGATGATTTCATTATTTATATTAATCCCAAGAATTTTTAGAGAATACAAATTAGGGCTAATGATGAGCGATAATGAATGATAATAATATTGAAATCTAAATATTTATCCTCTAGAAAATTGTCCAATGTTGCCAATGACTTATGATTGGAAATCCTAGAGGCATTTTTAATTAGTTTTATGCATAAACAAGCATAGCATACAATATGATATACATATATATTGCATGCTATACATTGTATATCATAAATAAGTGTTCATTTCGAGCCAACTAGAACTATAGTCAAGCTCGATATCAAATTGAAATTGATTTTGAGTATGTCAGAAGCTCGAATCAGCTCGAAATCAAGCTGATTTTATTTTGAGTTGAATAAAAATATGAGTAAGGTTTCATTTGGGACAACTTTTTTCGTACTTCTAAAAACAACTTTCTAGTACTAGAAAGCTGCTTTAAAAAGCGGTAAGAAAGCCATCTCAAACGAAACCTAAGTTTCAAATTTTAAACTTTTTAAAGAGTCCAAGCCATTGCATTAGATTCATTTTTCATGTTCAACTTGTTCAATATATCCTACTTTGGTTCTTAGTCTAATCCATATGGTTAGACTTGAAATTGATTTCGAATTAGGCAAGAAGCTCAAAGCAATTCAAAATTAATCGAGTCGAGTCTATTTTTGAGTCAATTTAGCTGATTTTGAGTTGAGTCAAAACCCAAGCTATAAGCTTTGAATTTAGAACTTTTCTAATAGACCTAACAATTTGATTTATGATAAAGCTCGAGCACATAAAAATTTATGATATGTATCCTATCAAATCTGGAGGTAAAAATGAATAAAGATAAGCCATATGCAAATAACATAATATGGTGTATTTATAGAAATATCAAAATTAATAAGTTTTAAGTATGTGAAAAACTTAGGCTTCGCTTGGGAAAGCTTTTGACCGCTATTTTTTTGCTACTTTCAAGAAATTTTGTACTAACAAAGTGCTTTAGAAAATAGTAAAAAAGATGCATCAAATGTTATTGCACCAAGTTAATCTCTTGTATGTTCCTTGAATACAAGATAGCTTCTTGCCTTCTTGTGGAGCACAATAGAGAGCCAAAAGAAATTCCTCAGAGCAGGGAAAGTAAGAAGATTGAGGCTTTGTTTGGGAAAAACTTTTTTACTGCTTCTTAAAACACGTTTTTTAGTAAAAAATTAAATTTTCGTACTTAAATATTGCTTTAAAAATTTGAAAGAAAATCTTCCCAAACGAAACATGAGAGATTCATCCTTTTATTCTTCTATGAAGCTCTTCTCCATAAATTAATATTCTTTGCAAGCCTACATCGAGACATCTGAAGAGAAGTTATTAGCTTTATCAAGCCATCTTCCTAGCAAATGTATTAGGTTTCTATCTAAAAGAACTCCCCACAGCTTAACATTTTTCGTAGTAACTTACCTTTAAATATTCGACCTAATCTACACCAACTAATAGAATAAATGAATAAGTTCAATCATAAACTCTATTTATCAGTTTCTTGCTATATCAAAGTTCATTTTTCACCACTTCCACCCCCTTTATCATGAAAGATTATTACGCGCATCCGGAAGCTAATTCGGACGTGCCACATCACCTAATACACTGTGTATTGAATGACATGACACGTCCGGATTTGCCTCTAGACGCGTCCGGACTCCTCACATAATAATTTTTCCTTCATCATAATGTTTTTTGTCATATCACAAATTTTTTATGTAATTATATATCGAACGAGAAAAGAATCAAAATGGTTTATTTATAATTTATGAAAGATCAAAGTAGTTCTCAATTATATTACAAAGAATGTTTTGATCTCTCAACTCCTTAAAGAAGAAGCAAAATAGTCTCGCAATGATATTTTTTTAATTCCCTTTTTAGAAGCATAAGAGATAATAATGGTATTTTAATATAATTGAGGATTATTTTGATACTTCATAAAGAGTCAATGTACTATTATTCCAACAACAAAATCTTTATATGTAAAAATTTAGGACATATATGAAAATCATCTATTTTTTAATTTTAGTTTACAATTTGAGTGTGAAAACATGTATTTAATGAAGAAGATATTTGATACATCATCGAAAAATTATCTTGATCGTGCACGAATCTTGAGGCAAAATCAAGTTGAAAACTTCCAAAATTAAAATTGGGACCATCCAAACTCCGATTTCCGCAACCTTATAGTTGAACTGAACGTTTCAGAAATACGAACCCAATGACACCAAATTCGACTCAATCCGAGCCCAAATGGGTTTGAATCGAGGACTTGAAGCACTGTTGGCAGGTTCAAACCACAATTTGGATGACCAAACGGTTTCCAAACATGACATGCTTATAGTCGAATTGAGCGGCTCGACGAGATGAATCTAACGAGCCTAAGATCGCAGAATTTTGACATCATTAAGACCTTTAAATGTCTGATGAACGGTTTACAATCAAGGGATTCAACATCGGCCGTCCATCCAAACTACTCCCCAATTGCCCTTAATCATATCCTCCTCCTATTTACGGGTCATGCTACTCTAGGAAATCTATAAATAGACCCCTCATCGCTCTTGAAAGAGGACTCCAAGCAAGAGAGCAAGAGAGAGGTCGGATATCGCTTTTGGCTCCTCGCTCCTCCTCGACCACCGCCTGGAGTTCCGCCGGATAACCACTTTGAGGCCTTGAGTTTCACCGGACCACCATGTGACGCCTGGAGTTCCGTCGGACTACTACATGACGCCTAGAGTTCTACCGGACCACCACCTGACGCCCGAAGCTCTACTAGACCACCACCTGAGGCCCGAACTTCTACCGGACCACTACTTGAGGCCTGAACTTCTGTCGGACCACCACCTGATGCCCGAACTTCTGCTAGACCACCACCTGATGCCCGGACTTCTGCTGGGCCACCACCTAACGCCAGAGTTCTACCGGAGCACCACCATACTACTATGGTATTTTTGACCCTAGTTTCATGTCGATTACGATTTTTTTCTACCTATGTCGCTTACTATGGTTCTTCTGACCTCCATCGCGAGACAACGATCTTTCTAACCTCTGTCTCATGTCGACTATGGTCCTTTTGACCTCTGACACTTACTACGGTTCTTCCGATATATATAGCCAGACAACGGTCTTTCTAACCCCGGTCTTTTGCTGACTACGGTCCTTCCGACCCCCCTCGTCAGACAGCGGTTTTTCTGACCCTGCCTCCTTTCGACTACGGTCATTCCTATCGACTATGATCTATCGACTAAGCAAACATGTACATGCTGATTATTGTAACTCCCACCATATAATGCGCTTTATATGATGTTCATTTTTGACATCAAGCCTATGACTTTTTCCAAGGAAGGGTCTCATTTGTAAACAATTTCTCCATTTTTCACAATCCTCTTGTTCGGCTACTGATTCCACGATAGATGAGCTTCAGATTGTTCCTTCTAGAATTGAATTTCCCCCTCTCCGCCGACAGGAGAATCGCCGGTGAAGTCCATAAAGGAAGAGCCTTCAGTACATATGACTTCGTCGGCGGCGAGTATTCCGGCAAGAGCGCCTATGAAGTGTTGGGGATCTCGGAAAAGAGTTCATCAGAGGAGATCAAGGCTTCTTTCCGGAAACTCGCTAAGGAGACACACCCGGACGTATGTAATTCTCCCGATGAGGCCGCCGCCTCCCTTCGGTTCCTCCAAATCCTTGCTGCTTATGAGGTGCTTGTTGTTAGTTGTAAAGTGCACGGTTATAATTTTGATAAACTATTGATTTCTTTTCGGGTATATGTATCGTAAGATTTCGAGGAATTCGTTTTCTGTATGTTACGATTGTTGCGATTTAATAAGGCGAAAAATATGGCGGGTTGGGTTTTTGGACTGGTTAGGCTTAGGGTTTTTCTATTGTTTTACTAGTCAGATTGCTGCTTGCTTTGTTGTGGGGATTTGTTTTTCTTATGTGAGATCTGTTTGGTTCTGTACGGTTTGTTCGGGCGGGTTTATAGTAATTTCAATGCCCAGTTTAACTGTATAGCGTATGCTCAGAGCAGTGGAGGCTGTAGATCCTACAGCCGATGATTTGGTCCTTTGACATTTACGACTAACTCTGTTTTGGGGTTGTTGGATGGGAGAAATTATTACCTGCAGCGCAGACTAACGTAAGTAGCTCTACTGCCTCACTATGAGAGTATACAGTTATGTACTCACCGTGTATTCCGGTACTCCACATACAGAACTATGTTATGTAGTCCACGGGTTAGAAGTTCTCGTTGGTCGGCAAAGTTTGATTTTTTGACGGGCTTAATCTTTCTTGCTTCTTAATCAATGAGTTCAATGCCAGAGTAAATTGTTTGTTCTTGATTTTTTTGTACTTTTATGTTGTTTTGCTTGGTATCTTGAAGTTCCTTTTGAATTTGCAAATTCCTTTAGTTTCAATATATACATCAGTCTTTCCAAGTTTCCTCTCTGCAACAACAATCCTCTCAGGAGTCCTCTAAGCCTTGATTATATCAGCTCGATCTCCACATGCTGTTCCGGGTCGTTGATCTTGTAATCAAGTAATTAGGCACTAAGGGTGGTTTACATTTGGATTTGAGCGGGAGTTAGAATAGGATTATAACATATTTACTTTTTTGAGCTTTATTGCTTGTTTGCTGGAAGAATCAAGGAGGAGGTTTGTTAGAAATTTCGAATTAAAATTTGAATTTGAATATAACTAAATACGGGGATATTATAAAGGGTTTTTTTACTATTGGGGGAGGAGCGAGAAGGGGTGAGGTGAGGGAGATTGGAAATCCTAAGGGTAACTTTTTGTTTATAAAATAGTAACTTTACTATTCACGATGTAATTTCATGGATGATGAAATCATAGGAAATCAAAATCAGGTGGCTTCATATGGTAAAATGAATTTGGCTGGATGGAAAGGGAAAAACAAGAGAATTGATTCACGTACCAGAAATCATTGATGGTGTGATGAAATGATCCAACACCTTAATGTAACTTGCTTTAGAAGTAGCAACTTTATGGGGCTGTTTGGTAGAATCTAGGATTTCATTTAAGAAGGATTTCGTAAATCCTCCAAATATGGATTTACGAAATCCTGAGGGGGTTAAATCCTGAAAATTGTTTGATAACCTTCATGATAAATCCTATGTGACTGTTTGGCTATTCCATTCAGGATTTAAGGAGGTTGAAATATTTGGGCGGAGTTTCTTCCTTCTCGCGCCAATAGAACCAGAGGATTTCGGAAATCCGCCGAACGAGAGGATTTCTGAAATCCAGGATTTACGATGAAAAATCGGAATTTTCCATCTATAGAGGCTTTGATTTTTCGTGAGATTTGGTTTTGCATTTTAGGCCGTTTGGCTGGATTTTGCCTAAAATCTGCCTAAAGTCTAGCCTAAATCCGCATACCAAACAGCCCCACATTTGAAATGAACTAATAATATTGGTTCGAACAAATTTGATGACATTGATTAGAATATTCCTGATAAATTAGTGAAAACTTTTGGAGAAAACTCTAATATCCATACAAAAAATTCAAAATCGACACTCTTAAGTGTTACTCATGGTAACATATTCTTGCCATCCATTTAACATGCTTGTAAAAGTTAATTCATGTGTTTCATCCATTGTGATTTCTGTTGGTGATCTAATTTTTCTGATTTTGTGTCTTTTTTATTTGTTTATTTTTGGTGTTTGATTTTTTGCTCTTTTTTCCATTGTAGATTCTGTCAGATTCTGAAAGGAGGGTTCACTACGACATCTTTCTGTTTTCACAGAAGAAGATATTGCAAAAGAAATCAGGATATTATTCAGTTATGTACACATATAACTCTAATATAGCTATATCAAAGCCGGATGAGGTTGTTGAATGGCTAAAATGGTACCGGCATGTAATCGATGATATTGTTACCCAGAACAAAGTTGCAACTGGCTCTGGTTATTTAAATGAACTTGAGAGTGAACTTTATTCAGCAATACATTTTGCTTATTATGGCCCTATTGTTGATTCTATGAATCTTCTTCCTAATAGTTTTGAAGCTGAGGAAAGGTCATTGCGTGAAACTTCTGAGGTTCTGCATTTGGTTTCTGGGAGATATCTTTTTGGAGTTATTTATACAGTTGATAAGGTTCTTGAATTATCACATCTCCACTCAGAAAAGTTGGCTTCTTTTGAATCTTCAGAAAGTGTAGCTTTTCAGTGTTGTAGTAAGGAAAGGATGGGTGTTAACTCCAGTTTACCTGGAGGTGAATATTTTCAGGAATTGGAAGTGCGAGAAAAAAGAAACCATGGAACAGATATGTACAAAAACCTGGAGCTGCATATTTCTGGAAAATTAGTTGCTACAGCGACCAGGAGTCCTCATTGCAAATCAAAGTGTGACTCTATGGCTGACAACGAAGACCATATAAATATTTTTCTTAATCTGAATGAAAATAACCACATAGACAACGCAGGGCCTCAGAATTCCAATGCAGTTGAGTCTAAGATTCTCTTGGGAACAATCACTGGTCTAGGAAGTAATGCAGAAGAAGGAATATGTTCTGTTTATGATCGAAATGGGCAAAAAACTCATGTGATAGTAAAACATAGAACTTTGCTGGTGCGCAAGGCCCTTTACCCTTTAGCATCTTTAAGAATTTGATCTTACGGTTCAATTATATGGTTGACTTGCTATCGTTGCCAGTGTTCAAGAATGGTTACTTCATTATCCTCTACTTTTGCCTTAAGTTTTAAGTTTGATATATGTATTGATTTGCGGTTTGAACCTTCGAATTGTTTTTTTTTTTTTATCATGGCTGTTACTTGAGAGAAAATTTTATAAGATTGTGGTGAGACCTGCAATGCTTTATGGCACAGAATGTTGGCCATTAAAAGAGAATAATAATATTAAGTTAAGTGTTGTTGAGATGAGGATGCTCTGGTGGATGAGTGGATTTACTTTTAGAGACAGGATACAAAACGAGCATATCCGTGAAAAGGTTGGAGTAGCTCCAGTGACGGATAAGATTAGAGAGAGTCGCCTTAGATGGTTTGGTCATGTAAAACAACAGCCTTTTGATGACCTTGTTAGGAGAGTAGATGTATTAGATTTGGCCTATGTTAAGAAAGATAGAGGTAGACCTAATAAGGCTTAGTTAGAAATTATTTGAAATGATCTTTCTTTATTAGATTTTAATGAGAATTTGACTCTTAACATGACAGAATGGAGAAAAATGATTCGTGTAGCCGACCCCACGTAGTGGGATAATGGCTTGATGTTGTTGTTGTTGTTGGTTATTATTATCTTTTTTTTTTCTTCTTGCAAAAGGTCACCATTGTATTATTTCTATACTAACATTAATATATTCTTAATATTCATTATTATCATGATTGTCATCGATTGTCTATATCACTTTGAGCCAATTCATGATATTTATATATCCGTCCTCACCACCTTGGCAACCAGAACCCTTGACCTGTCAAGGTATTTCCCTCCATTGTTTTATTTGTGCGAAACTAGAAGCATTATAGAACCTACTTGAACATAGAGAAGCTAACTCTTCTGAACTCACCTTCCACTCATTTTTAACTCCTTTGACTGTTTCACATTGCAATTTCCTTAAAAGAGGCACAAATTTATCATAAAGTCCACATGCTTTTGTGAATATATTCACAAAAGCAATTTTTTAAAACTATAAATTGGAATCCTTTTGTGCATACATATTCACAGAAGAAAGGCCATTTTATTTATATTTAGATGTACTAAAAGATTTCTCCAAAATAGAATTAATACCTTATATAGCATTCATCATAAATAAACGAAGAATTGGTATTCATAAAGGCGGACTTTAGTAGTTGGGACTAGTCCGCGGATGATGAAGATGATTGTGATCCATATGTAGCTGGTCTCAACTTTTTGATGAGATTCATTCTCTTGTATCTCCTTGATTGGTTAAACCAGCCTGAATGCTCCCTCTGTTTGTACTAAACATGCACTGCTGTAGGACTAACCAAAGCACTTCACAGCTCTGTATGCTGCATCAATCTCGTACAATTTATATACCTTCAAGAAGTCAGTATCTTTTAATTCCATTGCAGTGACTTCATGGTCCTACAGCTACTTGCTAAAATTTCAGTTGGAGATTTAGGCTTCATTTGGGACGGCTTTCTTACTGCTTCTTAAAGCAGCTTCTAGTATAAAAATTAAGATTTTTGTTTTAAAAAGTTGCTTTAGGAAGCAGTAAGAAAGCCATCCCAAATGAAACCTTAGTCATCTTTTGTATTTTTCATCGGTCTCCCCAAGAGTTTAGCTTATTCATCCTTTTGGTTGGTTGCTTACGTATTAACTATGTTGAAGGGAGTCCTAATTACTTGTTGATAAAATTGCAGTTGGAGATTTAATCATCTTCTTTATTATTCATCCATCTCCCCAAGAGTTTCTTCTTATATAATAATTTATAACTAATCATCTTTGTATGGTTATACAGTAGCTTTGCAGTGTCTTATTTTCTGGCATGATCAAATAGTACAATAGCAGGAAATATGAAAGTATACCATTTAAACTTTATAGAACTTGTTTGCGTTTTTTGATGTTTCCATGTATGTCTTTCCAGGTGAAGCACATGCACTGGTTTCAAATTGGTGACGGTGAAGTTTCAGCATATGAATGTAGATGTACCAGAGCCCGCTTGCCCCCTAGCAAGTAAGCAGATTGTTTTATCTAGTTTCTTGAAGCGGAGGCAAATTGAGTATTCTCATTCAATACCTGAAGGTTCCAATCGATTATAGAAATAATTTCATGCCATGAAATCTAGGCTTTGATGGGTGTTAAAATCCAAGCTAGATAACATTTATTTATTTGAACATTCACCGCAAGGTGAAAATATATAGAATTTAAAATCTATTAAGGTATGCACTTCTAAAACAAATTTGTGTTTTTGTTTCTAGTGAATACATGTACTTATAGTATATGTGCTAGTTCTTCTTGGAAGTATTTTAATGACATATAGTTAAATTTGTGATTAACAAAAATGGGGAAAAAAAAAAACGTTATGATGGTTAAGTTTTGCCTTCGTTTTTTTTTCTCAGAGTAGTTATTAAAAAATTTCCGAGTAATTTGTATTGTTATATTTGATGATTGAATGCAAAATTATTCTTCAGATACTGGCTTTTTGAACCTCGATCTTCTATGCATGACATTGGTGGTTGGTATGTTGAAACATTTGGACAAAACAAAAAGGGGAGGACAGTCCTTTCCCGAAGGCATTGGGATGGTGTTAATGAACATCCTGAAAAGTAAGTATTTTCCTACTAATTCTTGTATTCTACAAGATTGTTAGTTATCTCTAAGTATTTTCGACATTTCGAACGCAATGGTGAAGTCAGTTTCGCGAATGGACAATTTTTGGGCAACGCCCCACATCATCACATATGTAGACCATTGATTATGATCGCCTTTACTTGATTTGATTACAAGTGGTCCACCCGAAGTAAATTTGATGTCCTGATCACATCGGCTCAATTTGTTTGGCGATTGGAAGCCGTTTGGGTAGTTTTGTGCAGGTTTATGCTTATCATCCTTTGCTTCTGTTGCTTGAGTCATGCATAATCAGCTCGCTTTGAGCAAATTTGATGCTCTGAATTCGTCGATGCGATCTTTTTTGTTATCAGGCAATAATTGAGTAATTCAATGTGGGATTGAGGCACTTCGACACCCGTTTTGCATGACCTCGTATTTGTTAATCATCATTCTCTTCATATTCATTGGACTCAATTTTAGAATATATATGTAGGTCAACAAACTTCCATACCTCTCTCGCTTCCCTCTCCAACACCTTACTCACGCTCATTAGCTCCCATACTCTTACTTTCATTCTCCTAATTAGTACATAGGCTGCTCTCAAACCCAATCACCCTCTATTTCATGTGCCTTAAGCTACTTGAAAACTCCATCTCCCCTGGTTGCCTTTCTCCACCTCCAGCTCCTACCCAAATTCCTGAGATCCTTCACAGTTAGAGAAGTGAGGAAGTCGTGAGAACCTGCTGGGAGAAGCGAGGAAGTCAAATTTTCCTCGATATGCTGCTTTCTATTCCTGGAAATAATTTCCATCTGGAATATGCTATGTAGTAGAAATTTTTTCGAAGGCTCTGGAATTTTCATGATCCTTTGAATTAATATTTTTTGTTTCACTTCTATAACTGCAGGAGACTCCATCCAGCCATTTATTTACTAGCCCTTGCATATAGAACTTTAGATATTGAAGATGCAAAAAGAAAGAAGAGAACTGTTAGAGATTTTCTAGAACCAAAAATGCAAAATATTGTTCGCTGGTGTAAAAGGTTCATATGATGCTAACATTCGAAGATTAAGGGGGTGCAATAAGAAGAAATTTTTGTTGCTTAATATTTGTGGATGGCTACCAAGGACCTGTCATGCAGGAATTCTGATGGTCATTTATTCTTTTTTGTGACCATTTCATTGGGAACTATTTCCAGAAGATTTATCAACCCATTACCTATCAAGTATCCAGTGTGATTGCTGCATCTTTCGTGCAGTAACATGATGAGCAAGCGTTCTTTTATCTATTGTGTTTCCAATACTTGCGAGCAGTTACAATCACCTAAATCAAAGTGCAGAATTTGTTTCGAACTCGTATGAGTTTGTTTGGACATTTAGGTTTCATTTGGGACGACTTTCTTACTGCTTCTTAAAATAATTTTTTAGTACAAAAAATTTAATATTTGTACTACAAAATTGCTTTAAGAAGTAATAAGAAAGAAGTCCCAAACAAAGCCTTAATTGTCCTATTTGCAGTTTGGACATTGGAAACGCTATTCCACTACATTGACGGGCAAATGATGGTACGTGCCTCCCCTTTCTTGATTAAAGCACTTTTTTCTCAGTTTATAAATTTAGATGGTATTATGCATTGTTGTCTTGTATTTTCTTTGCCTTCAGAGTCCTTATTAACCAAAAATTTTGAATATTATCAGCAAAGAACTAAAGAAAGATCTTTGTTTAAACCAGATGAGATTTGTCTATTTTTTCCAGTCTTCAAATAGCTTATAGGGAAATTAGGTCTCTTTTCTATTTGGAGTTTTTTCCTCTTAAAATTAAGTTGCTTGTGTATCAGTTCTTAATGATAGCTACAGATGATTCCATCTTTACATAGAGAAAGTGTGATTTTTTCACTTGTCTTGCATGTCTAGAAATCGCTACATAAATGAAGTTAATTTACATATAACTATATTTCTGTATGATTCCTTTTTATCATATATCAATGCAACTACCGTGTACTGTTTACACGTGGGAATATTTGATGATCTATACTTTGATGGTTTCATATAAGGTCATTTATTGGGAGGTTATGTAATGTTTGGTTTGTTGAGATGTGTTAAATTCAGAGATTTGGAGATGGAAAAGGCTTTAATTTTATTGCTCAGACATGTCCCTATGTATAGATCCATGCATGATATCTTAATAAAGAAACAAATAATTATGGAATCATACATTGTTGCCCTAATATAATCCTTCCTAAATTAGCCACTCAAATATAGGAGGAGATCGGCTCAATCGAGGTGAGGCTCCCACTGATCCGCATGCTGGCTGTGGGATTAAGGGCTAACGAATGGCTGAGATTTAACAGCATGATCCAGGTGAACCTCCCACGGATCTTCATGCTAGACGTGTGATTAAGGGCTAAGGGATGGTTGAGATTTTAACACTCTCCTTTAAGGTAGGGAATACAGATCTGTCATTCCCAGCTTGGTAATTAATCCCAAAAAAATAGAGTTATCAAGTCCCTTGGTGCACCATAGAGTCCTCTATCTGGTCAAAATTTTGGGAGAAATTAGTTTCAAATATTGCGGTGACAAATCATCATGATGAAGGCTATATCAATCATGCCTGCAAGATGTAGGACAATAATGAAGGTTATGGTGAAAAGTAACACTCAAGATATCAAATGTGGCAATAAAGGCCGGTGGTGGGACAACAGGGGAAGTGGATGAATTATCCTTCGTGTTTGTACCCCTCTCGGTTCTCAAGGGAAGGCTGACAATGAAGGCATGATAGTAAAAAGAAAAAAAAAATTAGGGTTAAGTTAAGCTTTAGGGACAACATTAGAAAAAATATGTCTCAAGCGGCTCAACACTCAACACGCAGATCTCGTCCTTCCCAAGTTGTCAGATTGAGCCAGCCTTCGCTCCAATGCAAATTAGTCATCCGACTCTACCCAAATAGACTTCTATTCGACTTGCCTCGTACATGAGCACACAAGGCCTCTTATCCCTATGGTCTTATCACAGGAGGAAGTCTTGCGTTAGATGCGGGAACGAAGACTGAGCTCGATGTCGTCATTCTAGGAGGCCCTGATCGCTTTCCAGTTACATGATTTCTCGCATCGTACAGTCACACACACACGAGAGGAGGCTTTCGCTCAGCTTCACTCGGTTCTGCCCCAGATGCATGCAAGAGGAGCCCTCTTGCTTGATCTCTCCTTTGTCTTGGACACACGAAGGAAGCAGGACTAATATTCCTCAGAATTCCAACAATGAAGGCCTGTGGAAGAAGCAATATTCCTTAGAATTCCGACAATGCAGGTCAGTGGTGGGAACTTGTATTCCTCAGACTTTTGACAATGAAAGCCGGTGGTGGGAACTTGTGGCGGCGTGCATGCTAGTGGGATTTGACACAGATGCATAGGATGTGAGAAATTTTGGGGGCTAGAGGAACGAGACAAACTGTCCAGACGTACTCTCTCTCGTCCAAACACAAGCTCTTTCTTGGCTCCTCTCGGTTCCGCCCCAGACGCACACAATAAGAAGCTACCTCGTGCGGAAAGCTTTAGGGACGCATGATCCCGCTTGGTTCCGCCCAAGACACAAGCGCAAAATTTTTTTGTCCCACACCTCTCTAGTCTTGTTCTATCGCACGTACAAAGAGAGGGGCTCATGAAACATTCATCTCTCGATCGAACGTAGAGACCGCAAAGTTCTCACTCGACTACTCTAAAAGAGACGTTCGTCTCTCTCGATCGAATGCAGAGACTGCGGCATGAAGCACTCTCCTTCCTCTCGGTTGAACGTACGCATGAGTGAACAAGCCAAGAACCGGCTCCCTTTCATTTCTGAAGGGAAGACTGGACCTTCCCTTAAGAAAGTCTGGCAGTAAAAAAAATTCATAATTCTGGCGAAGGCAATAAAGGCTCTGATACCATATTAAATTTAGAGAATTTGAAAGGGAAAAGACTTTCGATCCCCTTGCTCAATCGACTCTTCCAGCCAATGCAGGCATTCGGTTCAGAGAAGACCTTTTGCGTTTGATTTTTTGTTGATAGGCACGTTCGGCTCCGCTTCTTTTGGCCGTAGGCTAGAAGCTCTGTTTCGGGAGTCTCGCTCATTCCATTTGGTCGCTCGTATGTGGGAAGCTCTGTCTCATTCTCGATTATGCAAAGGGTCGAAGGAAAGAAATAGATTGCTCGATGATTAATCTTGAAAGGAAATGAAGGTCGCTTACTCTTAAATAGGGATATGTTTGAGCAAAAAAAAAATAGTCTTTTCCATCTCCAAATCTTTGAATTTAACATGATATCAGTGTCATGGTCGGCCGTCATTGTCGTTTCCATTGCCAGATCTTCATGAGGGGATATACAAAGACGAGTAAGCGGCCTTCATTGCCATTGAAGATTGATCGTCGAGCAGTTTATTTTGTTCCTTCGACCCTCCTTGCGTAACCCAACAGGAGACAGAGCTACCCACGTTTGAGTGCCCGAACGGGACGAGCGAGATTCCCGAATGCGAGCTTCCTGCCTGCGGCCAGAGGAAGTGGAGTTGAACGTGCCTATCGACGAAGAATCAAACACAAAAGGTCTTCTCTACATATGAACTGAACATCTGCATCAACCGGAAGAGTCAATCAAGCAAGGGGATCGAAAGCCTTTTCCCTCTTAAATTCTCTGAATTTAACAAGATGTCAAAATCATCATATAATCCCATTTTTCTTGTACTTATAAGACCAAATTTTGTTGTCTTGAAATTTGAGATGTTTTAATGTCATTGCAGTTTAGTAATCCCATTAGTAGTATAACCATTTGATAAAAAAACTAAAATTTTACCCTGTAGAATGCAAAAAGTTTGTTTTTTTGCTCATCTTGCCTGTCTTAAAATTCTACATCGAAATTAAGTTGCATATAAACTGCTTCCATTATTATTCCTTTTTATATATGTCGTTGAAACTTCTTTGTACCCTTTGGAAAGTTTTTGTCGTATATATACCATCCGTAAAGTTACTTGTTATGCTATGCGAATCTTCTTGGAATCTACGGAAGCCATAGGAATCATCCGTTTGCTATAGCATTTAGGAAAGATTGAATATTGTGTGGGACTATTCTTTGCATCATAAGATTAGAAACCAAAGATGCCACACCTATGGGGTAAATTATTATGTCCGGTTTCCGGATTCATTCGGACACCAATCCAGACGCACCACGTCACCAAAATGCACCGGAACCCAGTGTATTTGGGTGACGTGGCATGTCTGGATTGGGTGTCTAGACGTCCGGTGTAATAATATCATTGCTTTTTCCTCTGGACATTTGTAGATAGGAAGCATGATCAAAATGTAAGAGACTATTATCTTCAGTGAAATTGGTGAGATATAGCCTTCGTTTGGGATGGCTTTCTTAATACTTTCTAAAATAATTTTTTAGTTCAAAATTTTATAATTCAAGAAATTTTTGTACTAAAAAACTACTTTAGAAAGCAGTAAGAAAGCCGTCCCAAACGAAGCCATAGACTTGCAAGGTGAGAAGCGACTTGCTCAAAGTCTGTGTAGTGGCGATCATTCATTGAAGCTGGCGGATTGCGAAGTTCACTTCAACACTTCAGGTCTATACTTTTAAGTGGGGATGCCTTAAAACTTTAGTAACATTTGTAGATTCTTCCAATTATGTTGCTCAATTTTTGTTATCGAGTGTGCTTGTATCTTCTATGATATACTTGTTACACTCTTGCTAATCATATGCTCTTGATGGTTATCTTTTTTTTCTTATATTATCTTCAATAGATGCAACTCTAATATGGCCTTCAAATATAATTATCTTTTCAGCTCAACGTTAAGATCTATCTTCAATAGACATTTGTAGAAGGATTTTATTGGAAGGTTTATTGCCAACTCCAGGCACGTAACCTCACTGTGGAAGGATTTATTGTTACAAAAATCTTCTATTCACTGTATGATGTTGAAGATAGACTTTTGTAGAAGGCTTGGTGTATGCTTTTTGCTGATGATATTCTTCTTATTGATAAGGCTAGGAAGGGAGTTGAAGGAAGCTTAAATTATGGAGGTCAACTTTAGGGTCTAAAGGTTTTCGTTTGAGTAGATATAAAATTGAATACACGAAGTGTTATTTTAATAGTCATAGATCTAGTGGGGGGTATTGTGACTTTGGGCGATCAAATTATTAAAAAGAGTATACGTTTTAGATATTTCGGGTTTATTATTTAAAGTGATGGTGAAATAGATGTGTATGTTATTAGCATAATTAAAGTTGGATGGTTGAAGTGGAGAAATGCATCGGGTCTGTTATGATAAAAAAGTACTCAAACTTAAAGGAATTTTCTATAAGATGGTGGTGAGACCTACAATGCTTTATGGTGCAGAATGTTGGCCATTACAAGAGAAGCAAAAAAATAAAATTGTGTTGCCAAAATGAGTATGCTCAGGTGGATGAGTGGCTTTACGCTTAGAGATATAATTTGAAACAAGTAATATGTGAAAATGTTATAGTAGCTCCAATGGAAGATGAGATTAGAGACTGTCGCCTTAGATTGTTTGGTCACATAAAATATTGGCCTTCCAATGATCCGGTTAGGAGATTAGATATATTATATTGACCTATGTTAAAAACGATAGAGCTAGACTTAAAAAGAGTTGGTTAAAAAAGATAGAGCTAGACTTATAAAGTAGTAAAAAATGACTTTTTTTTAATTAGATTTAAATCAAAATTTGACTCTTAATAGCCCATAATACAGAAAAATAATTCATGTAGTCAGTCTTACGTAGTGGGATAAAGACTTAATGGTGTTGTTCTATCTAATTTTTCTATCATGATTTTTCCTACATTTAGATAACAATCACTTCTTTTGTAGCTCAACGTTTAGATCAATTAAAATGATGTCATCTATAAAAATTATAGACAATAGAGTAAATTTTTACTATTAGAAACATCTAATAGTTATTTTTTTAATTTATATATTAATATACAGATGCCTCTCATGCCCTGCCTTAAATCTACCACTTATCAATCTATTATATATTTTACTATATTATTTATTATGCTTTTTCAATTTTTTTTTTTAAATCTCTCATTTAATAATTTCTCAATGTATTATTTTAATATTCTTTAGATACCTTTATTTTTTAATTAAGATTCTATTATCTTTTTTTTTTAATGCATTCAATTTTTATTAGTATTGTGTTATTTTAAACATCAAATTCTAAACTATTTTTAATGCATTAAAAACCACTCTTTTATTTTAATATACATTATAGTGGGAGTTTATAATCATTTTTCTTTTTTTTTCTTTTTTTTTTTATATTTTAATTTAATATAAAAAAATATTTGATATTTTAGAGATATATATATATATATATATATATATTGGTGAAGTTGTGATGGTAGTTGATGGTGATGGCTCGTTGGTGTTAGTTATTTTTAAAATACTTAAAAATTAGTTTGATTATTTAAAAAATATTAAATTTTTAAAAAGTACAATAAAAATATATTTTAAAAGGACCCAAATTTATCTTTTAAAAGTATGCTTTATTTTTAATTTCATATAGATTTAAGAATCATTTGAATCATTTCAAATTGATTAAAAATTTATATGTCAATCAATCAAAATTTATATTTTATTTATATAAAAGATTTTAATAATTAATATTTATGATAATAATAATAATAAAATTGCTAGATTTTTTAGCCAATTTTTTTTTTTCTGTATATAATTATCCCTATAATATATCGTCAAAGTCTCTCTTTCTCTCTCTCTCTTGACTACTTTGCCCTCTCAGGCGTTCTTTCTCTTAAAGCTTCGCTTCCTCTGCAGTCCAGACGGTGAGAGGGGAAGAGAGGAGAGGAGGAAGAAGAGATCTGAAATGGGTGGTGGCAACGGACAGAAGTCAAAGATGGCTCGCGAAAAGAACATAGAGAAGATGAAAGCCGCTAATAAAGGTTTCTCTTCCAATTCCTTTTCGGTTACTCTTTACTTTGCTGACGCCGATCTAAGATCTTCCCTCCGATCCTCTCGATCTCGACTGATTTTCTCTCTTCCGTGTTCTTCTTGCAGGAAGTCAGCTTGAAACTAACAAGAAAGCCATGAACATACAGGTTTGCCTTTTCCTTCAGTTCCTGCCTCATCTTTTTTATGCCTTTTAGGGGCTGTTTGGTAGAATTTAGGATTTCATTTAAGTAGGATTTCGTAAATCCTTTAAATCCCGGATTTACGAAATACTGAGGGGGTTAAATCCTGAAAACTGTTTGGTAACATTCATGATAAATCCACTTAAATCCTTTGTGACTGTTTGGCTGTTCATTTTAGGATTTAAGGCGGTTAAAAAGTTGACATGCATTATTAGGATAATTAAAGCATGACAAGAAAAATTTAAATAAAATATAACAAAACTTTATTAATACTAATTAATTATTTAATTATTATATATATAATATTTTATAATAAATTTTTTTATTTTAGATCATTTTTAATCCTATTAATTATTTTGAAATAACTAAGTATTTAACTAATAATTTTATCAATAATTTAAATATTATTTAATTAATTTCACTTAATTATTAATATTTTAAATTATATTAATTAAATTATTCAACAATTAGAAGTGTCTGGGTTTTACTTTTTCCCTCCTGTATTTCGTTCGGCTTTGTTCCTTCGCACCTAAAATTTTCAAGAGTTTTTCATCGTCGTTGTTCGACTTTGCTCCTTCGACTACATTACCTTCCTGTTGGATCGGAAGTTACGACATTTTTTTGATCTGAAGCAACAACGGAAGCTCGCTTGCTGTGAAGGTAACTTTCTCCCTTTCGCGCGCTTCTTCGGCCAAATCCCGTAAATCCGCCGAACCAAAGGATTTAGGAAATCCGGGATTTAGAGCGAATCGGCGGAATTTTCCGTCCATGGAGGATTTCGTTTGCCGTGAGATTTGGATTTGCATTTTAGGCCGTTTGGCTGGATTTCACCCAAATCCGGCCTTAAATCCGCCTAAATCCGCATACCAAACAGCCCCTTAGGGTTTACGTTTCGTTTTGTGCTCATTTTGTAGAGAATTCTTCTGTGAATTCTTCGAATTGGACTCGTTATTTTTAATTCGTTTCGTATGGGGATGATGAGAACACGTAGTTCTTTTTCAGGTCACCTTCTCGGTAGTCTAGTCGATGCTTGTTTTCTTCTGTGTATTTTGGAAGTGATGATCTGTTCTTTTTTTTTTTTTAAGGTTTTTTGTTTATGAAAATAATCTAGGAGAGAAGAATAGAGTTAGAATGGTATGTATTATAGAATTTGGTATATAGTAGCTATGGATTTTTGTTTTAATAGTTAAACTTTGTTTGAATTTTTCTTTCTTTGCTTTATTTATACCTTTAATTGTTTGGGGTTTGGGCTTGCAAGAAATCAAATTGTAAATTTAGTGGTGGATAGATTGGCTGATTGGTTATTGTTGTTTAGTGTCATCCGGATACGCCATGGGGGCCCACCTTGTGGGGCCCCAGGGAAAGATATTTAGAAGGTTCCTAATCAAGGGGAGTGGTTTATATTGTTTAGGGAGGTTTAGGGAGGTTTCCTAATTATGTTTATATTGTTTAGGAAGGTTTCCTAAATCATATTTAGTTGTTTAAGAAGGTTTCCTAAATTATGTTTATACTATTTAGGAAGTGTTTAATTATTTGGAAAGGTTTCATAAATCATGTTTAATTGTTTAGAAATGTTTTATTTGTGTTATGGTGGCTAGGGCTATTTAAGGAGTTTTCTAGGCTTTAGATCATCCTATTGATGAGTTTTGTAAGAGTTTGATGTTCACGATTTTTGTGAGGGATTTAGCTGCATCTAGGATTTGGGAGAGAAGGTCATCCTCTCGAAAGAGGACCTCGAAAGAGGACCATTGTATCTTGGTTGTTCATATTTCTTTCTTATCAATAGAATTTGTTGGTTTGTTGATTTTTACCGTTTGTTGATTTTTGGTGCTCAAGTCCTATCAAAATGGGTATCGGAGCAATTTCTTGGGACTGATGACTGGGCTAAGAGTTGAGGCATTGAAAGAAAAGTTGGAGGGAGAAGTAGAGCAGCTGCGAACGGAGGTCGGATTGTTGAATGAGCTTTTTTTCAGCGATGGAAGGAAGGCTTGGGAATTTGGAAGATATGATGAAGAAAATGATCGAGATGTAGTTGAAAGCTTTAGCGACAATTCATAGGGCTGAACCAAAGGGAAAGGAAATTCTGAAGGAGATGATGAGAAAGCTCATGGAGATGCGATCCAAAATCCCATCGACTGTTCCAATTGCTAACCCTAATCAAGATTTAATCGGGATTCCCTTGGCCAAATTTTAAAGAGAAAGAGATTGGATGGGAATAGATCGACGAAAATAGCTCCTTCATCAAAAGCCACCTCCTAGGGCTCCAAGAAGGGGGGAAATAGAATTTTTGGATATGGGGACAATAGAGAATTTTATTGTGGAGGCGATGGAGTGGTTGACCACTCTGTTTAAAATTGCACAATAAGAGGCGCGCCTCTGCGCAATTTGTCCCAAAACCGCCTCGAGGCTTACGCAATTCCACCCCTGGCAGAGGCGTACGCCTCACTTGGACTGAGGCGCGCCTCAGAGGTGCAATTGCGCAACTCTGGGTGAGGCGTACGCCTCATGGGAACGGGCCCACCCACTTAAAATGAAGATTTTTTTCTCCTTAAACCCGCACGGCTCCAGTACTCCCGAAATTTTCCTTCCCGCACGACTCCAGTTCGCGAAACAAAGAGCTCTCGCATGGACCGCACCCGTCCCTTCCCGCCGCTTCTCCCGCCGGCGCCGCCTCTCTCTGGCGAAGTTGAAGTTTCCGGCCGCCCTCTTGGAGTACTCCACATTGGATTTTAGATTTTTATTTTTTTTTTAGTTTAGGGTTAGATTTTTCAAGGGTAAGAAAATATAGGATTTATGTTTTTTTGATTGTTTTTGTGTTTTTGGATTTACGCAATTCTGTGTCCGTGAGACTTATGCCTCAGACCGCCTCGAGGCTTACGCCTCGCCTCACGGGCGGAAACCGCCTCAAGGCTTAATTACGCAATTTTAAACCTTGGTTGACCACTATGGGAGGCTTTTTGGGCAAACAGAGTGGACGATCGGAGGAGGGGGATGGGCTGAGCCATCAGGATCGGGTTATGTAAGGCAGATAGAAGAAAAGTGGGAGTTCCACCCTCGATACACGAGGGAAACATGGAGGGATAACGACATCTACTACATTGGAGGAGGAAGAAGCTGTTGGGGCGGTGGCGATATGCGAATAATTAAGGTGAAGAAGAGTAAGAGTTTAATAAGTGATACAAAAGCTTCTTTTGAGGATAAACTTATCAACAAAAAGAAAAATATGAATGAAGAAGGCAAAGAAATAAATTTGTAAATCCATGCTTTTGGTGATGATCAGGGAATCTACTGTATCAAATTACCTGAAACAATAAAGATTGGTGAAGGTGAGTCAGAAAATCAAAACCATGCAGTTGTCTTTACAAGAGGGGATGTTCTTCAGACAATTGATATGAACCAGGATAACTTTTTGGAAGAGGCTTTGAAAATGAGAAATCTTTTAGAGGAATTCAATGAAGATCATGGACTGCACCCACCAACAATTCTTGGTGTACGCGAGTACATTTTTACAAGAAGTATTTCATCTTTGGGATGGTTCATGCCAAACCAAGAAATAAGTTTTGTGAAAATTGGACAAAGGGTTCTGGCTACTCCACTGAAGGTCCACTTCCAATACGGGCATCCAGATGTATATGACAGGATTTTTCACATCATTAGAGGTGGCATAAGCTAGGCTTCTCGTGGAATCAACCTAAGTGAGGATATCTTTGCAGGATTCAATTCAACATTAATGCAAGGAAATATCAACCACAATGAGTATATTCAGGTTGGGAAGGGTCGTGATGTTTGACTCAACCAAACTCCCTGTTTGAAGCATTGGTTGCCTGTAGCAATTGAGAACAAATACATAGCATAGATATCCATCGTTTGGGTCACCAATTTGACTTCTTCTGTATGCTTTCTTACTACTTCACGACTATAGGGTTCTATGTCAGCTCAATGATGGTTGTTATCATAGTCCACATTTTCCTCTATGGCAAGCCTTACTTGTCATTAAGTGGGCTTGAGGTTTTCATTATGAAGCAAGCATTGATGAGAGGAAATAATCCTCTGAAGGTTGCTATGGAATCACAATCTGCCATCAAGCTTGGTCTATTGATGGCCATATATAATCACATGCAACTTCAATTGTGCTTAGTGTTTTTTGCATTCTTGCTTGAAACAAAATCCCATTACTTTGGACGGACAATCCGATATGGCGGAGCAAAATATAGATCTATTAGACGAGGATTCGTTGAGCGACATGTAAAGTTCACAGAGAACTGCATGATGTACTCTAGAAGTCATTTTACAAAGGGTCTGGAACTTGCTGCCACTAATTGTTTATCAGATCTATGGATTATGTGGTTCCTTGTTGCCACCTGGCTTTTTGCTCCCTTTCTTTTTGACCTTTCTGGCTTTGAGTGGAAAAAAATAATTGATGATTGGGATGATTGGAATAAGTAGATAAAAAGTGAAGGCATTGACAAAGATGTTGAACTGTTGAAAGATGATATATTCTCTAGAGTAAAACATTATTGATAATAAAGGATATAGAATTGGATCATGTGCTAAGTGGTTCTTGACATGAAGCAAATTTTGTTGTTAAAACAGATGATCAGGAGACAGTTTGCATCATTACACCTTGAGGACAAGGTGGTTCTTTGGGAGGAGAGTATTGATATGCCCAAGGAGCCCACCTTGTGGGGCGCAAGGGAAGCTATTTAGAAGGTTTCTAATGAAGGGGAGTTTTTTAGGAAGATTCATAATTAAGGGGAAACTATTTAGGAATGTTTCCTAATTATATTTATATTGTTTAGGAAGGTTTTCTAAACCATGTTTAATTGTTTAGGAAGGTTTTCCTAAATTATATTTATACTTTTTAGGCAGTGTTTAATTGTTTAGTAAGCTTTTCTAAATAATGTTTAATTATTTGGGAATGTTATATTTGTGTTATAGTGGCTAGGGCTATTTAAGGGGGAGTTGTTTAGGGTTTAGATCATGCTATTGATGAGTTTTGTTATATTTGTTGCCCACGATTTTTATGAGGAATTCTAAAATTTGGAAGAGAAGGTGCTCATCTCGAAAGAGGACCATTAGTGGGGTAAAGGCTTGATGTTGTTGTTGTGTTTTTTTTTATGATTTACAAATAAATCCTATCATTGCATAGAAAATTAATAATGTTTTGACTAAGTAGTAGTATTTGAGATTGCTAACATCTATAAGTATATTTCATTTACATCTGTATAGGTGTGCTTAGGATGTATTAAGTTTTACTATCATTTTTTTCGGTTAAAATTTTCAATTTTTGATTTTAATATATTAAGAGTTATATCTTTCTTATTTGGCTCATATGCATTGTTTAACATTGTTCTAGTGTTATCCTCGTGTGTTGTGTGTGTCTATAACTATATTCATACAACATATCGTGTAACAATTCAAACTCTTAACTATCGAGATATAATCCATTTTGGACTAAGGAGCCTCATAGTTTTATTCTTGTTGGTGTAACTTTTCAGGAGATCACCCATCCCGGGATTTCTTCGGGATGAGCATGCTTAACTACAGAGTTTTTTTAATGAAATTCCAACCATTATACTAAAAGGCGTCTTGATGTTTAAGAGTTTAGCTTCTTTTACTTATCACGTGTCGAACTTGTCATACCTCTTTTGATTCACCCTTAAGGAACATTTAACTACAATTTCATAAGTTCTGAAGTTTGTTGATCTTGAATTGAGTTGTGCAGAAGACACGTGAAATTGGTAGAAAAAATATTAGGATATGGATAGCAACTTTTCTCTTGGGAATTTTATACTAAGGTTTACCATCTTGGTTGCAAACTTTTTAAAAGTGGCCATTATGGTTGCATCTAGTCATCAATCTGTTTGTACATATGACCCGTGAAATTGAAGAAATTCTTTTCAAATTCCTTCCAACTTATCTTAGTTCTATCTTCCATCGAATGAGGGGTTTGTGTTTATATAACTTTCTAAATTTTTCCACAATCGATACAAATCATGATGAAATTCCTATAGTTTGGAATTATGCTCCAATACAAAATATGGAATTGGGGATGTGCAAAAGACACATGAACCTATAGGAAGATGATAGGACAAGAGAATATGGATTCTATACAGGAATAGGAGTGTTCCTTATATGTGATGATAAAGAAAATCATGCACTTGCTTCCAGCTTAATTGTTAAAATTTAAGGACATCAACTTATAGAAAAATTGGTGCCAAGTCATGTCTATCCACAATTCCAACTAAATGCACTAATTTAGGAATGTCCTCAAGAAATTTTTGTGCTAAAAAACTATCTTAGAAAACAGTTAGAAAGCCTTAGTCAACTAGACTAGGGTTAGTAGGCTTGGCTAATGGGCTTAAGCAGGAATGAGATCATAGATTGGATGCCATATTGGGCTTGTTTAGTCTACTTGTAGGACTGTAGGAGTATAATAGACTAAGAAATTTTAGAGTATCACATATTAGTGTTGATAGCCATGCTTGGTTTTGCCCATAATTTTCATGGATGACTATCATAATGTTTAGTTTTGACTTTCAAAACTGACATGGCTGACATGATAATATAGCATAGCCTATGCGTTTCAAGGCTGATTTAGGATTCGTTTGGGACAACTTTATTCTTGCTTCCTAAAATAGCTTTCTAGTACAAATTTTTTTAGCTTAAACTTCTTTAAGAAGCAGTAAACAAGCCGTCCCAAACAAAGCCTTAGGTGATGTCTAATCTGCTTTCAATAGCTTCAAGCTTGACTATGGTGAGTGAACTTAACTTCATTAATCTTTTAATTGACCAGAGTTTGAATGGTCAATTGAATCTTATTTAATCCTCTGATTAGTTGGGTGAGCTAACTAGATCAACCCTTACTACTTATCTTGGTTTGATTTGATGGACTCAATGAATTTACATCAAGGACCTGGATTATAAAAGTAGACCAATAGTTGAGTAGAAAGTAAAAACAGTTTGAATTGTTTGGGCTAGCTATCTATCTTTTGTATTTTTTTTTTTTTTTTTTTTTTTTTGTTTCTCTCCTAGCTGCACAAGTAATCATTGCTAGTTTATATAACAATCAACTACTCGAATGCCCTTGTGTTGATGCAGTGCAAGATTTGCATGCAAACATTCATGTGTACTACTTCAGAATCTAAGTGCAGGGAGCATTTTGAAGCCAAACACCCTAAGAACGACCTTTTCCAGTGCTTTCCACACCTCAAATAGTTAGTAAAATCCCATCTTTACTTGGTTTATGAATGAAAAGTTGTTACATTTGCAGGTAAATTATTCCAAACCAGTAGACTTGTTATTATTAGTTTATGTTTGTGCTCTTCATATAGAAGTAGATAGTGCATGGATGAAGGGTACCTTTGAGAAGTTATTATAGATAAATTATTTTATCATCAAGTTTTCTTCTTCTTTTTTTTGTTTTAAACGCAATTTCTTTTTTTTTTACTTTTACTTTTTTCTTCACAACTTTTTATTCAAGGAGATGGATTTGTGACAGCAGAAAAGTATTGCAAGAGAAGTCTCTGTAGTTCAATCAAATGAAATTGAAAAACTAGTTTGGTTGGCAATGGTCTTGAGACTTGCTGTCAGGGGTATAAATGTGGTGAAATTATTTTGTGTGGATACTAGACCATTTAGAGGTGAATTAGATCGCACCACGTCACCTGGTACACAGTGGTACACAACAAAAAGGTGACGTTGCATGCTCTGATTCAACTTCGGATGGTGTTCGGTGTCTGCACAGAATAATTTTTTGTAAATGAGTGGGATGAAATATTTGCCTAATTGAATTATAAGCTCATTTAATTCTTATTGAGCTTGAATTTGAGCGTATTTATTGAGTTTGAAATCAGTTCGTCTGACAATTACTAGGCTCGAGCTTGTGTAGAGTACTCGAGCTTGTTTGAAAAGCTTAATCAAGACATTGTCTAAAATGTTTAGTATATATTTTATTATATTATTATGAAATTAATTTTAAAATATATTTTAATTTATACTAATGTCTCTACAAGCTTTTGAGCCAAGTCAAGCTCAATATGATGAGTTGCTATCGTGTTGACGTTAATGAGTCAAATTTGAACGTGCTAATGAGATTAGTAAGCTTACTTACCATCCTATTTGTTGTGATTTTTTGGAATTCAAACTTCAAACACATCAAAATAAATCTCATCTCACATAAAATATTTGCAAAAAGGTCACATACAAACAATAGAAGAAATATTGCACTCACCTATTTCATTATTTGTCATATTTCAATGGCTCTATCTTTATCTTGATGTCTTTATTTATTTGTTTATTATTAGTATTAGTATTATTTTTGAAAATGAGGGTATTGATCCGTTGCCACCCTCATAAAGGAGGTATTTATTTGACGGATTAACTAATCTCTCGACAGGTTTAGCGATAATTAATCCCACAGGTGTTGAATCACATATTTATTCTCTCCACTTAAATAGTCGTGTCGCATGAGGAAGGAATTGAACATGAGTTGGGAGGTTTCTAATCATGCGCACCCACTAATCCAGCTAAGCCACGTGGGTATCTTAATACCTCCGCTTTCCTCCGTTGGGAGAGTAGGCCCATGAACTCTAATGTGGTGGCCGTACTGGCGAGCTAAATTGATGAATACAATTTATATAAAAATAGTATGAAAAAATATTTATAATTATTAAATAAAAATCCAAAATTAAAAGAAAATTTGAAGTCTTTTTCAAGAAAAAATAATCATCTTTTATATATATATATATATATATATATATATATATATATATAGAACATTTCTTTCCACAATTTTGTATATTCAGCAAGTACAGGCATATAGGGTAGGGGTGTCAACTTTTGACACGACACGAAAACCCGACCCGGACCCGACCCGGAAAATTTGGGTTGAACCCGACCCGATTTCAAAACGGGTCGGGTTTGGGTCAACCCGGCAACCCGCCGGGTCGGGTCCGGGTTCGGATTTTCGACCCGTTTCTCTACCCGGGTCGGGTTAGGGTCGACCCGTTTTCCACCCGGGTCAGTTCGGGTTCGACCCGAACCCGACCCGTGACCCGAAATTGACACCCCTAATATAGGGGGATCTAAAAATTTACACTTCCGGAAAATATTGTGCAAATAAATAATTTCAAAAATATTTTAGTATTTCAAAAAAACATATATGCAAGTTTTATTTTTTTTTAAAAAAAAGGTAGCTGATAAATTATAAAGTATGTAGGTAGAATTTTTTATCCTAAGAAATAGCATTATCTTTTTTGTAACAATGAAGCATTTTCCCGCATTTTCAATTTATTTATATTTATCAGTGAGGATGGGAGAAATTATTTTGTGCGGAGACTGAATACAGAATGTCATTTGGAGAATAATCAGAATGCGTCACGTCAATAATACTGATCTACGGTACTAAGCAAGAGGTGATGTGGCATATTTTGGTTGGTCTTGGGACGACGTTCGACGTTTGCATATAATAATTAAAGGTCAAAATGAGATGTATTCTCTTAACATAATTAAGGTGATGTATTGATTCGTTTATTTTGGATATTTCAAATTGTATTTATATTTGTTGGATGACAAGTTATTTATCTAAAGAGATCAAATATTGACGGAGATATCATATCAGGTGTATAATAATGAGAGATAATTACTTGCAGGGGTCAGATACATAGTCATTCGATTTTGTGATTGTGAACAGTAAAAACATAATAAAAACATAGGAGTGAATAATAATTGAATTTTTAATGTTCACATTCACAAAACCGAATGATTCTCTATATCACTCACATAATAATCTCTCCGTAACCAGGCTCTGCTTAGAATAGTATTTCTTTATATATGATTACTTTCTAAAGAGGATTAATAGGCATGTAATATTAATGCACCCATATTTATTCTATAGATAATAGGCATGTAATATTAAAATTTAAAATGTAATATTAAAATTTTAGGTGTTAGACATGTAAATAATATTAAATAAAATGAAATGTATGTAAATCTCCACATACATACATACAACTTTATTTCATGCTATTTACATATCTACCACTGAAAACTTTAATGTTACATTATTACCACTCATATGAAATTTTAATATCAAATATATTACTCGTATATTTTATTCTTATCACTCATGTCATCTTATAAACTTTTTTTTTTTTACCTATAAGTGATTTTTTTTTATAATCTAATATAAGAATAATGCTTAAAAAAATCCATTTGGTTAATTTAAAACATTTTTTATAAAAGACAAAACGAAGAGATTTCAAGAGTTTAATAATAAGATATATCTTTATTATTCATTTTATATAAAAAAAAATTACAAAATAATTGAGAGCGAATACAATCTCTTACAGGAGAAATACAGAGCTTCATAGAACACTAATTCAAATACTAAAACAACAAATAAACGAATTGTTTAAATAATAATTAATGTTAAATTAGTATTTTAAATCATTATTATTTTAAAAAATAATATTTATTTATATAAAATAATACTAAAAATACCAATAAATAAATAAATAAATTTTCAGGCTCCATAAAAATCTATCGAAACCCTAAACCGCGAGAAAGAAGCCAAGCAAGGCTTCTTCAAGGGAAGCGAACTCCGCGACTCCTCCTCTTCCAAGCACCGCCACCCCACGCCTCCGGCGACCTCTTCCGCCGCCGGCAAGTTAAGATCAAAGCCTAACCCCCTTCCACAGCCCCCGATCGCCCCTTCGGAACCCGATCCAGTGCCGGCGGCGCTTCCGATGGTCCCGTCGTAGTGCCTTCTCTTATGTCCCCCAAGCGCCTGCCCTGTCGGAAACGTCTTAAAACAAATCAAGCACTGGTGAACCCTCCCGCCGGCGACTAAAGCCGTAGGTCCCGCGGAGAGGCGATCATCGGCGGTAGAGGAGAGGGATTTCCTGTGGCTGGCCATGTGGCCGCCTAGGGCATGGTAGGAGGCGAAAGATTTGTTGCAGAGCGAACAGGGGTGGCCGCCGGTGCGAGAGAGCATGAGGAGGCACTGGGCGATGTATTCATCATCATCAGATGAAGGCGATTCGAGTAATTCGTGTTGACGCTTGGATCGTTTCCTCTTCGTCAACCGATTGAATTGTAGGATTTGGTTGCAGTCGCCGGAGTTGCTCTCGGTTGCCGCCGGCGACTGAGGAGAATCTGCAGCTTGTACTGCCATGGATTTTGAAGCTGGTAGAGACAGAGGACGGATTTGGAATATTTCTTGAGTAAGTATTTGGGCTCCTGAGAGTGATGGACTGTTGAGTAAACGCCATGGCTTATTTATAGCCATGGCCAAAGGAAGGCTTCCTATAGATATAGAAACTTTCTTAAACCCTAAGTCAAATTAGCATTACTTTATGTGCTTTAATTTGTATTATGCAATTAATATAAGCATAATATCAATAATATATATATAATAAACCTAATAAACTTCATATTTTATATCCTTAATTTTTTGGTTTAAAATGTAAATTTAAATTTAATTTAAATTTTTGGCTAATTATTTTTTGTAGAATGAGAGTATTTTTTTTTTAACTGGGTATTTATCCGTTTTCAGCTTCATAGGAGGCGCTTGGTGGCACAATTAATTCCTAAGCGAGTCTATCAACAACCAGTACCATAAGTGCATGACCTACAGTTATTTTCTTCATACTTAAGGGTCGTGCCAAAGGATAGGGAAATCGAATGTGGGTTGAAGGGTTTTCAATCATACCTGCCCAGTGCCCACCAACCCAACTAAGTTCGGTGAAATTTTAGCTAATTGTAATATATCTCCTTTTCATTTACAAACATAAAAATCAACATAATAAAAATAATAAAGAGTTCTTTGATTGAGGGTATATTTGAAAAACTTTCTTACTCTTGTGTTTTTCAAACATTATTTTCTTATTATTTAAAAAAAAATTATAATAAAAAATTATTTTTTTAAAAATCAAAAATATTAATATGGCATAGCTTCAAAAAATATATATATTTTTTAAAATTGTAATATTCAAAATAATTTTTCAAAAAAAAAAAAATATTTTTTTTTTATAAAAGTTTTACAATCTCTTTATGGCAAGGAAAGAGTCGACATAGAGTATAGTAGAAGAGGGTAAAGTGATGGTTTATTAGGTTCTATATGCAAAGTGGGAGTAAGTCAAAGGTTAGAATTAAACAGTTTCAAATAATTGCATTTATGCCATTTGTCAGTGTCTCAAAGATTCCAATATTTCATTTATAACCTTCAGAGCTATACTTTTATGGCATGAAAGCAACCCTCCTGATGCTCAGCCGGCTCATGCCTTTATCACTAATCACTCGCATCATTTCACATTAATATACATAACTTCACAAGATTAAGCTTTATATTTCAAAGAAATACCAAGAGTAACCTTTTCTGATGAGAATAAACTTCTAAGAACTACTGAGTTCATGCATAATTATACTGCATGAATATATAAGATATCGAGTTCATGCATTTACTTCATCATTTTCTATAACTTAGTTATATAATTTTTTTATATATATATGTGTAAAGATTTCGCATATATACCAGAGTCCAAGGGGGCAACGCCCCCTCGCAGAATTCGACCTTGCGGGATCAAAGGACAGCGCCTCTGAAACAAATTTTGGTTATAAGGATATTTTTAGATTATTTTTTACTGTTTCACTTTATTTTTTGTTCATCGTTCTCTAACAATAACACATCTATATAATGTGTTTAATTATGCTGGGGGCAATTGCCTAAAGATCATAATATTTTAAAACTTTTAAAGGGGGAGAATTGGCTAAAAATCCTGGAAAGAAAGACTAAAACATATATGATGGGGGACAAATTACATAAAAAATCATAAAATAGTTTTTTTTAAGGTTCCGCACTATCTAAGAGTGGAGGCATCCCAAGAAATTAACTATATCCAATAACAAAACTTAACTCATCATGATAAAAATTAATCACCATTAAGTTGGCACAAAATCAAATATTTGAAAAATTAATCCATCTAATGATTAAATAATGATTAGCATTTAGTAGATCAGATCATGAGTCAAGCTAAGAGTCCTTATCCAAAAAAAAATTTGATGGTATATTGTAAATGAATTTTACTTTATAATTTCATATTATATGCTTTATTCTATTATGAAGTCATGATTATCACTTTTCAGATTATTTGAATATGGCCAATAAAAAAATTAATGGATCATCATCACTAATATGAGATGTTCATAACAATAGCTACAAATTTTGATTATGGGCTCTTTGAAACTCTTTTTGTTCTATGAATATATCTATTTAAGACTATTAAAACATTAGAAATTCATATTGCCAAAAAAAAAAAAGATGGGGGCAAAGTCAAATTAGATGTTTAAGCTTAACTGATTTGTCTCAGTGGCCCCCAGCTCAGTTATTTTGGGGGCATTAATTGTTTACTTAATCAGCCAAATAATACAAATATCTAAGAGCCAATTGGCCTAATAATATGACACATACTATAGCAAATGTATGGCTGTCATGTCAAATAAAACAAAGCCAAAACTGATTTTTTTTAATATAGCATAAATTAGAAACTATGCATATGCATTGAGTAAAAATATATCATCTTCAGAAATTTTTTTTAAAGATTTATCTATAATGACATATGATACAACAACAACATCAAACCTTTATCTCACTACGTGGGGTCGGCTACATGAATTCTTTTTTCTCCATTGTGTCCTATTAAAAGTCAAATTCTCGTTTAAATCTAATAAAGAAAGGTCATTCATAATATTTTATAACCAAGTCTTTTTAGGTCTACCCCTACCTTTTTTAACACAAATCAAATCTAATACCTCTACTCTCATAACCGGGCCATCGGATGGCCGCCTTTTTATGTGACCAAACCATCTAAGGCGACTCTTTCTAATATTATCTTCTACTGGAGCTAATCCAACATTTTCACTCAAATATTGTACTTTAATAAATACAATCATGCCTATTTGTGAAGCTAAACCCATTTCTCCAAAATGCTATAGCTACAGGGCTGGAATCAATCTTCTTTTTAGGGTGGATAAACTCATTATACGAATAACTAAATATTAAAAAAAATAAAATATATATAAATAAAATTTAAAACAAAGTCTTATATTGCATTATAATTGATGAATTGAATAATAAATATAAACTTTGCAATCTATTTTGTATTTTCTGCAGCCACAACGAGAGGTTCACGGTTCCACCGGTTAAACCGGCCTGCCCGATTTTAAAAGCTCTTAAAAGAAAAAAAATACAATAAATTTAAAAATATATAAACCAACTTGAAATGCTATATATATAAATTAAATAAATCTGGCATTCACACATGTAATAATGCATAAGATACAAACTTCTTATCACTATAGATGAATACTGAAAGCCACAAACTGCATTCAAAATACGAGAAGTTGAAGAATGAACATACCGTAGGATTGATATCAAGCTCCGTTTACAAGAACAAAAAGTGGAATGTCTCCTAATTTCTCCCGACCCTGCAGTAATTATAGTGCAGAAGTTTCTGAGGAAATTATACGTAACAATAAAATGGATTGGAAAAGAAAACAAATAATAGAAGGGTCAGAATATCTCTCGATTCCATTTCTATCAAAATGGGCTACAAAAATTGACGAGTAGTTTATTTTATTATATTTAAATGATATGAAATAAGGGTGCTCCCCATATGGTAGTTGCGACCAATGCAATGAGTATTCACTTCGGTGAAGAGCAACCTCGATTACTGGCATTCATGATATAGGCTTCATTTGGGACTGTTTTCCTTCTGCTCTTAAAACAATTTTTTAGTTCAAAAAATTTTAATTTTTGTACTAAAAAACTGCTTCAAGAAGCAGAAAGAAAACCGTCCCAAACGAAGACATAGTCTCCATATGAACCTCTCCTGAATGGCGTCGCTTGAGACTCACTTGCAAAGATGTTTTCGACTCCATCTACTCCAGCTAGGATGAATTCTTTCAACTTTTTTGCTTTTATTAAGTCGTCCACTAGGCTTTAGAGGAACATGTACTACTCCATATCATGGTTGGATTTCCTTGCGCATGCAAAAGGAGTTGTCATTGGTGTGGGCGCTCGCCTTCATCCAGCATCAGATGCTTAAGGAACTCCTTATTTTGAATTGACTCCGCCAACTCGGTCATAAATACAGGAAGGGGAGTGATGGATGGGTACTGATGAGTGGGGAGTCCCCTACATCTTTGTATGTATGAGCTGCATGTGGCTCCTTCTCTATTTGCAAGGCTGATGGTCGTGCGATCCTTAGTGATCTCATTAGTAAGGATGCTCTCTATCGTCCATGATGACATCGATCATGTTGCGCGAGTTGTATTCTTTCCACTCTATGAGCCATCAGGCAACTCCTATCATGCTCTCGATATTGGGGTTGATCCTGCCTTATTAGTGGTTCTCTAGGTTGAGTGGCCAAGGAACACTCAACCACATTATCATATTCTTTTGCGTTCATTGTAGCCATTGGCTAGCACTAATAACTCTCTCTCTCACACACATTATTGTATTCTTCCTCGTAGATTTCAAATCGACACAGTCATCGTGGGTCCTCTTTGGCACAGACACTCTCTCTCTCTCTCTCTCTCTCACAGTAGCTTTAAGATTAAGATACATAATCATAAATAAAGGTCTAGAAGAAGCTGCCGCCTGTCGAACTATTTCTTTTAGTTTAAATAGATCACAGGCTTTCATGCACTTCGAGTTTGATTGAGCAAATTTCAATTTATTTGATTGAAGATTAAAGAATTTATTTTGTCTAATGATTCTACATCATCTTTTAGGGATTTTAACGAAGCAATTATCATAATTCACAACCTACTAAACCCTCCATCAGTGTCTCTATTAATTTGTAGCCAATGAGATTATTTTCATTATGTAATTTGTGAATTTTACTAACTATTATTGGTGACATGTAAGAAGAATGTAAAAAGCATACACTCTACCAAGCAACTCCTTATGCAATATACTTAGATTAATATGCATAACTAAATAAATTATTCAAATTTATTAAAATTCTTATCAATAGTCGTCTGTGCTCAGTATGTGGAACTAAACGCTCAATATGGAAGGAGCTACCTAGGCCCCCGACGTTAAAAGCTCAATTTTGTTTATTCTAATCCCTTCTCTTTGTGTAAAATTTGGGCTGTCCCAAGCACTGTTGCGGTTGGCCCATACATTCTCTTCAATCCAGAGAGGTCGGCCCATACTTCTATAATCTATGCAAATAATAGTAATTAATAATAAAAGAAGTTTGATGATCATATTCTTAGATGAATTGAACTAGAAGGAAAAATTCTCATATGTTTTTTGTGGGTATTGAAAGAGATGGAGAAGTGGAGCAAGAAGAGGAGGATGTAAAAAGAGAATTCACTATTGAAGAATACGGGCAAGGAAGAGTTTGTCGATCATGGCTTTTGATCGAGGAATGAGAAGGCATAGAGGGGCTTTTTTGTTGGAAGATGTGAGGGAGAGATGGAGAGAGAGAGGGAGACATCAAAAAGGCTTTGGCGGTTGTGGAGGAAGAACATTAAGGGTAAGGGCACATACAAAGGTAAGGGTAAAATTCATGATGAGATGACCTATGTCATAGCCTAAAGGCATTCCCGATCCTAGACAAACCATCGTCCATGATACCACATTTTTGGGATTGTCGATCAAAGAGATACTAATGCTAAGTCTAATAAACTAGCGGTCAAACCCATTACAATCCACAAGCTAAAGCATATGAGTGATGCAACCAATTGTTATTTCTATCCAAACATATTATTTAACTATCGAATGTGAATGTGAGAGTAAACTCATTCTTCCAAGTGTTATGCTAACATTGAAAACTCTTACTATATAACAAATGTTCCTTGAACATACATCTAAAGAAAATATCATTTTTCCACTAATATTAAGATCTATATTCCAGAAAGAATGCAAGCTAGAGAATAGATCAACCTCTATGAAGGGCTTGCATGAAAAGACTTCGTGAGCCATAAACAACAATGGGGACACACTTAAAGCAGAAATCATAAGTAACGATCAAAGAGCAACAACTTCGTTTAATCGGAAAAATTCGACAATTAACGAAGAGTCGGAGATCATGCGAAGCCGAAGATTAACAGAGAACATGAAGTAGGCAAGGTCGTTGAGCAACGAACAGGTCGGCCGAAGTCGAAGATGAATAATCGAACCGAGAGAGGCGAAGGTGACGAACCATCGGAGGCTAAGGAAGAGAGTTCGAGCAACGAACCAACAGAGGCTAAGCCGAAGAGCAACAAACAAGCCGACATGAAGTAGCAAAGTTGAAGAGGAACGAAACGGCGGAGTGAAGTCGAAGAACAGAGAGCCAAACTACGCAAATGAAACGAATGGAGAATGAATCGGTTAGCTAAGATCATCTTGCGGCGGCAATTTTCACCACAAATTTGCGGCAAATTTTTAGTCGTAAATCCGCCAAAAAAGTCATCCAAACTTTTCTGCGAAAATCTCTGCCGCAAATTCGTCTTTGTTTTCGATGAACATTATTCCGCCAGAAAATCCGCCGGAAATCCTTTTTTTTTCCTATCGTGACACAAGACGTCGGTCTTCTGATGCCCAGTTAGGAGAGTAGATGTATTAGATTTGACCAACGTTAAGAAAGATGTAGACCTAACAAGTTTTGGCTAGAAAATATTAGAAATGACATTTTTTTATTAGATTTAAATGAGAATTTGATTCTAAATAGGACACAATGGAGAAAAATATTTCAAGTAGCCGATACCATGTAGTGGGAAAAAGGCTTGATGTTATTGTTGTTGAAGAGTTTTCAGGAGATTTGTAAAATTTGAAATTGAAATTAGGGTCTTAATTATATCAAATCATGAATTTAACAAACATCATTGTTTAACAAAACATGATTTGTAACTTCAAACAATCAAATTAGTCCTAATATTAAATTTACAACAGTAAGTTCAAGCACTAAGATGCTTCAATGTTGCCTTCTTAATCATAACATTGTGGAAAATCAAAAGGCATTATGATTAGGAAAAAGAAGCAGAAAAGGTCGGTCAAGATCTCAAAGTTTCATACTGAAAGCAAAGTAAATAGCTTACCTTCAGCTCTGGCAACTCAATGACACAGGCACATTCAACCACTTCCGCACCAACACGTTCTGGAAGTACAATTGTAGCAGTAAGTTTCACAAAATGCGTTATAAATAGATGCACTAAAAAATAACGGGACTTAATCGTTATGTTCAGACCAATTTTATGAACAAAATTTTCCACAAACTAATGCTGATTTGTGATTCCTAAACTAACACTAAGCAATAATCTGTGAATCCTAAACTATTGCCTTACTTCTCATGTTATTAACATTTATCATTTCATAATCATCATCATCAGCCTTATCCCATCTGATTGGAGTCAGCAAGCTTTTTCCATTTAAGCACTAAAAAACTAACACTAAGCAATAATCTGTTAAACCAGCACAGACTTTGTATGAAAAGATAATTTTGAATTAACCTGACTACACAGAATTGGCGATAGGTTTATACAAAAAATTACAGAACACAATAAATAGGATGGAATATAAAAAACTTACACCACAAAATAATTTATTATCATCAATGGAAATAGTGGCCTATCCTAGCAAGAGTCAGCCTGTGAATTCATCTGTTCCAATATCCCTGCATTATGGAAGCACTCATCTTACTTCTACCTTAGCTGATTCTTCGTTATTTCAAAACGTGCTAACTTTGCCCTATAACAAGACTGATGAGGACATCTAATAATCTAGGATTCCTAATACAACAAATGATGTGATGAAATCCAAACAATCATAAGTTAAAATTCATAGTTTAAAGGCTTCAATTTGGGCTTCGTTTAGGACAGCTTTCTAGTATAAATTTTTTTATTTTTATACTAAAAAGTTACTTTAAAAAATAGTAAGAAAGCTGTGCCAAACAAAACCTTAGCCAATCACTTGTTTTTGAAGAAAAATACATAGAAACCTTCCCAAATGTTATATTTGAAGATTGATTAAATATATGAAATTCAACGAGAATTTTAGAAGATCAACCTTAGCCAAAAGGGACCCGATCTAACAATCAAGCATCTTTAAAAGCCAACAAGTATGACTATTCTCGCGGTGTTACTGAGAGATGCATATATATTTAACAACTATTTCAATTTTTTTCATCTTTATTATTATGAGATCTACATAAGTTTGTGAATTTTAATTAAACCGATTATGTGGTAGCCAATTTAGTGATTGATGCTAATGAATATCAAAATCTAAGGTATATAAAAGAACAAGCTTTGGCTTAATAAAAAAATTCAATTCATTTAAATCAAACAAATGCTTGGTTAAATGTAAATTCCTTCAAGCATGGTGTAAGTGTGAGTTCCAATATCTAGAAGTCATTTCCATGTACCAGCATGAGATTTGAATTTTTTAATTTTGTTATCTTTTATTACTTCAATTCAACGTTTAAAATTGCGCAATGAAAGGCGCGCCTCAGCGCAATTTCGTCCAATTAAGCCTCAAAGCCTACGCAATAAGTTTAGTTTATGAGGCTTACGCCTCAAGTTTACTGAGGCGCGCCATAAGGCGCGCCTCGCCTCATTTATTTAAGGCGTCGCCTTTTTAAAACTTAACCTAAATTTTTTTTTTTTCAGTCTCAAACTATACCCAGTTGCCGACATGGCGCGCCTAGTGAAATGTCGACGTGGCATCAACATTTAAACCCTTGTAAAGGTCGAATGCCGGAGTCGACGTTTCGATTTTCAAGTTACAGTAAACTTTCGAACTTTCAAGCATTCACCCGGAGGAATTTCAATTTTCAAGCATTCTTCACTCAGTTTCTTCTAAGATGGCGTCACCCCCAAAGAAAAAGGTAACTTAATGCTATGTTTTCTGTTTTGTAATGCGTATTTTATGGTTATGCTATGCGTTGGCGTTCAAGGCTCTCCGATTTTATGCTTATTCTATGCGTATGCATGGCTTCTCCAAACTTTTTAAATGTTTGATACTGTGATGCCATCGTGTTTTCTCTGTAATCAGGGTTTATGATAAATTTATGTTGAAATTTGAAACATAAAACCTAACCAAATTTTAAACATCGAGTAAATATGCGTAGGCTGTACGTACGATATGCGTCTTTTGTGCGTACTCTATGCGTTCACATTGCTTACTCCATGCTTATATTGTGCGTACTTTATGCGTGCGTATAATTTACTTTATGTTCCCTGTACTGTGCGTGTGATGTGCGTAATGTATGCGTTTAGTATGCGTACACTATGCGTGACCGTGACTTATAGTCTGCGTATGTTGTGCGTACTTTATGCGTGCGTATAATTTGATGTATGTTTCCTGTACTGTGCGTGTGATGTGCGTAATATATGCGTGTAGTATGCGTACACTGTGCGTGACCGTTGCTTATAGTCTGCGTATGTTGTGCGTTTTTTGTGCGTATCTCATTTATTTATTTTTAATCTATATTTTTTTACAATTTTCAGATATATGTTCGTCCAATTACCTATAGATGCTATGTTTCTTCATTCCGAACAAACTATGATAACTTTGCTCGGCAAATTACTCCTGAAGTCAAGGACAAATTGAAAGATTTAAAGATGATACAGTTTCTGGAATTTCCTGGGTTTGAGCAAAATGTCCCTCTAATTTATGAGCTGATCTCAAGGTGGGACATTTCAAAACAATGCTTTGTTATAAGAGGTCAACCCATTCCTTTCACTGCCGATGAAGTGACTCTTCTTACTAGTTTGCCAAATAAAGGAGAAGAAATATCCTGGCATTCCTTAGCACATACTTCAGTTACATCAACGAAAATAAGGAATGACTTTATGGAGTTGAACAAGAAACCCCCCCCCCCCCCCGGAGACTATGTTAAGAACATTTATCATGTATTTATGTTCAAATTTACTTTTTCAAAACCCCCCGGTTGATTCAAAGAATAGCAAATAATCCAGATGAATTTTTGTCAATAAACTGGGCTAGTTCAATTAGGGAGTTTTTAGTTGGAGAGTTTAATAAGACATCCTCCAAGATTTCAAATAAGAAGCCAGCAGGTTACATCAACGGTTTTGTACCTCTGCTAATTGTGAGTGATAACTGCTAAATTCATTCAAAATTTTATTGGCTCAATGTGAGTGCTAAAATTTTCTTTCATCTTATGCAGATTTGGTTCCTGGATCATACTACTATTCATGCTCCTATGTATTCTGACAGAAGGCCCCGTTTTCTTCGATGGACCGATGATATTGTATATACTACAGAGGTGATAACTAACTTATTTGCTAATATAAGGAAAAGTCAGATTTGTAATGTCTTTCAGACAGTTTCCCAGGCTGAAATGGATATGGTTAATGTTGAAAAATATCCACCAGACAGCCCTACATCCCCTGATTCCCCTCATGACATATCCACCCATCAAAACAACCCCCCCCCCCCCCAATCTCCCCATCATGCCCCACCTCCTCAGCAAGACCCCCACTAATCTCCCCATCATACCCCACCTCCTCAGCAAGACCCCCACCAATCTCCTCAGCAACCACATTTAAGTTTTTCTGCTGAAGCACTTCAGTCTATACAAGAAACAATAATGAAATCCTGCCAAGAAACATGTACAAAACTTTTTCGAGAATTTGAAGACAGACTGAGCACAAAGTTTGAAGATCTTAGTGAGAGAGTTGGAGTTATTGAGGTCAAGCTCAATAATTTCATTGATCAGAGCAAAGAAGTTCCTCAGAAAAAATCTGCTAGCTACTCAGCCTACTCTTCATCTTCCAATAAGAGACAGAGATCGGATATCCCACCCCACAGCCTCAATGAACCAAATGAGCCAATCCCACCAAAAGATCCAATCCCAACAAATGAGCCAGTCTCAGCAGAAATGCAACTTGTTCAATATACAAATCCAAATGAACCAATACCTGTAGATAACATTCAAATAAAACCTGTAACTTATGTTCATGCAGTTGAAATAGAAAATTACAGAGGTCTTTTGTGTTTGACTTCTGAGAAGAGAAATTTTGTGCTAGAATGTTTGAAGAAGTTCTCTAAAAGGTATAAAATTGCAACTTTATTTTTGTTTGCAGATCTGTATACGTATGATATGCGTGTGGTATGCGTATAATATGCGTGTGTTATGCTTGTGATGTGCGTATGATATGCGTGTGTTATGCGTGTGTTATGCGTACGAAATTCGTATTTAATGTTTTTTTTTTTTTGCAGGGATGATAGTATCTTGTTTGTGCTTAACATTCTTATTTCCAGATCTGATATTGATGATTTATTAAGCGACAGTTGGTTAGGTAATGAACATTTAGATATTTTTGCCTATCTCTTAAATGAGAAGTGTAACCTTATGCCAGACAAGTACCATAAATTTCAAAAGAGAGCTGCAGAATAGAATTCCTATTAGATTCAAAAAGGTCTGGATAGCAAAGGGTGCCTTCCCCGAAAAATGCAGATACTAATTAGCACGCAATTGATAATATTAATGTAGCTCAAAATGAAGGCAATTTACCAAGTAGCTTGACTGCTGCGCGTAAGGTCCCTCCCGTTGCAATAAGATCATCAATTACAATTGCCCGATCAGTAGGCTGAACAGCACCAACATGCATCTCAATTTTATCTGCACCATATTCGAGTAAATACTCTTCTGAAATGACTTCACCTGTGAAAACAAGATGATCAACAATTATTCTCATTTTCAACATGCTTAAGAACCCTGAATTCATGAAGAATACAAGTCGCCAATACAATTTGATCACTTCAGTGTGGCCTTCATATAAGGCCGATCAAAACTAAAAGGTCTCCATGAAAGGCTCAAAGCAGTAAAAAGTACTTAAAAATCAGTATGATTTCCAAAAAGTTGCAACCTTAATTTTTCAATGAACAAATGTTGATCTTATTAGAATGTAGCTATCAAACATCGGTGAGCCATAGAAAAGAAGGGGCATGTAGAATACATTACATCAGAAAACTAATACTTCTACACCACAAAACAAATTTTACATCAATGCTATGGCAAACAGAAGATCCGAAACTGCACCAAGGTTCTGATTGTATAGTCCATAAAGAAAAGCATAGAAACCGCTTACATTTCTAATTTGAAGAAAGAATATCGAAATACCAATTGAATGTATGTGTTATGGAATATTAATTTATTTTGTTCAACGAACAGCAGCAAAATAATCAAGATATTGGGCCATTTAGGATGAAATAATGCAGTTGAAAATGGCGACCCGTCAAGATAAAAAATAGCTTCCTTCAATTGAGATCAATCTATTAAATTACACAGTAACAGAAAAAGATTAAGCAAGTTATATATATATATATATATATATATATATATATATATATATATATATATATATATATATATATATATATATAGTTTGGGTGAAAGCTATCAACATGCCTTATTACTTAGCGAATCGGCTCCTATAACCGTAGATTTGGAAAGACCCGAGGAGATATGATCTGGTTATTTTACTAATTATTCTCACGTCAATTTTTTTGGTTCCTTGAATGCTAATGTTTCAGGAGATAAGTTAAAGTCACGGGAAGAGAACTACACTTTCCTATGATCAAACTAAAACAAAAAAAGCTGAAGCTCTCAGAAGAAAATGTAGTGCAAAAGGAGACAACAGAAGATCAAACTAAGATTAACCTCTCAAAGAGCAGAACAATACAGCAACATGTCCCTAGAGTCAGTACAACATTACTAAGAGCAGAGAGTCTAGGGTAAGCAGCCCTCCATGCAGGTAAAAACATGCTGATATGGTAGATTTTGCTTTGCCTATTGTAGTTAATTTAATTAAACCATAGTCATGTCCTGATAGAAAGGTTGTAGCAATGATGAATCCTCTAGTGGCATCTAACCATGTAAAGGAGACTAGGCCTCTCCATAAGAACAAGACATGCAGTGATGCTTGGTTAGAAGATTGTAAGGTGCAGGTGGTTCTTGTAGAAAAAAGGAAAATATCCCTTGAGTGGAGGACACTAGATTCAAAGCATAAGCAGCGACAAAGCATTTTATTCAATGACAAAGCATGGGCTTTGACTGCAATGAGATATTCTCTCCTATTGTTAAACATACTTCTATTTATGCATTATTTGTCATTGTACCTCTAATCCGAGCAGGAGTTAAAACAACCTAATGTAAAGATGACACAGTGAGCTTGAGAAGGAATTCTACATGAATTTACCAAAATGATTCTTGGTTTTCGGTAAGTAAGATCATGTGTGCTTGCTTAAGAAGTCTTCATATGGCTTGAAGCAATCTCCTTCACAATGGTATAAAAGATTTGATAAATTCATCCTAGGTTAGAAATAATCTAGAAATGACCATGCCAAATGTGTATAACATAGGAAGTTCCTACATGGATCATGTATTTATATGTTGTTGCATGATGATGACATGTTAATTACAGAAGAGAACATATTAGAGATATATTGATTAAAATTTCAATCAAGTTAGTTCAAGATGAAAGATTTCAATGCAAACATGGCATGGAGAAACACGTGATCCGAAGCATTGAGAAAGTTATACTTATCACAAAAGAACATGGAGAAATCTTGGAATGACTTGACATGAAAAATAGCTGTGATAGTACTCCACTGTCAGTCCATTCAGTTATCCATAAAATAGTCACCAAAGACTAAATGAGAAAAGGAATAGATGGCTCAAATTCCTTACATCAGCGAAGTTATCAGTATTATGTTTATTATTATATGCGCTCGCCTAGATATATTTCATGTTATGAGTGTTATTAACAAGTAAATAGGAAATTTAAATGTTATATGAGGAGAGAAACTGGTTTTGAGGTAAATTGTTATGTTAGTGTAAGTTGATTTTATGCAATTTATTTGAATAATAAATAGTGAAAATTATAGAATTTGAGAGGTGAATTGTAGGTAATTATAGGTTTTCATCCATGGACTGAAGGCTCTCATCCATATATAACCGCTTTGAAAATGTGGAAGATATGATGAAGAAAACGATCAAGATGTAATTGAAAGCTCCACCGGTGATTCATAGGGCTGAACCAAAGGGAAAGGAAATTCTGAAGAAGATGATGAGAAAGCTTATGGAGATGCGATCCAAAACCCCACTGACGGTTTTAATTGCTAACCTTAATTAAGATTTGATCGGGATTCCCTTAGCCAAATCTAAAGGGAAAGAGATCAGACGGGAAGAGTTCGACGAAGAGAGCTTTTATTAAGAGCCACCTCTTAGGGCTTTGATAAGGGAGGAAGTAAAGTTCTTTGCTAGGGGGACAGCATGAAGGGAGTTTTATGGTGAAGGTGTCAGGGTGACCGACCACTATGGGAGGTTGTTTGGGCAAAGGGAGGGACTAGCCAAGCCATGGGAATCGGATCATGGGAGGAGAATGAAAGAAAGGTGAGATTCCCACCCTCCATACCAAGGGGAAACATGGAGGGATCACGACAACCGCTACACTAGAGGATGAAGAAGCTTTGGGTGCGGTCAGTGTGGATCGAACACGTGACTTTATGCTACTGTTGCTGCCTTTGGAGCACCATACCACCCTAATCTCCAACCATTAAACTTGTTTCCTCCATAGTTTGGCATTGGCGAAGTCACCGTGAATGCTTCGCTTCTACCACCCTTATATTTGTGTTATGCTTCTTATAATGCTATTCAGATTCCTTATGAAAATTCCACAGGCTCTAACTATGATACGAGGGCCTTCCGGTGTTCCCTCCGGAGGAAATGTTGTTCCAGGGTATTATGGAAAAATGGGACAAATGGTGGTTGCAACTCAACATCCATATATGGAGCCAATGTATGTGTCTTATCCTCAGCATCCTTCCACACATGCATATGCTAGTCAAGGTCAATTTGGCCAGCAGCTCTCAGGGAAAGTGCTATTGGGAGTTCTCCAGGTTTTGATCCACAGAAAGGTTCATTACCTTTTACTTATTCATCTGATCAGAGCTCTCATGTCCTAAGATCTGGAGTTGTTAACTCTCCAAGTATCAGGAGGGGAGGAACTGCTAATTCAATTTTTTTTGGGAATTTCGCCAACCTTGGCCTCTTCATGCAATATCCAATTTCTCCCCTTACCAGTCCTGTTTATCCAGGATCACCTGTGGCTAATTCAGCAACTTCTGGTAGAAGAAGTGAGGGCAATAGGTCATCTGGTAGCTCTGTTAGGGGTGGAGGTGCATATCCTGGGAAGGCAAAATATTGAATGATAAAATTGATGATTCAAAATTGCACTCATTTATTGAAGAGTTGAAATCCAGTAAGTCCCGTAGATGAGTTATCTTTGCTGGACACATTGTCAGAGTTCAGCGCTGAACAACATGGAAGTCGTATTATTCAGCAGAAGTTGGAAAGCTGTAGTGCTAAAGAGAAGGCATCTGTCTTTCAAGAAATTCTTCAACATGCTTCAACATTAATGACTGATGTATTTGGGAATTATGTTATCCATAAGTTTTTTGAGTATGGAAGTCCTGAGGAGAGGAAGGAAGTTGCAAATCAGCTTGTCGAGCATGTATTTCCATTGAGCCTTCAAATGTAGGGTTGCCGAGTGATACAAAAGGCACTTAAAGTGATTGAATTTGATTAGAAAACACAGCTTGTATTTGAGCTTGATGGGCATGTTTTGCAATGTGTTTGTGATCAAAACGGAAATCAAGTAATTCAGAAGTGAATTGAATCTGTGTCTACTGAGAGAATTGGTTTCATCATTTCTGCTTTCCAGGGACATGTTGCTACACCCTCTATGCATTCCTATGACAGCTTTCTTCTGCAATCTGGAAATACAATCTTTATATGGCAAGGAACATCAAGCACGGTTGAGCAACATCATTGGAACACAAACATTGCAGAATTTTTTAAGCCTAGGGCTGGATTAAACATGCAGAGGGAACAGAGAGTTCTGCTTTTTGGTTCGCTCTTGGAGGAAAACAAGGTTTCTCCAGCACTAAAGTTGCGACAGATATTGTTAGAGATCCCATTTGTGCATGTTCTCCTTTTTCAACTTTGAGCAAGATGATCTGTTAAGCGAGGATAGGTGGATACTTGACACTCATTCTGAGGTTTTTACTTGGACTGGTCAATGTGTAGAAACCAAGGACAAACAAAAGGCATTTAATAAATGCCAGAAATACATAGAGTTTGCAGTGTTCTTAAAAGGTCTAGCTTCAGATGTGCCCCTTTATAAAGTCACGGATGGTAATGAGCCCTGCTTCTTTAAGGCATATTTCTCCTGGGATAGTGCAAAGGCTGCTGCCCATGGAAGTTCTTTTGAGAAGAAGCTTGCAATCTTGTTCGGGACAATTTTTCATGCTTCAGATTCTAAGGATAAATCAAATAATGCAAGTGAAAGTGGACCCACTCAGAGGGCATCAGCTTTAGCAGCATTGTTATGCATTTGATCCTCATTTCAAATCAAAGCCTACCAACCCAATTCCAGTCCGTATAACTAAGGGTAGTTCTCAAAGAGCAGCTGCAGTTGCTGTCTTGTCTTCTGTTCTAACATCAGAACAAAATAAAGCACAAGGTGAAGGAGCTACTCACCGCCCCACTAACCCAATTATGTTTAATTGTTAAGGAATGTTTCTTAAATCATATTTAATTGTTTAAAAAGGTTTTCTAAATTATATTTAATTTTTGGGGAAGGTTTTGTAAATTATGTTTAATTATTTAGGAAGGTTTCCTATATTATATTTAAATTGTTTAGGAATATTCTATTTATGTTATTGCATTCTAAGACTATTTAAGGGGGGATTAAAACCTTCATTGAGTTTATCACCAATGAACCTGCAATAACTTCCCACCCGCTATGATTGCCATTAAGATTTATTTACACGAGGATCTTAATTTTGGATTCCAAACCAAGGTTCGTGTTTGCACTTTGGGAACTTCCAACTTAAAAAACTAAGGTAAAACATTTTGTTAAAAATATTAAAATTCACTAGAAAAACATAAGATTTAATATCCCCTATTTTCAGCAACTCATGCCAGTACATCAGATTTAAACTTTGGGAACTGCCATACACTGAGGTAAATCATTATAATAAATGTGACAAAATTAACGAGACAAAATTAGATTTAGCATCTCTATTCTCAATAGCTAATACTAGACTAGGCATATGTAATAACTGTTTCAACAAAACACAGTTGAACTAGCAATAAGGCAGGATACTTTAAGGGAAATACTTGCCTTACTGTATATCCATACAGATCAAACAGTCCCACCTAAGACACAAAATTAAGAGAATAAATCTGTTACCTGGTAACTTCTTTGGCTTTCTCAAAGGTACAAACTTTGCACCAATAGCCAGGGCAATGGGTGGGCCAAAGATAAAGCCTCTTGCTTCAACACCTGCACAAGTCAGACAATCATAACAAAGAAAAGTTGCACTGAATGAACGTAACGGAGCACCATTCACTGTGCAATTAAAAAGAAATTAGATCAAAAAACACCTAGAATTTCTAATACAATTAAATGACGTAATGAATAAAAATTACCCCATGGAATTTGAAACATTTAAAGATTGAAATAATAATAGAGTATGTATATCTTTTGTACAGTTGCTTTTTGACTAATCAAGTTCACTTGAAGAGATAAGTCTCAAATAAGATTAAATGTTCTTGTTTCGATTCTTTCAGCCTCACCTTCACTTAACACTAGGTTGGTGTAGATCAGTGCTCTATTATTATGAATGTCCAACTACATAGATTTAGACAACTTGTACATATCAAAGACAATAAGGAATAGTCAACAACAACAAGCCTTTATCCCACCATGTAGAGTCAGCTACATGAATCATTTTTCTTCATTGTGGCATGTTAAGAGTCAAATTCTCATCTAAATCTTATAAAAAAAATTCATTTATAATATTTTCTAACCAAGTCTTTTTAGGTCTACCTCTACCTTGCATAATATAAGTCAGATCTAATGCATTTACTTTCCTAACCAAGTCATCGGAAGGCTGACGTTTTATGTGATCAAATCATATAGGGCGATTCTCTCTAATCTTATCTTCCATTGGAGCTACTCCAACCTTTTCACGTATATGCTCATTTCGTATCTTATCTCTAAGAGTAAAGCCACTCATCTCTGCAACACTCAACTGAATATTATGCTTATCTTTTAATGGTCAACATTCTACACCATAAAGCATTGCAGGTGTGAAAGCCATTTTTTTTTCCAGGATCGTCCGGACGAAGTGGGATTGTCCGGGACGATCAGTTCAAAATATGTGGATAGAGAGGTTCGTCCCAGGACGAAGTCAAGTTCGTCCGTACGAAATTTCTCCAGAGAGCAACTCGTCCTGGGACGATAATAATTTCGTCTGAACGAAAATTGTCCATAGGGCAAATGGTCCCGGGATGAATAGGATTTGTCCCGTACGATCCACCTTTATAAATATCCAAACAGTCATTTTGGAGAGAGAAAATATCTGAGGATAGAGAAAAACGAAGGAAAAAGGAAGAAAAGTGAATTTTGGGCAACTTCGATACGTTTTCGTCCGTCGCCGTAGTTGGAAAAGTTGATCGACTCGAGGTAAGGCACATTTCGCCTTTCTCAATTTTCAGAAATGTGGATTTTGGCGATTTTTCTGTTCCGAATTTTATTTTTGTTAGCGAAAATCTGGTTTTATTTCGTGCTAATAAATGTTTTACCTCGTAACTTTTGGTATATTTCTGAGATGATATTTTTGCACGTTTTGAGTATTTTCTGGAAGATTTTCACCAGGTATTTTGAATTCTGCGGAGTTTTAATCGAATAGCGAATTATCTGGATGTTGAAAATATTTGCTTCAGTACAATGAAAGTCTTGAAATGATGTTTTCTCCTATCTGTGGTAATTTGGTAAATTTCTGAAATTGTAAATTCTGTGGAATTTCCGTATATTGCCATTATGCCGCTGACAATTTTTCTGATGAAATCTGATTTTTGAATTTGATGATTTGATATGTTTGTATGTTATCAAGGGAGTTATAAGGGGCCAGAATCCATTGAGATTCTGTCTGTGTCAGGGAATGGAGGCATAAGGGACCAGAATCCGTTGAGATTTTGTCTGTGTCAGGGAAGGGAGGCATAAGGGGCCAAAATCCGTTGAGATTCTGTCAGGGTCCGGGAATCTGATCTGATATGCGATATGTGATATGTGATCTGATCTGTTTTGATAATGTGCCTTATGATTTGTACGATTCTGTCTGTTCTGTGATTTGAAGATAATTATTGATTTGAAATCTGATTTGAATATTCTGTTATACGAAATGAATTCTTCTGTATCGGTGATTTGAATATTCTGTTAATCAAGTATCTGTATCATGTCTGATTATACGATTTTCTGTTTGATTATCTGAATTATGTACGACTACTTTTCTGATGTATTTTGGATGTGAGTTTCTGGAGATTTTGATTGACTGGTGTAGTCTTGCTGAGCTGTTAGCTCATTCTTGCTATCTACGTGATTTTCAGGTTCTGGGAAAGGGAAGGAGGTCTTGGACTAACTGTTCAGTGTTTGATCTGAGATTAGGTATTTTGTACTTTTGATTTTTGTACTGTCATGGCTTTTCTTTTCCGTTCTGTTCTGTTCTTTCTGTCTGTAGCCATGCACTGTAATGTACATGATTATTTTTTATGAAAGAAAGAAGAAATTTTTTGATGAATTTATGTATATTTGGATGTTTGTAGTAGCTCTGTGTTTTCTGTATGTCTGTTTATTGGAAGAAAGTCTGAAAGCAAATTCCAAAGCTAGATCCTGGATTAATCCGTCGCGACCCAACGCAAAGGGATTCGTTCCGATCGGGTTGGGTCGTGACAGCAGGTCTCACTACATCTTATAGAATTTTCTCATAAGTTTGAGAGGGACTTTTCTATCACACAACAAGCACGATGCATTCCTCCACTTCAACCATCCAACTTGAATTCTACTAATAGTATTCCCATCTATTTCATCATCACTCTGAACAATAGACCCCAGACTATGATGCATGGACATGGACACGGCGACACGGACATGACACGACACGAACACGGGACACGACTTTTTTTGAAAATATAGGACACTGGTACGGCGCGGACACGGCAATACATTTTTTTATATAGTGTATATATATTAATGTAATATCATATTAAAAATGACAAACAATAATAAATGAATGACATGATAACTTACCTAGCTTATAATATAAAATATTTAGTACAAAATATCTAGTACAACTACAAAAATATAAGCAAATAATCACTTACGACAACATCAAGCATTCAAGCTTCAACTACTAGGATTAGCTTTAGAAGTTTGTTTTTGGCCTTCAATATCATCATCATTGAATATCACTACTTCCAACTCTGGTTTAACAAGAGAAAGATTTGTAATTGTGCAAAAAGAGGAGATGAAAATACCTTCACTACCAAAGAGATGAAAATGAGAATATTTGATGAATGGGTATTAAATACAGACGTTGATTTGGTGTTGTAGATATTAGTTTAAATCTTGCCAAATATAAGAAATAATATTTTAAAAAAATTTATAAAATATTTAAGATACACGTGTCAGACACGCGTGTCTAATTTGTTTTTAATATTTTTTAATCGGACACGTTTTTGGCGTGTCCGACACGTGTCGGAGGAGTGTCGAACGAGTGTCGTGTCGGACACGGTGTCGGACACTGCACGCCTCTTTGAGGAGAAGTGTCGGTGCATCATAGACCCCAGATATCTAAAATGTTTACTCTTATTAATGAATTGATCGCTCAAAGTCACAATCCCCCACTAGATCTATTATTACTAAAATTACACTCCATATATTCAGTTTTAGATCTACTCAAATAAAAGCCTTTAGACTCTAAGGTTGACCTCCATCATTCAAGTTTACCTTCAACTCCCTCTCTAGTCTTATCAAAAAGAAGAATATATCGACAAAAAGCATACACCAAAGTACAACTTGTTGCAAATGTCTTGTGAGAATATTTATGACTAAAGCAAAATGATATGGATTTAAGGCTGATCCTTAATGTAATCCAACTCCCTCTCTAGTCTTATTAACAATGAGGAATAGTCACGAAGAAAAAAAATCTATGAGTTCTTATCAAATGGAGGCAAAAGAATTAAAGTAGAGAAAGAGATGCCAAGTAGGATTATATAGAGGAACAATTATTACGTCCTCTGACCTGACGCAGAGCTACGTTCGGCCGCAAATAACATGTCGCCACGTGCTCTTACTATAAATCGCGCGGCCCGACGACTTGACCTGGAGCGGAACCCGGAATGCTATGTTCGTGATTTTCTCGGTATCTCAGTATTTGCTAGGTATTGCTTTGTAAAAATGAGAAATACTGCTCTGTGAAGACCAATACCATGCAAATACTGAGTTGTACCGAGTTTTTTACAACTCGGTACAACTTGGTATTTGCTCAGGATTTGCTCGGTATTGCTAGAGATTTGCTCGGTATTGCTAGGTATTTGCTCGGTATTGCTAGAAAAAACTCAGTACAATTCGGTACAACTCAGTATTTGCTCAGGATTTGCTCGGTATTGTTAGAAAAAACTCAGTACAACTCGGTATTGCTCAGAATTTGCTCGGTATTACTAGGTATTTGCTCGGTATTGTTAGAAAAAACTCAGTACAACTCGGTATTGCTCAGGATTTGCTCGGTATTTGCTCAGGATTTGCTAGAAAAAACTCAGTACAACTCAGTATTGCTAGAAAAAACTCAGTACAACTCGGTATTGCTAGAAAAAACTCAGTATTTGCTCAGGATTTGCTCGGTATTGCTAGGGATTTGCTCGGTATTGCTAGAAAAAACTCAGTACAACTCGGTACAACTCAGTATTTGCTCAGGATTTGCTCGGTATTGCTAGGTATTTGCTCGGTATTGTTAGAAAAAACTCAGTACAACTCGGTATTGTTAGGTATTTGCTCGGTATTGTTAGAAAAAACTCAGTACAACTCGGTATTGCTCAGGATTTGCTCGGTATTTGCTCAGGATTTGCTAGAAAAAACTCAGTACAACTCGGTATTGCTAGAAAAAACTCAGTACAACTCGGTATTGCTAGAAAAAACTCAGTATTTACTCGATATTGCTAGGGATTTGCTCGGTATTGCAAGAAAAAACTATTATTTTCTATCGACTCCAAGGCAGCGCAAGCCGAAGCTTCTTCGACCCTATCTCCTTCTCCATACGTTGATCTTCCACTAACCTTTCTCCATTTTTTCAGCAAAGTCCGACGCCTCCACCTCTTCAAGCCGAAGGCAACCCTTTCGATCCCTTCAGCACAGAGAGAGAGAGAGAGAGAGAGAGAGAGAGAGAGAGAGAGAGAGAGAGCTTCTTCCCCATACTCTCCGACGTCATTCCCTTCTTCATGATGGAAAGTTACTCCATTTTGATCGCAAGCAAAAACGGGAGCTCGCTGTATCTCTCTTATACGCGTTTCTTCGGCCAAATCCTTTGGGAGAGAGAGTTAAAAAAATGAATGTGCGAGAACCCAAAAAACAACGGGTCGGGTCGGCGTCTTTTCTTCCTGCTACGTGGCGTTAATACATTGGTGGCCGAACGTAGAGGAACGTACAGAGAATGACACATCTATGTAAGATTTGAATAAAATTATATATAGTAAAGTAGTAATTGTTTTGCCTAAGAATTTCCGTGAATAAAAGGATTAAATCATTGAGTCAGTCGAGTAGTCCTAAAAGTACTCGGGCTATGTGATTTTTAAGTAGATTTGAAAGGTGAATTGCCAAGAAGAAACCCAAATAAATTGAGAGATGTTGAGCATTTCAGTGTTACTCTAAATTTTTAATTTCTTAGATATTGAGGCTACAGTGAAATTATATATTGGCTTTGAAATAAAGGAGAACTTTCTTTCCCTTTATGTATAATTTCTGCTAAATGCTCACAACATTCATTGCGTGCGTTAGAAACACAAGATTCTGATAGAAGAAAATTGTTGTCAGAGAACTGGTGGAAGAGATCAGGATTCAGGATAGAAACTATTGATATCCAACTTTTACTAGAACAATGTAATTTTGAAGAGAAGAGTTAGGCTCAAGGTTGAGTAGACTCTTTGTCAGAGCTTCTTGAGATTGCTAAAAAAACTTGAAGAGAAATCACTAATAACATCACTATATGAAGACTAAATAGTTATCATGTGTAAACATTTTATATACTTCTTGTTATCTTTAGAATAGGAGCGCATTCTTGAGCTCTGAGTCGATTAAGATTGTTTGATGTAAGCAAGTCGTACCCCCCCCCCCCCCTTCTTTGGGTTGTTCGGTTACTGCTCCCTATAGTCCCAATTCCCATTGCTTTGGGTTGTTCGGTTCCTGCTCCCTGCTGTCCTGATTCCCCTTGCTTTGGGCTTTTCAGTTCCTGCTCCCTGTTGTTCCTATTCCCCTTACTTTGGGCCGTTCAGTTCCTGCTCCCTGCTTGGTTGTTTAGTTCCTCTGCCTGGGTCCCTCGATTCTTGTTTGTCCCGGTTCCTGGTTGTGGTGGTTTGGTTTTTGGGAGCCTTAAATGCTACCTTTTTTTTTTTGTTTTTGGGTATCCTTTGGGCAACTGTTTGGGTGTCCTTTGGGCTACTTCTATCCTATTTAAAGAGAAGTTTTGGACAGTTTTTAGAGGTTATTAACTTATTTTTGGAAAGAAAACCTAAGGGTTCTTCTTTGATAGTTTGTGAGCTATGTATCCCTTCCTGTTCTCCTCTCTATAATTTCGTCTCGGGATTATTATCTCATTATTCTCTCCGCAAGTTTCCACCCCATTGTATCTTTATTCTCAATCAATGAAAAGTTTTTAGGTGTTTTTATGTTCTAAGATTGTGTTTGTCGTGTGAGTTGTATGTGTTATCTGTTCTAATATAAGTAGTGTTTTGTCATATTTTATTGTTGTGTTTGTTAAAATTATTTTGAAAGGAAGACAAGTCAATTTTATATGCAATCTTAGTTTCTTATAATTTTGGTTGCATCATTATTCTACTGGTGCGTTCTCCTTGTTAGATGACTTCAAGCTTTGCAAAACTAATGATATTTAAGGGCAAGTTGTTTGGTGACTTCTTTTTTTCACATTTAGGCTAGTTAAGACAAATTCACACACACATCACATACATAAGCTTCTAACCCATGATCTCTTGGTTGATAACCAAAGCTCCCAACCAACAGATGAACAGACCAAAGTGAGTTGCGCTCAAAGAGAATGCTTATTTTGATAAGTCAAAGCTTTTGGCGAGTGGGTTCACGTGTCGGCATCTTGGAGAAATATTCAGCCGGTTCATGGTAGCATTATGAGTTTGACTGACTTAACATAGATGACTACGGGTGTACATATTTGTTTCCCATGATCTATAATCCCACCCTTAAGATTATTTTCTCTCTGTTTATTCACAAAATCACAGTCTCTTCATCATAACCAAGCAAAGCATCACTCTTCAAGCGTAAAAGAAATTTTAAAAATATATATATTTAATCAGCAATAATTCAACAAATTTACCAGCAACAACAGAAATCCGCTGATCCCTATACCTCTCCACGAACAACTCCACAGCATCCCCAAACGCCTTGGGATTAAGCAGCAGCGTCGTAATATCCTGAAACATAACCCCTGCATCCCAACCAAAACCGCTAAGCCCGCAATTTTGAAAACGAACCCAACCTTCAAAATCTCATCAAAAACTTATTACCCGGCTTGGGAAAGTCTGGGATGACGCGGATCGAGGATGCGATTTCCGCGATGCGATGCTTCCTTTCTAAAGACGCCATAAGCCTTGTCGAGACGCCGTGGAAACGCAGGCGAGAACTGGGGAGATAGAGAGAAATTAAGCGAGGCAGTGGAAGAGAAAGGCGGGGAGATAGGCTCCGCAGAGGAAGCGCGAGATTTCTAGGAAATGGAAACGAGAAGCAGACATGCGCCGACGAGGGTCTGCTCCGGCTGCTCGCCTCTGGCGTAAGCAGCACGCCTGTTTATATATAGCTCTCCCAAAGTCCCAAGGCTACTCCGCATAAAACACGCGGAGTTATTGAATATATATATATATATATATATATATATATATATATATATATATATATATATATATATATATATAATTAAAAATTAAGATTTCCTTTGGAACAGTTTTATTTATTTTTTCTATCTAAAAATATTATAATAAAAAACTGCTGTGAAAGATATCTCTAATAAAAATTATTCCAATAATTTTTTTATTAGAAATTTATTATAAAAAAGTAGCAAAACTATTCCAAACAAGATTAATAAATTTGTGCGGATGTTGAACGTCGTCTGGAAACCAACTAGAATACACCACCTCACCTCTAGCTTGGTATTGCAGCTCAATACTACTGACGTGACGCATTCTGATTGGTCTCCGAGCAGCATTCTGTTTCCGGTCTCCGCACAGAATAATTTCTCTCCAAATAAAACTTTCATTTGAGACAATTTCCTATTATTTTCCAAAATAATTTTTTAGTAATTTTTTTAAATAGAAAAAAAAATAATAACCAAAATCTATCTCAAACCAAAAAAGAATTCAACAAATTTCTTATTATTTACTATAACAACTTTCTAACACAAATATTTAAAAAAAAAAAAAAGCAAAAAAAAGAATGATAAAAATTTGTCCCAAATAATATCTAAATTATTTCTTACAACATTTATTCTATTAAATGTATATTTATATTAATATTTTATTATATAATAAATATTTTAATTTTTATTAAAACTTATCTTAAAAATAAAATAAAATAAAATTATCATCCCAAGCACAAATATTTATTGGACAAGGGGCCAAATTGTAGGAAAAAAGCATTTGCTAGCCGTTAAAAAACATGCCTTGCAAATCTATTTTGATTCGTAACAGTCACTGTTTGTGGTATAGATGCAACCAATCTCATATTTTATTTATTTATTTATAAAGTTAAATGGCTGCATATGAATTTTATAATAATAAATGTGGCTCATGTTATTTGGCCTTGTTCAGGTTTTGCTAAACGTCAAAGATGTTGAAAATTTCAGTTGAAAATTTTGATAAAAATTATTGTGTTTATCTGTCTGCATTTGGTTTTACATGTTTTAGGGTTGATACTTATCAAAAATAGCCTATATCTAGCACGTATCTCAAAGTATATATAAATTGAAAATCCTTAAAATTAAATTTAGGCTTATATGTATTTTTATTTTAGAAAACTTATATTTGAATGGAACGTCTCAATGAGATGAACCTAACGATACAAAAAGTAGTCAGTTTGAGTTTGAATGAGCCCAAATTGAGTACTTAAAACATAATTGAAAACTTCATAGCATTAATTGTAAAACTTGCATGATTATGTCAAGTTGAGCACTTCGAGCATAATGATCTAATGAACACAAGATCATTTAATTCCAACATTATTACGATACTTATGATATAAAAGAATAGTCTATGATTGATGGAATCAACACAGGCCGTCCAATGGGGTGTTCTAGATTTGTTTATATTTATAGGCGTGTCACTCTAAAAATATATATGAATAGACCCTCACTATATACATGAAAGGTTGACTAAAAGTTTGGATTTTAGCTTGAAATTCAAGAGAGCTTGGAGGCTTTATGGATCCCAGAGTACCATCATCGAACCAATGTTCGACAGTCATCATTAAACCACCATTCGATCGTCGTCATTGTACCAATGATCGGCCGCCGGCCGCCACCATCAGGCCAGTGCCAAACCACTTTTTATCAAAAAAATTGCTTGATGTCGTAATTATAGCACCACCTAATGTTGTTGTCGAGCCACCACCTGATCGCTATCATTGAAATATTAATCAACCGCCATTGTCGAATCATCGTTCTTAGACCACTGTTGTCACCCCATGGTCCTTCGACATCGTACACTCAACTATTGTACTTAGACATCCATCACCTGACAACGGTCCTCCAATCACCATCATCGAACTATTGTCCTTCGACCACTATCGTCTAGCTACGATCCTCTGATCATCATTACCTGACTACAATACTCAAACCACCTTCTCTTGACTACTATCATCTCATCTTTGTTGTTCTACTTTGATTCTCTGGCCACTTTTGTCCAACCACGATCCTCTGACTAGAGTTGTCCAACTACGATTCTTCTGACCACTATCACCATATCATGATCCTTTAAAACACCATTTCCCTACCATGACACTAACCACCATCACTCAACTAAAGTTTTCCAACCACCATCGTTCGAATAATGTTGTCCAACTTGCATTCTTTTAATCATTATCATTTGGCTACTCTAATGCTTATTAACCTCATCACCTACCATTACTAATAATGCCAACGCACGCCAACACTTATACAATTGATGCAAACTGCCAACATTAGCTTTGGTTCCCAACTTCATCACTAAAATTTATGCTATATTTGTTAATTTATGATCTTTTCGCCTCAAAGGAGTATAACCAAAATTACAAGCAAATGATCTATTATAGATAGCTCACACGCCATAGGGAACTTCTAACTTCTACCACCCACATAATATATTCTTTATATTATATCAATGTCTTTTCTTGAGAAAGGCCTCATTTCTAATCAATGACAAATACTAGTGGAAGAATTTTTAGTAGGCTAGGGCTCGTGATTTTTCTCTTTTATAGATTGTTCACGTAGAAATGTTGGAGTCTCTTATAATTATTGCATTGCTCTATTATTTATGTTTGAGTTAAACCTTTATAGAAAGCTAAGACGTCAAGCTCTCTATCTTCCCAATTGTGAAAATTATCTTACAAACAACAAGAGTATTTTAGATTTTTCAGCCTAAATTTAGTTGTTTCTACATTTGTGACATGTTTATGTTTTTTTAATTCTAAATACTAAAAAGTCATATATATATATATATATATATATATATATATATATATATATATATATATATATATATATATATATATATATATATATATATATATATATAGAGAGAGAGAGAGAGAGAGAGAGAGAGAGAGAGAGTATAAAGAGAGTTTGCCCATAATAGTCATAATCAAAAAAATATCCCCGTTGTCCCTTGTAAAAATATGTCCATAAAATTATTTTAGAATTTCATGCCCTTATTATGTTTCATATGCCATAATGATTTGACTTGATTAGGCATAAACATCAATGCATATTTAAATTAAAAACTTCTAGAAATAAATTCAAGATCATCTGAACTATGATTTTAACAAACTTATAATCAAACTGATTAACTCGATGAGACAACCTCATTGATACTAAAAATAATTTTATTCGAGTCCAATTAAACTCATAGCAAGAGGTTGGAGCATAGTTGAAAATTTTGAACTACAAATTTGTATAATGAAATTCATTACTACAGGCTCAATTACTTAAATTCCATTTTCGCCGTTTAACTTTTATTTGTGACCTCTCATAGATGAGATGAGACCCAATTTGATTCTAGGATGTGCAGAGTTGTTCTACCAATTATATTTTATAACGCTATTTTTAAGATCTAGTCAAGGAAGTCCTAAAGGTAGTGTTGAGCTTATGAAAGGCTTGAGAAAGTTTAAAGGGCCCTCAACTAGTTAAACAAGTCCAATGATGGCTAAAAATAGTTACCATGAGCTCAATCAAAAGCTATTAGTTAGATTAGAGGTTAGGGGTACATTGCTCTGCACTCAAATATTGAAACACCATAGATGGGCTCTTTGCACGTATCATTTGAGCTTGAAAGAGGCAATAATGGTCTCATTGCCGCTTGATTTGATTAAGAAATGAGATAATGGGCTTTCTAGCATATACCCATGACTCGAATGGTGGTCTAGATAGCTTGGGTTGAGCTAAGGTGAGTCAAGGGATGTCTAGGACATCCAGCTGAGATAAGCGAAGGATCCAGTTTGGTGTGCTGCGGTCAATTCGAGTCAATTGGTCCAATTGGATTCATTATAGGATCACCTTGATTTCATTAGAGTTAAGACCACTAAGTCAATCAAATTTGTCACAATCTTGGTCCATATGGACACTTAGAATCAAATAAATGTAAACTTAAAGGACAATTTAGGTCAAATAGGCAAAATGATGTTAATTGGGTCTACTTGGCCAAGGTTAGGCTAACTAGGGGATAGGCACTTAAAAAAGGTGGGTTCAAAGGGTCCAACTAAGGTCTAAGGAGCATCATAAAGGATTGAGATGTGTACAATATGAGTTACATACTAAGTATGATATTACAAACCCAAAATATGCTTATGAATGTGGATTTATTATCAGAAAACGAGATCATAATCCAAGCTATAAATAATATATATTACTTTTATGCTAAGTAACATATTATTATATTCATTGAGTTAGCTCGAATCAAATAGCGAGCAGGTTTTCATGGTTCAATTCGATTTATAATTAGGCTCAAGAAGTTGCCTTCAACCATGCAGGCATGAACTTTATTAAAAAAAAATGCACGCATGAACTCTTGCATATATAGATTTAATATATATAAATACATCGATGTATGTATGCATTAATTCAAGTTTAAATATATAATAAATAATCCAAAATTGTTTCAAATCAGATTTGACTCATTTATTAGCTTATTGACTAAAATTTAAGCCAAATCAAATCAAAATCAAACTTATCATCATTAAATAATCATTACTCTTCAAATAAAAGTGATAGTTTATATAGTGAACCTCAACATCCTTTCATCTTTTATAATTAAATTTTATGAAATAAACGACTTCTCAATTGCTTCTCATTCTCTTTCAAATAATTAATAGGGACCTATTTTTGATATGCTATTCTAAACATTTATCACAAAATTATTACTTTAATTTTCAAGACAAATTTTAAAAGACCAAAAATAAGAAATTATTATATAATTGGAAGGAACCTAAACCAACCTAACGTGGCTCTCATTCTTCATTTAGGTTTTGTTTGGGACAGTTTTCTTACTGTTTTCTGAAGCAATATTTTACTACAAAATTTTTTTGAAATAGAAATTTTTGTTCTACAAAGCTGATTCAGAAAGCAGTAAGAAAATTATCTCATACGAAGCCTTAATTGCATAATGAAGAAAGCTTTTAAATTTCTTTCTTGTACTATGCTTTGCATATTCACCTCATTAATTAGCTTTTGATGAATTAATTCAATGTTTTTTCATCCATTTTATCATTTATTATATGTTAATTATGGTAAATATTAAAAACAGTAATTGGAAGGCAATATATATTTGGATCTTTCTACCTCCAAATTTTTACAAAGGAATATAACTATCAGAACACAAATAAGGATGGTTGTTATCACAAAACATTAACATACACTGAATACTTTTGTCTTTTTTAAGCTCTGTTTCTAATTCAGACATCCAAATCAAAAGGAAATAATTACATTTTCTAATATTAATCCAACAATAATCTCCTAATTAGTACTAAAATCTCTATAAATACTCTTATATTCACACCCACACACATTGAGTTTTGAAGCAAAGAGGTGCAAATCTGTCATCAACAATGTCAAAAGCCAAAATTGCAGTCCTTCTGATCTCCCTTCTCGCCATGGCTGCAACTAGTAAATAGTTTTATATACTCAATAACATTTCTTAGATTTAGGCTTCATTTGGGACGGCTTTCTTTCTGCTTCTTCAAGTAACTTTTTAATAAAAATAATAATAATATTTGTATAAAAAGTTACTTTTAGAAGCAGTAAGAAAGACATTCCAAATGAAGCTTTAATTTGCATGTTTTAATTTATTTCTATGTTGAGCTTATAATCCTAATAATGATAATCAACACTAATTATTTTTGATGATGTAGCCAATGCTGTGAAATGCTGCACTGATAATCATTCTTGGGGTAATCCAACGGTTCATCATTGCTTGGGGCCAGATGATGAAGATAACTGCAATACATGGTGTATGCAAGAATGTAGGGGAGGGACTTGCAAGATTAGAAATAGGCTGCATGTCTGTCATTGTTATTGTTAATTTGCTAAGGTTGAATGGTTTTTATATTTAAATTAAGGGTTAATTATCATCATTAATTTTAAATTGTGGAGATTATTATGTTATGGAGAGAATAAAGCAATTGTATGTTGTTGAAACTACTATATTGGTAATCTTTTTTGAAGTAAATTCGTTATGTTATGATGATTAACATTTGATTAGGATGAATTTAAAAGCCATTGATTTTACACTGAGATCTGTCATGGATTTTGCTTTGTGCATTGTTTAGGGGTGGAATAAGCCTTAATTTTCAGGGGGGCAATCTTACAAGTAACTATTGGTGTTGCCTCGAATTTGATTCGACCATTCAATACAATAAAATAGTCTCCAAAAAGGAAGCTTGATATTAGCTACCAAAAAAAAAATTACGGATGATTTGTTTATTCTAAACGAAATTTAGGTTGAAGTATGGATAATTTATTTGCAAAAAAAATCAAAATGATGTACTTGATTAATCATTCAATTTCTACAAAATATATGTTATTCTTGATTCTTATACGTTTCGCAGATATCTTGGGGGTCCAAGGGGGCAGCGCCCCCTGGAGGGGTTGGACCTGCAGGGGTTTCCGGTCAAGTCGCAGGATCATGGGGCAACACCCCTGTGAGGGTTTGATGTTATGGGTGATGTACCACTTAGGTGGAGCGTAGTTTGATGTATAGAAATGTGTGATTTCTGTTATACATGACATGCATATAGATTCAAGGATGCATAAGGATGGCTTTAATTCCATGTCACTAGAATGGTATAAATGAAGCACAGTTGAACGATGGTAGATGGAATGCATGCATTGCTAGAATGGATTAAATAAAGTACCCTTGATGCTGCTACATGTTTCTCTCATTAGCACTTTAGGTTGTTTCAACCTACTCTGAAAATTAAGGTTTCATTTGTGACAGTTTTCTTATTGATTTAAGAAGCAACAAGAAAGTCATCCCAAATGAAGCCTAAATTTGATTCATGAGAGCTCTGTCTATGGAAACTTACTGCCACCTTGGGCTTGTTACTTCAAGGCAATCAAGAACGTACAATAAATGGTGCTGTAACTTGACGTTCGAAAAGGGAGCTGGTAAGCAGAATTCCTTGGGGAGTTGGAATGAAGATGTCCCTTCCAACAGAAATTCGTGTGGGCACTTCTCATCATTGCTAGAATAATTTATCGATAATTGTAGGTCTATTTAACTCAAGTCGCCACTAACCATCCATTGAAAGCAGTTCTATCAAAGCCATATCACTTAGGGTCTGTTTGGGCCTGTTGCAACTCTTTCTAAAACTGATTATAGAACTATGGTGGGGAAAATAAATTCTTTTAAAGTTGATGTAAAAAGTAGCTTACTAGCATAAAATTTTCTTGAAATCAGCCAAAAATCAATAGCCAAATGAACTCTATGATTGCGATCTGAAAAGCAAATCAGTAACAAAATTGTTCCGAACAAAACCATAGTCGACGCATAAAAAGAACAGTTGAGCTTAGCAAATTTAAAATATCTTGTAAGCCACAACAATCAGAGAACCTGTATTTCAATATGTTCTAGCAGGATGCAGATCCAAGTGAATGTAATGTGAATACTTATCAATATGTCATCGCTATCATAGGTGAATGCAATATGAGAATCTGTATTTCTATTAAGAAGCTATGCTCTTTGTATAGGAACCTGCTTTTAGTTTCCATTCACTGATCTAAAATAATATATCGAGCTTGCTCTCTTCAGCGCCAAAGCTTCATATAGTATTGTGATAATCCATAGGTCATCTCTAAAGTGTTGTTGATTTGTTTGGAGGAACATTTGGATGCTTCTTCATGGTATCTTGTATTTCACTAGCTTTCAAAGCAATACTTGGGCACATTACAGGAAAATCGTTCATCACCGGTGAATTTTTTAGGAGGAAATCAATATTTTATGGCAAAATTTGCCACCGGTAAAAATCAGGAAGGAAACGAAATGCGGCAGTTTTTTTTTTTTTTTTTTTTTCCATTTGACCTGGATTTGTGGTTTGTCAGGTCCGGGTTGGAATTTTTGTGGGTGTTTGAATTGGCTCATTCTCTTTCTGATGTCTCATTAGCTGACATTTCAGCACCATTGAATCTATTTTTTTTCCTATTATTTTTAAAGTATTTAATCAAAATTTTAAATTTTTTAATATCATTATGCTAATAATAACATGATTGTCAGTTGAACAAATCTGGTCATGTAAAGATGCTTATATTGGTTATCTTTTATTCAGTTTCTTACAATATTGCAAGAAATACTTCAAGATCATATAGATTATATAATTAATGTGAAATAGCTAACATTGTGTTCGGCCTATTAAACAAGAAGCCATTATGTGCCGATATCAATCTAAAATCAAGCTCATCAACTTAAGTATTAGCTATGTACATGATATCGGTTAAATATCCTCTCAAGATGATTAGATTATGTAGCAGCCCAAACTTTCAACCATCAAGATATTGCTCTCCTTGGACAACAATCTCAATATTTTATTCCTTTAGTGTAACTTCACAGGAGGTCAGCCATTCTATGAGTGTCCTTTATATGAATATGCTTAACTTTGGAGTTTTTACTATAATTTTAATCATTACATCAAAAGACACATCCATGTTTAAGAGTTTGGTTTTATTTTCTTAAGGGGTTTTATAATGTGTCCCACTTAGATAACACACGCTCTTGTTAGTTTCCTTAGCCTAGAATAATCCACTAGACACATAGGATTCTAAATGTAGAGTTATCATCTTCCAACCACTGTAATGCATTTATACCATTTGTAATAGCTCAATCTCTCAACCATTGAGCTACTGCTTGCTTTGACCAACAACCTCATAGTTTTGTTCTATGGGTGTTGTTGACCTCGATTTTGCCCAGAATTGGGCTTGGAGAGTTGACTTGGTCAAATTGACCGAGTCAGACCCCAAAACCCTCTCCAATAGGTTCAATGGGATAACCTGAGTCTGTTGAGCCCAGACCTAGACTTTGAGTCAACCTGGTTGACCAAGTCAACCAGGGTTGACCTAAATCGACCCAAACACCTCCTATTGAGCCAAAATTAATTTCAGAGCTCTTCGGGCTCATTTCTCTCCTCCAATAGACTCAGTAGGTTAGACCCAACCTATTGGACCTAACCTTAGGCCTTGAGTCAACCCAGTTGACCAAGTCAACCAGGGTTGACCATATAGCCCATTTAGAGCCCAAATCCATTCAAAATCAAATCCGATTAATATCATGGCTTGATCCTCACCCTCCCTTGACTCCCTTGCTTGGTTTGACCCAGTCAAACTCTGACTTGGTCAAATCAGGCCCTTAATAGGTTAAATAACCTATTTAAGAGGATTTAAGAGACATTTAATGCATAAAAAGGCTCTAATTCAATTCCCTTGGATTCAAAATCAAAACCACGGCCTCCTAAGCCTAATTTCCCTCCTAAATTCATCTAGATTAGAGCCTAACCGTCCCTTGGTGGTTTAGGAGTTTAAATAGGTAAAAAATTAGGTTTTGAAGGATCACTTTTTGCTCTTGCTTTCTCTAGAGACTTCCCCAGACCCTGAGATTTGGTGAGAGCGCTCCCATACCCTTTCTCCACCTTCCCCCATCGAATCCCGACGGAAAAAGCTCGCCGGCGGCGAGATCCCGGCGAACCCGTGACCAATTTGTTTCCAGGAATTCTTCCGGACAATCGAGACGATTTTGGGGCTCGAGTTCAAGAGAAGAATTGTTCTAGGCGATTCCACGAGTCCAACAAGCCCAAAATCATCCAAATCCACCGAGCGGATCGAGGTATATTTCAAACCCTAGTTAGAACACTTAGGGTTAATTAGCGTCGTCATTAGGGAATATAAATTCAAATAGAAGATCCCCCAATGATGCTCTTCACTTCTATAATGTAGGTTTAAAATTTTGTAGCGTTTCGTCGTCCCGATCGTGAGAACGGGACGAAAAACACCCCTAGGGCTCGGGTATCACGCCGCATGCAGTTGAGTTTATCCCAGACCGTTGATTTCTTGATCAACGGCTCGGATCTGCTCATCAGGCCCGTCTCAGCGGTCTGGATCGACCGCCGGGATTGATCCCGCTGTCCCGCTCGCCACGTGGCGGCATCTTGGCCGCCCGTCTGAACCGCGCGGTTCCGCCCGTCGCACCGAGTACTGGTGCGACTCGATCACGACCGTTCGCCCGTTTCCGCGGACGATCCAACGGCTTGAGATCGCCGCTGACGTGGATAAGTAACCGCGGCCTGCGGTTACTGATTGCGGCATTATTGCCGCAATCATTGATTGGCGGCGCAATCATCGCGCCGCCGCCAATGATTGGCCGCGGTTCCGCGGTCCAGTAAGGACCCGCCACGTGTCGCCGCTTATTATTTTAATAAAAAATTATTTTTAAACCTAATTTAACTTTAAAAAATCATAGAAAATTCATTTTTATCCGTTTTTGACGCACAATACCTCGAATTGATCGTATTTTCGTCCTCTAGACATTAAAATTTTTTTTTATAAAAATGATAGATATATTTTTAATTATTTATCAAACAGTAAAAAAAAAATCCTACTTTTATTATTATTTAAATTATTATTATTTTAATATATTTATTATTATATTATTATTTAATTATTTAATTATAGTTATTTATTATAATTACTGTTATTTTGAAATACTAGCCTATTATTTGTTATTATTATTATTATTATTTTAATTATTTCTTCTAAAAATTATTTTGAAATTAGCTTTTAATGTCCTTTAAACTTCGAAAAGCCGTATCTTTCTCGTTTTTTGTCCGATTTCGACGCACAACGTCTTGTTTTGAGCGTATTTGGATCCTGCACATTCTAGAACTGGTTTTACTTGAAATTTTTGGGTCTTTGTTCAATTATTTTCAAAACAGTCAGCTGCATTATTTTAAAATTATTGATTTATTGCCCTTAAACTTCGAAATTACATAACTTTGTCGTTTTAAGTCCGCTGTCGACGCGCAATACCTTGTTTTGGATGTACTCTGAATTCTGCATATTTTAAAACTATTTCCAGATGAAAATTCTGTCTGTATCTTCTGTCATTTCAAAAACAGTGAAACTGCACTATTTTAAAATATCATTTTATTGTATTTGAACTTGTAAATTTCGTATCTTCGTCGTTTTAAGTCGGATTTTGACGTGCGACCCCTTGTTCTTTTCAGAAAGACGAGCTTTATGTTTCGGAACCATTTCCAGCCCTTGATTTTGGCTGTCTTGACTGTTTGGTCTGTTTTATCCTATGATTCGGTTATTTTAATATTATTTAAATTAATTATCATCCTAATTATTTTTAAACTAAAAAATTATTTTAAAACTATTTTGAAACCTCGATTGGGTGGTCAGCGGGTTTCCCTATACTTATGTACTATGAATTGAATTATTTTCAATTATTCTATTTTCCAAAAATATATTTATATCTATAAGTACTTTTAAATTATTTTAAAACTACTTATACCTAAATTCTAACTTCGGGAGACCCGCTATCGTATGAAATTTTAGACATAGGTTCTATGAATGAAGAGCAAATCATGGGGGAGTGGGTTAGTGAATGGTTGAGTCCCAATCATTCACTAATCCTTTCTTTAGGTGTCTTTCCTCTTTATTTTTCGTAGATTGCATGTATAGGATTGCACCACCACCACTTAGTTTAGGCTCTCCTAGATCTAAGGACATGGTGTGTTTATTTTGTTTATGTATTCCATGCATTTATTACCCTGAGGGTTAGTATGAACTTCAGTTTAAACCCATATAACGTAGTGACACCTTAAGGACAATAATTAAGGACCCGTCTAGCGAACTTAGAAGTTTTCTAGGGACTAGGATAGATCCCGGATTGACATGAAGACTTCAACACTTAAACTTAGTGACATCATAAACCCCTCAGAATCTGCTAGGAATTTTTTTTTAGGGCTTGCTAGACCCCTTAGTTAACTAACCCTAATTAACTTGCTAATTAAGGCCCCGAGACCTTCCGGAAATTACAATAAATACACCATAGGTCAGAAAATTACCCATAATACCTCAAACTGACCAGAATATGACCCTTGACCTTAGATAAATAGGGCTCCCTAGTTTGACTTCAGGTTGACCCACAATTTGACCCTAGGTGGAAATTACCTTTTTGACCCTAATAAATTATTAAAAATTATTAAAAATCCCAAATTTTCTCCAAATACTTGGGATCACTTTCTCAGGTCATCCCTGACTTTTGGGAGTGATTCCAATCAGTTTGGAGATCATTTGGATCAAAATAGTAAAAAAGGGCCCTTTCCTAGTTAATTTAGAAAATTCCCTTAAATACCCCGATCTTAGAAAACTCATAACTAATTGTAGAAACCTCCAAATTAGGCAAACTCACTTGCATTGGACTTCAATTAGGGTCTAGTATTTATTAAAAATCTTAGGTTTCCAGAAAATGGCCTAGATTAGAAAGTCAACTTTTTAGTCAACCCCAGCCTACAATCTAGGGCCCGAAACTTAGAAAATTCATAACTTTGGATAGGAAGCTCCGATTTCAGTCTACTACCTGTCTAACTACTCGTATTAAGGTCTAGTATTTTCCTAAGGTGATAGGAGACCCAGAATTAGCCTTTTTCCCATAGTGACTTTTTGGACCCTTAGTCTAGTTCCTAGGAGAACCTAGAACTTTCCAAAATTGGCTAATACAATTCAAATATGAATACCCTTAGTTCTTAAAACTGATCAACAAACAAAAAAAAAATAATAATAATCAAAATGGATCTAATTCACTAATATTTGAATTTCAATTAAAACATCCTTTTTTTTTTTTTAGACCCCCAACATACCTGAACTCTATATAATTTCAACTAATTATCCCACTTAGGATCTATCCAAACCACACTAGCCTTACACACATAGAATGATTTGCTAGGACACCACTTCTAGATCTAGGTTAGGCCGCTGGGTTTTATTTTTGCTGTGTGCCGGAGCTTTTCGTAGTTTTCACTGCATGCTGTTTGAAAATTGAATTGCTGTGTTTGCTTACTTTTCTTTCACTCTGTGATGTGATGGGCGCTAGATTTACCCCTAGGTTAGGAACGTCATATATATATATATATATATATATATATATATATATATATATATATATATATATATATATAATATATATATATATATATATATATATATATATATATATTGTTCTTCTATGCAGGTGGCCATGCTCAAGCTAAGAAAAGGGGGCACCGTTATGATTTCTAATATTGTCTTATGCAGGTGCTTGCTCAGCCCCCCTGATATAATGAGGGCTAAAATTATTAAATAATTATAATTGCTACAGATGGAGCTGCTTAGCCCTCAGAGCATGGCTTGGCACAGGGTCAATGGTGTTAGCATTTTCATTTTCATATAAACTGCTTGGGATGATTATTAGGATAACATTGCAGGTGATTTAGAATTTACTGCTTTTTCAATAAATGTAAATTTGTATGTAATAATTGTTAAGAGTTGTGAAAACAACCTTTGAGTTGGGATATTCTTATCCAGCTTGAATTCTAAAAGAGGAAGACATCCCTAAGGGGAGAGTCTTCTTCCATTTGGAAGATCGAGCTGGATGGCTTTAGATATCCAAAGAGAAAAAGCAATACCTCCATATTGAGGGAATTGTTTCTTCGTTTGGATATTCAAGCCACGACGGATCCAAAGAGTCCAAGGAGGAGAGATCCAAGGAGGAGAGATCCAAGAAGTCCAAGGAGAAGATACCCAGAAGACTAAAGATTTTAAGACCCAATATCCCACTCAAAGTTGTTGGCGTCTGTCATAGGCTTAGAAAATCCGGGTTGTTGGCAGTGGTGCCCGGCCACTTTACTTTTCTGCATACCCTGGGTTGTAATTAAAGGGCAGTTGGCCTATGGACATTTACTTGATTAGTTGGATTTATATTGATGTGTTTACCTGATTGCGCAGTAGAATTACCTGCTTTTTCTAGGTTTCTTTCTTGCATGCCGCTCTTGTTTTTGCCTGGATCGTATTAGGCTCTTTAAGGACTGAAAAATCTTTTATACTCATAACCAAAATTTAATATTTAAGTTTTAAATAACATAGAAACTTAACGAACCTAGGGAACTGCCGGAACCGTCCGGGGTCGCATGCATATTACTGCATCTCCTCTCTCCTTCTAATAAGACATCTCCCTGCCTGCGGGTAGAGTCCGGATAATCTGGTCTATGAGGATGAAGTGCCGGACCTAGGGAGACTCAGTCTTTTCTAAAAATTATTTTTATATTAAGCCTGTTTTTAAAATCTAAAGCATTCATGAGCTGACATTTCAACTAGCATGCATTGCATTAGAAATCAATTTAATTAAAATTTAATTGCATTAGTTAGGGGCATTCACCCAACATAAGTTCAGGACCACTTAGGAAATTCTCTAGATGTCGGTCCTCTTTCCAATAAACTGTACCTCCCACCCATCTTTCATAATTGACCTGATAGCATGGTTTTGAAGCGATTAGGTGGTTAGCTGGCTCCCCCATCCAGGCCGGGATAAGTCCAGATTTTTGCATCGCATTAGCTAGGACACGGGTCTTAGTGTGTGTCGAACACTAAGTCCAACCTAGATTTAGGATTCAAAGCTACTACATTCGATCTCGTAGTATGCCTTAAATAGTAGGTATGTCCCTTCCTTTCGGGGACTATAAATCCTACTTATCCGCGTCACAGGATGACGCCACCTCCATCTCTTCTCTCACGCATGTGATTGAGTGTTTGGTTTTAATTTCTCCAGTTTCTTTTTAGTACCCTAGAGCCTCCGAATGCTAGTTTGAGCCACGCATGTTGATTCAGCCTCTTCGGACCTTTCTTCCCTTTGAGTAGGATTTCCTAGTCTATACCCTTGTGCCGATCCCACTTTAAGAGAGGATAATGTATGATCCTTAATCGAGAGTTTTCTCAGGCTCCGGCCTGGGATGTAATTAACCACGGGGGCTTGCGCCCGTGGGAAACTTGGTCCCCACAATATACTAAACCCCATTCGAGCTCTTACATCGGGTGGGGGAAACCCGTGACTAGGTCGGGTATATTACTATCCATCGAGGTATGTTGGCGTCAGCCTCCATCCTCAATGGTTAGTCGTATGCACGATCCAATCTGCCCTTCCAATCGACCCGTTTGCGCGGTGTTCCTTTCGGAGGTCCACAGGTGTAACTTCCCAAGAGGGCATCCATCCTAAGAATGCTTCTGTACAAACACATTTTACTTTGAAGTTTATGCTGAAATTCTATTAAATGCCGGCTCCCCTATCATCAATTCACTAACTTACTTAACCTTCCGGCACTGGGAAGGCTTCAGCCCATACATGGTCTTATGACTTTCTGAAGACCTGTGTTTTTGGTAAACAGTCGTCCGGGCCTAGTCACTGCGACCCCCTTTTTGAGGAGGCAACACTTCTCTCGAAGTTACATGGCTATTTTGTCGAGTTCCTTAGAGAGAGTTGTCTCGCGCCCTTGAAAATTCTCTACCTACACCAAAAAACTACTCGATGCTTAACATTTTAGTTTTATTTTTCTTAAGAAGTTTCGCATATTATGCTTAGATAGTAAATTGAGAAATTCTACGATCTTGTTGGTAAATTCTTACATGGGGGATCTCTATGGCAAGTAATTAATGACTTTTAAGGGTGAATTTTCATTGGAGTTAGTTCCTTCTCCTATTCCTTTTTCCAATAGAGCAAAGTCACCATAAGAAAATCGTCAATTACCGGCGGATTTTTCCGGCGGCTTGCCGGCGGCCTACTTTTCCGCCGGAAAAAGATAGAACCGCTGGAAAGAGACCATTTTTTCCGCCGGAAATGACTGAATTTCCTATAGTGAGTTTTATTACTAATCATTCATCATAGGCTAGAAATTCTGTTACACCTAATATCACAAAATATTAAACTCTCAAAAACTAATCAACGATATATAACATCATATTAGAAGACAATCTTCTCATGGATTATACTATTTTCCTTAAGAATTCTTCCTCAAATCATCGAAACAGATATTAGAAGAAGCATATCATGAGAAGAAACTGAGACTAAGCATTTAATTTAAGCTTTGCATTTTTTTAAGGCTATTCTTATGTTTCTCTTCTTTTTTTTTTTTTTTTAGATTTTTGCCCTTTTGAGACTAAGAATTTATCTTATGTATTTTTATTTCGCATATTTACTTATTCTAACAAAACTCAAGTTATATGCTGACTATTTTTTTTTTTTAATTGAAACAATTATCACCATTCTTGTACTGTATGGAGGTGATGAAAAGAATATAATGTGGTCAATTGGATGTTTAATTGGAAACAGAGCAAATAATCAGATTGATGGTATAAATGAGTATTTTTATGGAAGATCTCACAGATCTTATTTACAAAATTATATAAATTGGTGAAAACCAATTTAGTTTGAAAAGGTATGGGTGATGTACCACTTAGTTGGAGCATAGTTTAAAATATCAAATCCAATCTATACTTCTGACAAATTATAGTCTTGACATTTTTTTTTTCTAAATGAGATATTTATATCCATTCAACAATGGTTTGCTATATTAGTGTCTAGGGGTGTCTAAAATGAGTTGCAGGTCATGTTCGGGTCGAACCTGATCGATACTGACCTACAGCTGTTTGACACAACCTAAATCTGACTCGTTTTTGCAAATGGGTCAAAAATTCCAACACATACCCGACCCGCCACAAACCCGGGTCAACCCGACTGGACACGGATGACCCGGGGCGGATCGAGCTTGAGTTGAAGGCGTGTCGTGCGTGAGCTGCACGACCGAGACTCCTGCAACAAGCAAGCGGAGGCGGGACGCGCACGTAATGCAGGCAAGACTCTCGGGTGGCGACTTGTTGGATGCCTATGTCACAACCCAACTCGACCAGGACAGGTCCTCAATAAAATATCTATGGAGCTTGTGAGCTACAAAGTTGATAAAATTAAATATGTTTAAGAACATGAGCCATAATTCAAAATATATTTGTACTTTAGATATTAGATTGAAAAACTATCGAAAAGGCTCAATGATAGCTCATTGGACATACATTAATTAAGAAGAATCTTATCAAAGTTAATCCAAATTTAAAGCCAAAGGCGATTATATCAAATGTGAAGAATGATTATGACATTGATTTATTCTACGAAGAGACATAGCATTTATGTAGATAGAATATTTTTTAATACATGCATGATGTGGAGGTACATTACTTATGTTAATAATGTAAGATACTAATAATCATATTTATGTAGATGTATTTGTAATATTTGACTTAAAAAAAGTAAATCATTGATATATTTCATTACTTGACTGAGGGAGACAAGTGGCACAATAAAAAATTTGATGTATATATTTGATAGAGTTAATAACATAGACAATGCTTCATAAATCATTTTTTTCTGAATCAAGTCATGGAACTTTCACTTGTCATATCTCAATGAGTATCATGGTGAGTTTTAAAATTAGTACTTAGTATGAGGAATATCACTTGGCTTCAAGGGCTCATATTTCTTTCTAACTTAAAATTGACAAAACTTGATGAGAACTAGTATTTTAGAGGTCTTTTATAATATTATCAATAACGTATGCTTCTATCCAGTATAACGCCCCAAAATTAAATTGGGAAGAATTGCCTATTTATCATTTTAATAAATAATATATTAAAGCTTCTATAAATCATCATAGTAATAAATTTATATCCGGTGAAAAAAACTGTCAATCATATACATTAAAATATTATACTATATATTATCCTCCCAAAATCAATATACAATAATGAAGAGATCAGTACAAACTTACTACTCTATATAATTTAATCAATTACCAATATAAAATTCATATAATTTTTTTTTTGCTTTAAAAATTATAGAAAAATCTCCACCTAACGGTCTCAAAATCTCCACTTATATCGATGTGTCAATTTCTTAATGATTTGTACTAGTATCAAAAAATAACAGAAAAAATATTATAATTAAAGTACAATAATATATATCTTATGGCGAAAACTGTTTTCAAATTTGATTTATAATGGCTCTTAAAAATTTTATTTATTTGGATCAACATACTGTCTATTACATCCCGTGACAGTTTTGCTAGAATTTTTTAGTCATGTGATATAGACATTATTTTTTGATAGATGCATCATTCCATAGATTATATATGCAATGGGAATTAAGTAAGTATTAGGGAAGCTCCAAACAAGGCTCAAAGTTTGATTATCTATACAATTAGACAAATTAAACATCATATTCTTGATGATGATCTCAATACTAATATTGATTTATGAGAGAGAACATGTATATTCATAATGATTGATATGATGGGTTTTCATGTAAATAATTGCTAATTGGAGCTCAAAATTAGGGCACCAAACATGATTAGTTTGATATATTGAAAATATATATCTAATAAAAATGTGAACACTTGGGAGATTTTTGATAAATTAAATAGAGTATTTAAGCTACTCTATTGGTGAAGTCAAAAGTGGTTGTCCAAAAAATTCAAAAGCTTTAAAAACAAAAGAAAGATGCAATATTGCAATATAGACGTACGTAGTTAACGTGGAGTGAGAGATCATAATTAAGTTACTTGTCAGTCTATTTATCCTCCACCTTCATAATAACATTTTAATTTTACTCTTATCGTTATTATAAGAATATTATAACTTTTTAAATTTTAATATGACTCCATAATATTTTCACATATTTGTCACATAATGCTGTAATATTATATGTGTCATTATGATATGTTATAGCTATCAATCTACACCTAGTGATATATATTTTATAATCTATTGTGATTTCACTCATATAACAACTTTATATTATACTATTTTAAAATTTATTTGAATGCACTATGTTATATATATATATATATATATATATATATATATATATATATATATATATATATATATATATATTATAAAAAATCATTTTATTATAGAGATTAAAGAATAATAATAATAATAATTAATCTTCATAATAAAATGATTTATTATATATAATTTCTCAGTTATGACATTTTAATAATTAAAGTTTTATCCCAATAAATCATAAAGTTTTTTTTTTATTCTTCTTAATTCTACACTTTCCATGCGTCAATATTGCCGGCCTCCTCTACTAAATCAGACGACAAATCTTAGGCTGGTAATTTGCAAGGACAGCTCATGAGGGAGAAAGGCCAACCCTAATTTTCAAATTTTTTTGACCGTTTCCGCACCTACTTTACTTTATAAATATTAATTATTAGTATGCCCATTTGTTGAAATTAGAAGAATATAGCTGAGATTGAAAAAATAAAGCCATAATCAGCTTAGCAATTTGTTAATTTAAATGCATGAAATTATAATCAAAAGATCAAGTCCTTATATAAATTCATTGAAATGTTATATGGATTGTTTTATCAAAAAAATAAATAGTAGGGTTGTTTTTGTTATATTCATTTAAAATGTATGTGTTTTAAAGTGCAAAGGAAAATTAACGCTGTATATTTTGATTGTTTTCAACATAATTGTGAAACATTTTAAGAAAATAAAACTAAATTCATCGATATTGAGATGTCTTTTGATTTAACGGCTCAAATTTCCTTAGAAATTTTAAATTTAAACGTATCCATACAGGGGCCCTTCTAAGATAGATTGATTAAGCTAATAATTTGATTGCAAATCAACTTAAAGTTTTAATTTTAATTTTCCATATTTAGTTACCAAATTATAAATTATATTATAAATTCACAAAATAAATAACACTAAGTTTTGAGTGATTATTGATGTTCAATTAAGCTATAGAAGCCATTTATATTATACCTTTAGGGTAAAGATGATTGTGTTGGTAGGCATTATCCACATGATTGAGGGCCATACTTGATATGTCATCAAAAAATATCTTGATCATGCACGAATCTCAAAGCAAAATTGAGTTGAAAGCTTCCAAAATTAAATCAAAGACCATATGAGCTCGAATTTTAGCAAAATTATAGTCAAACTGAACGTCTCAAAAAGACGAGCCCAACGACACCAAATTCGACTCAATCCGAGCCCAAATGAGTCCAAATCAAGGGTCCAAAGCGCATTCTGAAGGTTCAAACCACAATTTGGATTATCAAACGGTTTCCAAATATGGCATGCTTATAGTCAAATCGAGCGGCTCGACGAGACGAATCCAACAAGCCCAAGATCACTTAATTCCAAAATCATTAAGGCATCCAATTGACCAATGAACTGTCCACGATCAAGGGATCGATATCAACCATCCATTCAAACCACTCCATTTTGACCTTGATCATCAACATATTTACAAGTCATGCCACTCACAAAAAACTATAAATAGAGCCTCATTCTTCACATGAGAGGGGAGGGAGAAGAGGAGAAGGAAGGGAAGAATTTGGGAGCTCTCTTGCCACCGACCACCGCCGAAGTTCCTGCCGACCACCGCCGGAGTTCATGCCGACCACCGCCGGAGTTCCTGCCGACCACCGTCGGACCTCCTGTCGACCACCACCGGAGTTCCTGCCTACCACCGCCGAATCTCCTGCCAACCACCGTCGGAGTTCCTGCCTACCACCGCCGGAGTTCCTGCCGACCACCGCCGGGGTTCATGCTGACCACCGCTGGAGTTCCTGAAGACCACCGACGGACTTCCAACAGTCCGTCGACCGCCGCCAGACTTCATCCAGTTCGCCTACCACTGACGGACTTCTGCCAGTTCGTCGACCGCAGCCGGACATACACCAGTTTGCCGATCGTCGCCAGACTTTCATCCATCCACCGACCGTCGTCGGACTTCAACCATTCCGCCAACCATCGTCAGACTTCTGCTCGTCCACCGATCATCACTGGATTTCTTCCTAACTTTATTTGGAGTTCATTTCGATCACCGATAGACATCCGCCAATCCATCGAACACTGCAGGACTTCCGCCAGTCCGCAACCTACAGTCCTCCAAACCAATGTCATATGACTACGTTCATCTCGACCTCCGTCGCATGCCGACTACAATCTTTCGGACCTTCGTCGTCCGCCTACAACGGTCATTCTGACCTAATCGTTTGCTGACAACGGTCCTTCCGACCTCCGTCATCTATCGACTACAGTCCTTCAGACATCTGCTACCTACCGACTATACTCTCCATCAACTACGGTCTTCCTGACTTTCATCGCCCGCCGACTACGATCCTCCCGACCTTCATCGCTCGACAACTACGATCCTTCTGACCTCCATCACCCGCCAACTACGATCCTTCCGACCTCTGTCGTCATACAACGATCTTTCCGACTTCTATCGCCCGTTGATACGGTCCTTCCGACCTCCGTCACCCGCCGACTATGGTTCTTCCGACCTACATCGCTCATCAACTATGGTTTTGCCACCCCAAACAAACATATCAACATTGATTCTTCCAACTTCCACCACGCAATGCATTTTATATGATGTATATTTGTTACTTCGAGTCAAGGCCTTTCTCCTAATGATGGACCTCATTTGTAATCAATTGCAAGCATTAGTGGATTCATTCAAACTGGGCTAGGCCCCGTGGTTTTTCCCCCTTTTTAGGGGTTTCCACGTAAAAACTCTAGTGTCTCTTATGAACGCTACACCCTCATCTCTTTGATCTGCTCGTGTTCTGGATCTTCGTACAAAGCTAAGGCATTAATCTTTATATTTCTCTACCGCCGCGAATTTTTCAGGACGCAACAGTTTGGCGCCGTCTGTGGGAAATGATTCCTAGCTTGGGGGAAAACTTAAGCAAGTTTCTCTCGCCCCTCAGATCTCAATCAATGATGCATCAATGTCATTGGAATCTTTAGTAGACTGGGGGGCAACCTTGGATGCAATCGTGGTCATGAAAATTCCTTCAAATCTTCCAACATCCACGATAGTATATTTGGAAACTATTTTATAAAGCTGCTATCACATGCAAAGATTCTTCCAATAGATTGCAAGCTGTTTGCAATCTCTAGTTGGACTTCTCCTCATTGAGCATGGTCTTAATCTCGACCTCAAAAAGCTAATAACGGTCTAATGATAGACAAATCATCACGTTTTATTTGGGTTATATGCAATATATGCTTCTTTCCAATCAAGACATAATCGATCCCAGGGGGAGTCGATTCGACCTCTTCCATATAGGTTAACGTCATCGAGTGAAACTCTGACAAACAACCTCGGATAGGTAAAACATCCTTAGTGGATTTCCTCGACCTCTTCCATACAGGTTAACGTCATCGAGTGAAACTCTGACAAACAACCTCGGATAGGTAAAACATCCTTAGTGGATTTCCTCGACCTCTTCCATACAGGTTAACGTCATCGAGTGAAGCTCTGACAAACAACCTCGGATAGGTTAAACATCCTTATTGGATTTCCTCGACCTCTTCCATACAGGTTAACGTCATCGAGTGAAACTCTGACAAACAACCTCGGATAGGTAAAACATCCTTAGTGGATATCCTCGACCTCTTTCATACAGGTTAACGTCATCGAGTAAAGCTCTGACAAACAACCTCGGATAGGTCAAACATTCTTATTGGATTTCCTCGACCTCTTATATACAGGTTAACGTCATCGAGTGAAGCTCTGACAAACAACCTCGGATAGGTAAAACATCCTTAGTGGATTTCCTTGACCTCATCCATACAGGTTAACGTCATCGAGTGAAACTCTGACAAACAACCTATGATAGGTCATTCATCATTGATGGATTTTCTCATCATTTTTCATACAAGTTAACGTCATTGAGCAACGCTTCAACAACAACCTTGGATAGATAAACAATTCTTGGTGGCTTTCCTGGACCTCTTCACATAGTTAAACATCTTTGATGGATCCCATCAATCTCTTCCCTGAAGCATTTCGAAGCACATTTTGGTTCCTTCAAAGAAGGATTAAATCCTCGATATGCCTCCACTAGCATCATTAGATGGTTGCGTTGACACAATATTTGACCCCCACCATCAAATTGTCAGTTATATGCCTCCGTCATCATGCATACATTCTATCTTCAACAAAATACAGTTTAATTATCATCATCATATCATCGTCTGTTCTCTAACATCGGAATACCACCTAACCACTTCCAAGTCGCTTTCATTGGCATACTCCATGCATTAAAGGATCGACTTACAATCGTTGAATCTCTCCTCAAGGGAGGCCACCGTCGGGTTGTTTTCTACCTTTTGCAAGAAAGCAAAATTTCAATTGTCATCAATGCCCTCCGAGCTACCAATCCACACAATGACCGGCACAAGAGGGCAATGCTTTGATCACCACCAATATTATCCGAGTTACCAATCCAAGTAAAAAATTTGGACCGGCACAAGAAAACTAGGCTTTGATCGCCGTCAATGTTCGCTTTGATCGCCACCTATGCTCCCCGAGCTACCAATCCAAGAAAAATCTTGGACCGGCACAAGAGAACTAGGCTTTGATCGCCGCCAATGTTCGCTTTGATCGCCACCTATGCTCCCCGAGCTACCAATCCAGAGAAATGCTTGGACCGGCACAAGAGAGCAAGGTTTTGATCGCCGCTGACAATCCCCGAGCTACCAATCCAAAGAGAGTGTTTGGACCAGCACAAGAGATTGTGCCTTTCATCCTCCACCAAATGAGATATTTATAGTTGTGAGGGAAGACAAAGAGTCTTTCTAGAAATTCCAAATAATAATAAAATAAAAATAATTACAATAATATATTGAATGAATCGAAATGGCGTTGTGCCAAAACCTTGAATGTGGCTTGAAGGCCAACCGGCCAGAAGTCCAAACGTCCAGACAAAAAAAAAAATGCAATTAATGTTGTGCGGTACTATTGCCACTTAATGAAGTTGGTAAAATAGAAACTCAAATACTCAAGTGGCTGAAGGAAAAGAAACGACTCAAACATTTTGATTTTTTTTTCCCTTCATTCAATTATAAGCAATATAATTAATAAAATTGATATATATATATATATATATATATATATATATATATATATATATATATATATATATATATATATATATATATATATATATATATATATCAATTTTATATGATATGTGTAATTTTATCCTCTAAAAGTATGATTGCGAAATTTTAAATATTGAAATTATAAAAGTATTTTCGGACTTTTCAAGCTTCAGCATCCGAAAATAGGGGGGCAACTGATATGTCATCAAAAAATATCTTGATCATGCACGAATCTCAAAGCAAAATTGAGTTGAAAGCTTCCAAAATTAAATCAAAGACCATATGAGCTCGGATTTTAGCAAAATTATAGTCAAACTGAACGTCTCAAAAAGACGAGCCCAACGACACCAAATTCGACTCAATCCGAGCCCAAATGAGTCCAAATCAAGGGTCCAAAGCGCATTCTGAAGGTTCAAACCACAATTTGGATTATCAAACGGTTTCCAAATATGGCATGCTTATAGTCAAATCGAGCGGCTCGACGAGACGAATCCAACAAGCCCAAGATCACTTAATTCCAAAATCATTAAGGCATCCAATTGACCAATGAACTGTCCACGATCAAGGGATCGATATCAACCATCCATTCAAACCACTCCATTTTGACCTTGATCATCAACATATTTACAAGTCATGCCACTCACAAAAAACTATAAATAGACCCTCATTCTTCACATGAGAGGGGAGGGAGAAGAGGAGAAGGAAGGGAAGAATTTGGGAGCTCTCTTGCCACCGACCACCGCCGAAGTTCCTGCCGACCACCGCCGGAGTTCATGCCGACCACCGTCGGAGTTCCTGCCGACCACCGTCGGACCTCCTGTCGACCACCACCGGAGTTCCTGCCTACCACCGCCGAATCTCCTGCCAACCACCGTCGGAGTTCCTGCCTACCACCGCCGGAGTTCCTGCCGACCACCGACGGGGTTCATGCTGACCACCGCTGGAGTTCCTGAAGACCACCGACGGACTTCCAACAGTCCGTCGACCGCCGCCAGACTTCATCCAGTTCGCCTACCACTGACGGACTTCTGCCAGTTCGTCGACCGCAGCCGGACATACACCAGTTTGCCGATCGTCGCCAGACTTTCATCCATCCACCGACCGTCGTCGGACTTCAACCATTCCGCCAACCATCGTCAGACTTCTGCTCGTCCACCGATCATCACTGGATTTCTTCCTAACTTTATTTGGAGTTCATTTCGATCACCGATAGACATCCGCCAATCCATCGAACACCGCAGGACTTCCGCCAGTCCGCAACCTACAGTCCTCCAAACCACTGTCATATGACTACGTTCATCTCGACCTCCGTCGCATGCCGACTACAATCTTTCGGACCTTCGTCGTCCGCCTACAACGGTCATTCTGACCTAATCGTTTGCTGACAACGGTCCTTCCGACCTCCGTCATCTATCGACTACAGTCCTTCAGACATCTGCTACCTGCCGACTATACTCTCCATCAACTACGGTCTTCCTGACTTTCATCGCCCGCCGACTACGATCCTCCCGACCTTCATCGCTCGACAACTACGATCCTTCTGACCTCCGTCACCCGCCAACTACGATCCTTCCGACCTCTGTCGTCATACAACGATCTTTCCGACTTCTATCGCCCGTTGATACGGTCCTTCCGACCTCCGTCACCCGCCGACTATGGTTCTTCCGACCTACATCGCTCATCAACTATGGTTTTGCCACCCCAAACAAACATATCAACATTGATTCTTCCAACTTCCACCACGCAATGCATTTTATATGATGTATATTTGTTACTTCGAGTCAAGGCCTTTCTCCTAATGATGGACCTCATTTGTAATCAATTGCAAGCATTAGTGGATTCATTCAAACTGGGCTAGGCCCCGTGGTTTTTCCCCCTTTTTAGGGGTTTCCACGTAAAAACTCTGGTGTCTCTTATGAACTCTACACCCTCATCTCTTTGATCTGCTTGTGTTCTGGATCTTCGTACAAAGCTAAGGCATTAATCTTTATATTTCTCTACCGCCGCGAATTTTTCAGGACGCAACAATACTATTTGATTATGGATTAAGATGATTAATTGTGTTGTAACTTAAGAGATTACTTATTGATTATAAGATTAAGGGGAATCAAATCAGGGTTTAATTCTGACTATACAATTGCCTTACAATTGTGATGAACATTGAACCCTAAGAATTTAACTTATTCAATCACATCGTTCATGAAGACGGAGGGTGAAACTATTATATTGTAATGAAAAATGGACATTGTCATGGAGGTGACGATGATCAATTGCAGTGTAATTGAAAGATATTTTGATTGAAAGATAACTTAAGATGAATTGATTGTAGATTTATTAGAATCAATAAATATAATAGTTGAACATGATGAGATAAACAAATACGTGTAGTTTGTATCCAAGGGAACATTAGACTGCAATAGGCCACATTTAAAAGATTTAGAGTTTTATTATGATATACTTAAAATGAAAGGTCTCATGCTAGGCTTTGTTCAAGTAAGAGGGCATGGTGAATTATGCTGAGGATTAAATAGACAAAATGAATTTACTAGGCTTTACCTAGACTAAGGCTTCGTTTGAGATGATTTTCTTACTGCTTCTTAAAGCAGCTTTTCAATGATTTTTGTACTGAAAAGCTAGTTTAAGAAACAGTAAGAAAGCCGCCCCCAAACGAAACCTAATTAAGAGGTGAAAAGTATTCTAAATATTTTTTCTTCTAAGTTTTGATAAACGACAAACATAAAACATGATAATTTTTTTTTTTAGCTTTATCATGAATCTTACAACAACAACATCAAGCCTTTATCCCACTACGTGGGGTCGGATACATGAATCCTTTTTCTCCATTGTGTCCTATTAAAAGTTATCATGAATCTTAGATTACAAATAAAACCTCTCATAACTTAATAGGGAGGTCAACAATAACTTTTAGTTCTAATGAAGATAGTTTTCTTATTTATTGGTAAGATCAACTCAAGGTCTATTTGAAATTGATGGAGCTTTTTGTAAAAGTGGCTTTAGAGTTGTTCTATGGAATGTAATTTTTTAAAAGTTGTTATAAAAAGTAGCTTCCTAGCAAAGTAATTTCTTGAAAATAATGAATTTGCGGTAGCCAAATAGAACTTCAATGGTGATATGAAAATTAGAGCAATAAGAGAGTTGTCTCAAACAAACCCTTAATTTCTTTTCAACCTGAAATTTTGGAAGCATTTAGTTCCCCTATATCACATATTCTTACTCTAGTTAATAAATTTTATTTACATTTTAGATATGATTATAAACACTATAAAATAAGATGAATAAATAAATAAAGTAAAATAGATCCAATAATTTATTTTCTTAGATATTAAATTTATAAATATACTTAGTTTGAGTAACTTAGTTATAAATTTTTAAAATAAATTAAAATTTATCGCTGCATAATTTTTTGAAAAACACTAGAAAAGACAGAAGGCGAAGGACGGTACGAAATTCTCCCAAACCTAGATAATACCGCGGGAAAGCCTCCCTTCTGCCTTTCTGGCTTCTGCTTACTTATTCTTGCAAGCACAGTTGGCTACAAAATGGAAGGAAAATCAAGGGTTTGCATAAGGATCTGATAAATAATCGGCATATAAAGTATCGCCTGCTTTTGTTTTTGTTGCAAGTTCAAAATTTCTTCATGTTGAGGGACTTTTGCTATCTATTTTGGCTTCATTTCAATTAAAGAACTGTTCTTTTTGGCTGTTTTAATGGTGGGAATTACTTTGGGTTCTTGGAATTTTATGCATTAAAGCTTAGATTGATGTCTATGTTGCTGGCTGCTTGCTTCCTGTTCTTTTGGTGCCTGAATTTGCTTGCTTGAATTCCAGAAGTCTAAGTAGTGTCCTTGCCATCGACCTTTATGTGATTCCTAAGAACCTCAAAGTTTCGAAATCTGAAAAGGAGCAGAAGCCCTCCATTTCCCTCTCTGCTTCTGAATCCTACTTAAATCTCTAAATTTCCCTTCTTTTTTCTTCCCCGCTTATCCGTATTGAGATGCGCTGACAAAAGCTCCCATCTTTATTAATCCATCGGCTTTCCGCTGTTTCTCCTACAGGGATTTGAATGAATCATCTTTCTCTATTGAATCCCATAACCCACTGCGCCTTCTTGATTCTTGACAAGAAGAACAGTCGCAGAAATAGCGTCGTCTCTGATAAATCCAGAAAGAAGCAAACGCCCGGAGAAATCCTTAAAGGCAATTCAGAGGAGTACAAAGTTCACTTCTTTGAAACAGCTAATTCCATCCCTGAGCCCGACGAACGTTCCTATGAGTTCATCACTATGTATCCAGCTTATCAATCCTCCAATCAAATTGACCAGCTTCGCTCAACTGAGTATTTCCACCTCAATGAGCCTGAAGCTAAGGTATGCCTTGACTATTGTGGCTTTGGCCTCTTCTCTTACCTCCAAAGCTTCCAACTTCCGGAGTCTTCTGCATTTTGCCTCTCAGCAATCACTTCTAATTTGAGTAACCATGCACTTTATGGCTGTGCTGTAGAAGGAACTGCTGAGAATGATATCAAAACCAGGATAATGGATTATTTGAAAACTCCTGAGAATGAGTACAGCCTTGTATTTACTGCTAGTAGAGGAGCTGCATTTCAATTGCTTGCAGAATATTACCCTTTCAAAACTAACAGGAGGCTGCTTACTATGTTTGATCATGAGAGCCAGTCGGTGAATTGGATGGTTGAGAGAGCAAAGGATAAGGGGGGAAAAGTTTACAGTGCAAAGTTCATGTGGCCAAGCCTGAAAGTATGTAGTTCTGAGATAATTAAGTTGCTATCAAGCAAGAAGAGAAGGAAGAATGGTTCAGCAACTGGGCTTCTTGTCTTCCCAGTTCAATCTCGGGTTAGTGGCGTGAAATATAGTTATAAATGGATGGCTTTGGCAAGGCAGTATGGTTGGCATGTTTTACTTGATGCAGGATCATTGGGTCCCAAGGACATGGAATCGTTTGGGTTGTCCATTTTTAGGCCTGATTTCATTATCACTTCATTTTATAGGGTGTTCGGATCAGATCCAACTGGTTTTGGCTGTCTGCTTATAAAAAAATCTGTTTTGAGTTGTTTGAAGAACCGGAGTAATGAAAGTGTTTTGGGTATTGTGAGGATTTTGTCTATTTTTCCACAGCATTTGAGTGAGTTTGCTGATGGTGAGGCTGAAGAGGATGGGGTGAATGTGAATGAAGAAACAATGGTAGCTGATACCAACCAAGGCTCACAACCGGTTTTCACTAGTCTATACACTGCACCTCAGGATAGAGATTTGAAGGAGAATGAGATTGATGGGGATAAAAATTCAGCCACTCATGAGGCCAGCAACATCATTGAAGAAACAGATTCAATTGGGGAGATAATGAAGAGCCCAATCTTCAGTGATGATGAATCATGTGACAGTTCTCTCTGGATTTATTTGGGTCAGAGTCCCTCTGGCTCAGAGAATTCGGGTCAGCATAAAAATGGAAAGCTGGTTTCTCAATTACCAGTTTCTTGGTTTTCTGGGGAAAAGAATCATAAGAGATTGGAAACTAAGGTACTTTTGAATAACAGTCATAATATGTCGGATGATCATGTGCTATCTTTTGATAAATCTGTCTTATCAGTCTCAGAAGATGAAAACCAGATTAAGAAAGATCCAAAAGAAGATCCTCATAGCAGTGTGATCCAGGAAGAGATTGTCCAAGAGGCCATAGAACCGCAGTTTGTCCAGTCTTCTTCTGCTGATGGAGTGAAAGCTAACAGCTCAATATCTGCTTTTTCACATCACAAATTCCACGAGAATGATTCAAGATCTGAAATATGCAAGGAAAATGTAGAACAAACATATAAAAGTGCCATAAGAAGAGAAACGGAATTTGAATTCATATTGTTAGATAGGAAAGAAGAAAACCGTTATAAGGGTGACCTAAATGTGGAACCTGGAGTAGCTCTCAGTTTGGATGATGACAGACCTTCACAAAGCTTGATTCATTATTTGGATCCTGAAGATTATGTTAGGCAAGATGATAGTGACTATGAAGATGATGAAGTGTTTAAAAGAATAGAGCCAGAAATAGTATGTAGACACATTGATCATATTAACATGATTGGCATAAATAAAACTGCTCTAAGGATTCAGTATCTGGTTAATTGGCTTGTAGGTTCTTTGTTGCACCTGCGATTGCCGGGTTCTTATGGGGAACATGGAGTGCCTCTTGTTTGCGTCTATGGGCCAAAGATCAATAAAAAGAGAGGAGCTACTGTATCTTTCAATGTCAGGGATAGAAGTGGTGGTTTGATCCACCCTGAAACTGTTCAGAAGCTTGCTGAAAGAAATGGTATCCGTTTGGGTGTAGGTTTTCTTAGCAACATAAGGTTCAGTAGCCATGAAAAGGCAGTTGGTACCTCCCTGTGCAACTTCATCTCAAATGGTTGCCATGAAAGTAAGGATTCTACTTTCAAATTAGAGGTTGTAACAGCATCTCTTGGATTTCTTACAAACTTTGCGGACGTGTACAAGTTGTGGGCTTTCGTCGCTGAGTTCCTCGATCCATCATTTATTGAGATGTCTGATACTTAGAAGCTCGAAGAGGATCGCATCTCATCATGGCTTTGAAAGAGACTCTTGACCTCATTTGCTTCTTAAACGTATCAACATGAACATTGACTGTGGAGGTTGTTTGCATTGCAATTGATAGATTCAATCAGAATTCTTTTTGTTTATTTGGTATCCCTTTAGTTATCTTATTTTGTGTATTCAGTGCGTACTCTTGGAATTTGTTTATTCTTGGAATAATTTCTAGCTATCCAAAGCCTTCTTGTTGAATTTTGAATTTGCTTATGGATTATCCATTTGTCTGTATGGAGTATGGACTATCAGAATGCTCTTTGTAAAGAAGTGGCCAAGAGGGTAAAAACCCAGTTACACAATCCCGTAATATTTCCATCATTCAGCTTTTAAGATTAAAAAAATATTTATTGCATGTCTTTTGATTCTTTTTATGTTGATAATTTGAGTCCTAAACTATGATAGCAAGTTATCCTGAAGGGCTGTTTGAGATAGCTGTAATATTTTATGAAGTTGGTTATGAAGTTGTTTTGGGGAAAATAATTTCGCAGCTTAGTTACAAAAGAACATGTTTGCATCATGATTTTTTTGAAAAAAAGTTAGAAAACAGCAAGAAACGGCAACAAAATGAAATTGTAGTAGTTATTTGAAAAGCAAAGTAACTCGAAAATTGTCTCAAATGGACTCTAATTGTTGAGAGTTATTGAGGTCCTGGTTTCTTTGTTTGTCTCTACTAGGATTGGTTCCTTTAAATGATATGGTTAAACCAACTTGGCACTGGAAAAAAGTAGCCATGTGGTGCTGTGGGGTTGCCTTTGTGAAAGCCGTTTTTCTTTCAGGATTGTCCAGGACAAAGTTGGATCGTCCTGGGACAATCGGTACAGGTTTGTACAGAATTTTTGGCTGGGAGGTTCGTTCCAGGACGAAATTTGGTTCGTCCGTACGAAATTCTTCCAGAGAGCAAGTCGTCCAGGGACGATTACTGTTCGCGTCTGAACGACGTTTGTCCAGAGGGCAGATCGTCCCGTACGATCTGCATGGGTATATATGGATTGAGATATTTTTGACGCGAGAGAAAAGCCCAGGAGAGAAAATTGAAGGAAAAAGAAGAAAAAGTGATTTTTGGGCTACTTCTGTCCGTAGCTGCAGTTGAGAAAGTTGACCGACTCGAGGAAAGGCACGTTTTGCCTTTTTTAATTTTCAGAAATGAGAATTTTGACGACTCTTCTGTCTCGGATTGTATTTTCGTTAGCGAATATCTGGTTTCGTTTCGCACTGATAAACTTTTTACCGCGTAACTTTTGGTAAATTTCTGAGATGATATTTGTGCAGGTTTTGAGTATTTTCCGAAGATTTTTACCGGGTATTTGAAATTCTGTGGTGTTTTAAGCGAACTATGAATTATCTGGATGTTGAAAAATATTTCGTCAGTACAATGAAAGTCTTGAAATGATGTTTTCTGCTATCTGTGATAATTTGGTAAATTTCTGAAATTGTGAATTATGTGGAATTTCCGTATACTGCCGTTATGCCGCTGACGACTTTTCTGACGAAATTGAATTCCTGAATTTGAATGTTTTGATGTGCTGTGATATTAGAAGGGAGTTATAAGGGGTCAGAACCCATTGAGATTCTGTCTGTGTCAGGAAAATCTGAAAAACAAGTTATGTTCTGAAAATTCTGTATATATATTCTGTTATGGTACTATAAGCACAAAGTGAGACATAAGGGGTCAGAATCCGTTGAAATTCTGTCTGTGTCAGGGAAGGCAGGCATAAGGGGCCAGAATCCGTTGAGATTATGTATGGGTCAGGGATATCTGATATCTGAATCTGATATGTATTATGTGATATGTGATATGATATTGAAATGTGATTTTATCTTTTTTGAATTCTGATTTGCACGATCTGATCCGTTCTGTGATTTGAAAGTTTTATAAGTTTTATAAGATCTGTTCTGCACTCTGATTGGAATTCATGTATCTGTGATTTGATTTCTATTTGATCAAGTATCTGTTATGTCTGTTATATGATTTTTGTACGGCTATTTGTGTAATATTTCAAACTGCTCCAGTATCGTCCAGGACGATCTGGGATCGTTCTGGGACGATCAGTGTATATTCAGCTTCAGATTTTGCCCAGAATTTGTTCTAAGTGATTTCCTGTAGGGATCGTCCAGGCCGATCGAGGTATCGTCCCGGGACGATCAGTGGATGGCACAAGTCAGTGAGTAGAGGTTTTTATCGCCTATGAATAGTAAACATCGTCCTGAAAAATCGTCCCTGGACGATGGGATTTTGGTCTGATCGTCCAGGCCGATCTGGACGATCGGCCAGGCCGATCTGAAGAGAATTTAAGGCAAATCAACTCATTTGAAGAGAGAGAAAAAGATTTTTATAAAAATATCTGATTTTTCGTCTGAGGAGAGAGAAAAAGAGGAATTTGGAAAAGTTGATTTCGGGAAGACGCGGAGCCGTTTTTGATCGAAGTGACTGTTGAAGAAATTGCTGTGCTCGAGGTAAGGCACATTCCGTCTTTCTCAATTTTCAGTTCCGTCGCGGTTGGCGGTATTTTTCTGTCCGGATTTCGTTTTCGTTACGATTTTTCGTCCGTATCTTTCGATTGGTTCAGTTTTTACCGCGTAAGTTTCTGTATATCGTTGCCGTGCCGGGTGTGCACGTTTTGACTATATTTTGAAGATTTTCGTCCGGGTGTTTTTGATTCGACTGTGTTTTTAGTCGACCGGAATTTTCTGTGAAATCGTAAATTCTCTGTGCAGTAGAATAAATGTTCTGGAATGTGATTATCTATGTTCTGTGCGAATTCGGTAAATTTTCTTTGCAGGAATTTTTGTGTAAATTCTGTATACTGCCGTTGTGCTGCCCGATTTTCGGGTAATTTCTGAAATGTTCGAATTTCTTCTGAATTGAAATGCTATGTGTATAAGCTTTAAAAAGGGAGTTATAAGGGGCCTGAATCCTATGAGATTCAGTTAGTGAAACGGGAAATCTGAAATGAGCTCAAATCTGAAATCTGATATCTGTTCTGTTCCGGATCCGATGAATTCTGTTCTGGTGCTATAAGCACATCTGTTTTGGTGCCGTGAGCACAAAGGGAGACATAAGGGGCCTGGATCCTATGAGATTCAGTCAGTGTCTGGGAAGGGAGGTATAAGGGGCCGGAATCCGTAGAGATTCCGTCAGTGTCAGGGCATTTAGCTATATGTATCTGTTCTGTTTTCTGTATCTGTTCTGTTATGTGCGAAATTGTGATTCTGATATGATGTGCTCCGTACGATTCTGATTTCTGAATTCTGATTCTGACTCTGTTGATTTGTTCTGATATGATCTGTACGATTCCGATTCTGATTTGATATCTGTCCGTATAAGTTCTGATTTCCGATTCTGTTTCGATTTCTGATCTGACTTCTGTCTGATGAATTTGGTTTTGGTTTCTGAGAATTTAGATTGGTGGTTTGTTGCTTTGCTGAGCTGTTGAGCTCACCCTTGCTTTCTGGTGGTTTTCAGGTTCTGGGAAGGGCAAGGAGGTCCAGGATTAGTTTCAGAGTCTGATCCGATTAGGTACTTTTGTACTTTTTGATTTTTGTACAGTCATGGCTTTCCTGTTCTGTCTTTCTTTCTGTTGGAAGCCATGTGCTGTTCTGTAGATGATTATTTTTGAGGAAATGAAAAGATAGATGTTTTGTTCCGCTGCATTTGATGTTTTTAGTAGCTCTGTTGTTCTGTTGAGTTAAGAATTTGGAAGATCAGTTCAGCAACCTAATCCAAAGCCAGATCCTGGATAAGCAAGTTTAGTAAGTTCAGCTCGTCGCGATCCGGCTCGGGCGGGATCCGTCCCCGTCGGGTCGGGTCGTGACAAGCTTTTGTGGTATCAGAGCACTGGTTTTGGAAACAGGTCGAATTGTAAAACAGAGCTCTAGGAAGTGATCAGTGAGTCTGTCTGGGAGGTAGTTTTGGGTCGTTTGGCTTTTTATTGTGTTGTTTTTGTGTTGTTTTTGTGATAGTTTTCCGGATTTTCTGGATTTTTCTGTATGGATCAGCCAGACCCAGACATGACAGACGGTCAGAGTGATGATCAGGCAGCACCAGTGGGGAGTACAGCCCCAGTGGTCGGTGCTGACACGCTGTCACAGTTTGCGTCACTTGTTGCTCAGATGATGAGCGAGACTCAGAGCAGAGCGTCTACTGTGAGATCTGAGGATATTGATCGACACCTGCAGTTATTTTTGAGGTTGAAGCCTCCGAGGTTTGAGGGCGCTGTTGAGCCCAGAGCTGCTGAGGAGTGGCTGAGGAGATTAGAGAAGACTTTTGACGGGATGCAGTGTCCTGCAGACAGGAAGGTTCCGTTGGCAGTTTTTCTGTTGGACGGAGAGGCTGAGCACTGGTGGGATGGCCAGCAGGCAGCCAATTTTCAGGGCAGATTGAACTCTTTGATCACTTGGGAAGAGTTCACTGAAGTATTCAGAGACTGGTTTGTTCCCCCTTCTGCACGACAGCAGATGCAGGAGAGTTTTCTGAGGCTGGTTCAGGGGAGCAAGACGGTGATGCAGTACGAGGCTGAGTTTACTGCATTAGCCAGGTACGCTCCGCAGCTGGTTAGCACGTCTGCTGAGAGGTGCTACAGGTTTCTGAGAGGCTTACGAGACACTTTGAGGCAGCCTTTGATACCGTTCCGGATTTCTGATTTCTCTGAGCTTGTGGAGCGAGCTCGTCTGATTGAGAACGACATGACGACTACTCAGCAGCGGTGGTCTGCGAGTAGGAAGAGATTTGGAGGAGATACTTCTGGCAGTGGTTCCTCTGGGAAGAGGAGATTTGTTCCTGGTTCTGGATCTGGAGATTCCAGAAGGAGCGGAGGATCGTCTGGTACTGCTACCAGTACGACTAGTTCTGGATCTGTCAGTTCGGCACCTGTGTGCCAGAGTTGTGGACGGCGACACCATGGCCAGTGCTACAGGATAGCTGGTCTTTGTTTCAGATGCGGTCAGCCGGGACATAGGATTGCAGAATGTCCACATATGGGATATGAGCAGCGATCTGAGGGCTTCGTCAGACCTGTTGGTTCAGCAGCAGGAAGACCGAGGACTGTTCCTCCACGTCCTGAGGAATTTGCTGGTAGAGGTGGTGGTTCTAGTTCTGCACCACGGAGACCACCTACGATTCAGAGGGAGCAGAGTAGTTCTGTTGCTTCAGCTCCTGCTCCAGTTCAGCCACGAGTTTACAGCTTGAGTCAGCAGGAGGCTCGTGATGCTCCGGATGTTGTGACAGGTACGGTTTACATTTCTGATCAGCCCTGTCGTGTTTTGTTTGACTCTGGAGCGAGTCATTCTTTTCTGTCCGAGCATTGTTTTGAGCTTTTACATTTGGATTCGATGGTTTTACCGGTTTCTTTGTCTGTGATTTTGCCGGCTGGGAATCCATTGATTGCTCGACAGTTTTGTTTGTGTGAGATCGAGATTTCTGGCAAGAAATGGAAATCGAGTTTGATTCGATTGCCGATTTCTTCGTATGATGTGATTTTGGGAATGGATTGGCTGAGTCAGTATGAGGCTCAGATTGACTGTCTGAAGAAGCAAGTGAGTTTGCTTGTGGCTGGAGAGAGAGTTGTATTTCAGGGATTACGAGGTGTTCTCTCCAGTCTGATTTCTGCGTTAGAGGTGAGCAGAATGTGGAAGAAAGGATATCCAGTATTTTTGGCTTCGGTGCGGGATCTGAACCTGGAGGTTGGTTCTGTTTCTGAGATCCCTGTGGTACGGGAGTTTGTGGATGTTTTTCCTGAGGAGTTGGTTGGTTTACCTCCGGATAGAGATGTGGAGTTCTCTATCGATGTTTTTCCGGGTACCGCTCCGATATCGAAAGCTCCGTACAGGATGGCACCGAAAGAACTTTCTGAGTTGAAAGTTCAGCTTCAGGAGTTGGTTGACAGAGGGTTTGTACGTCCTAGTGTTTCTCCTTGGGGAGCACCTGTTCTGTTTGTGAAGAAGAAGGACGGTACACTCCGTATGTGTATTGATTACAGAGATTTGAACAAGGCCACGATCAAGAACAAGTATCCTTTGCCTCGGATAGACGACTTGTTTGATCAGCTTTCCGGATCTTCGGTGTTTTCGAAGATTGATTTGAGATCCGGATATTATCAGGTGAAGGTGAAGGAATCTGATGTGGTGAAGACTGCTTTCAGTACTCGGTACGGGCACTACGAGTTTTTGGTTATGCCTTTTGGGGTAACCAATGCGCCTGCGATTTTCATGGATCTGATGAACCGAGTATTCAGGGAGTATTTGGATCAGTTTGTGATCGTCTTCATCGACGATATTTTGGTATATTCTGCATCTGAGGATGATCATGCCAGACATTTGAGGATTGTGTTGGAGACTTTGAGGAGGCATCAGCTGTATGCCAAGTTCTCAAAGTGTGAATTCTGGCTGAAGAGTATTTCTTTTCTGGGCATGTGATTAGCGGAGAAGGCATTTCTGTAGATCCCCAGAAGATTCAGGCGGTTGCTGATTGGCCAAGGCCGACTACGGTATTTGAGGTACGTAGTTTCTTAGGCATGGCCGGGTATTATAGGAAGTTTGTGAAAGGATTTTCACAGATTTCAACTCCTCTGACGAGACTGACTCAGAAGTCAGTTCCTTTTGTTTGGACACCGGAGTGTGAAGCTAGTTTTCAGCGACTGAAGGATTGTTTGACTTCAGCTCCAGTGTTGGCACTTCCGTCAGGTACGGAAGGTTTTCAGGTGTTCAGTGATGCTTCACTGAAAGGACTAGGATGTGTTCTGATGCAGCATGGTAAGGTAATTGCTTATGCTTCGAGACAGTTGAAACCACATGAGAAGAATTACCCGACACATGATCTGGAGTTAGCTGCAGTTGTTTTTGCTTTGAAGATTTGGCGTCATTACCTGTATGGCGTCACATGTGAGATGTTTACTGATCATAAGAGCCTGAAGTACATTTTTACTCAGAAGGATTTGAATCTGAGACAGAGGCGGTGGCTCGAGTTGATCAAGGACTATGACCTGACTATTCAGTATCAGCCTGGAAAGGCGAATGTGGTAGCAGATGCTTTGAGCAGGAAGTCTTCTGGATTATCAGGTATTCAGCTTACCTGTGATGACTTTCTGATTCGTGATTTGGAAAGATTGCAGTTGAAGGTGATTTCCTCCAGTGATTTGGAGTTGGCTCAGATGAGTATTCAGTCTTCTTTGGAAGCACGGATTCAAGAAGCCCAGAAGTCAGATTCTGATTATTCGAAGTTGCTAGCTCAGATTGGATCTGGTAAGACTCCTGAACTTCGAATTTCTGATTCTGGTGCTATTTTCTGTAAGAACAGGTTGTGGGTACCTGTGTTTGGAGATTTTAGGCGGGAGATTCTGTATGAATCTCATCATTCAGGCTACACTGTTCATCCAGGCAGTGGTAAGATGTACGCTGATATGAAGCTTTTGTTCTGGTGGCCTGGGATGAAGAAGGATGTGGCGGAGTTTGTGTCGAGATGCGAAGCCTGTCAGTTGGTGAAGGCAGAGCATCAGCGACCAGGTGGACTGTTGCAGTCGTTGCCTATCCCTGAGTGGAAATGGGAGGAGGTAACGATGGATTTTGCTATGGGTTTCCCTCGATCACGACAAGGACATGATGCTATTTGGGTAGTTGTGGATCGATTGACGAAGTCAGCCCATTTTCTTCCGATCAGACAGACGGATTCAGTTGAACGCTTGGCACAGATATATGTGAAAGAGATAGTCAGATTGCACGGTGTGCCTAGTGTGATTGTATCTGATCGAGATGGACGTTTTACTTCCAGACTTTGGAAAGGCATTCAACAAGGCTTGGGTACGAAATTGCATTTCAGTACAGCCTTTCATCCTCAGACCGACGGACAGTCTGAGAGGACTATTCAGGTACTGGAAGATCTGTTGAGACTTTGTGTTCTGGACTTTAGCGGAAGCTGGGAAGATCATATCCCACTGATTGAGTTTGCCTATAACAACAGTTTTCAGTCCAGTATCGGTATGGCACCGTACGAGGCTTTGTATGGCAGGAAGTGCCGTACTCCTTTGACTCTGACGGAGGTCGGAGATAGACAGGCTTTGGGGGCCACTTTTGCTGATGAAACTGCTCAGAAGATTCATTTGATAAGAGAAAGATTGAAAGCCGCTCAAGATCGTCAGCAGAAGTATTACAATCAGAAGCACAGATTTGTTGAGTTTCAGGTCGGTGACTTTGTGTATGTCAAAGTCAGCCCGATGAAAGGTGTGAGCAGATTTGGTCAGGTGAGTAAGCTGAGTCCAAGGTATGTTGGACCATTTGAGATTTTGGAAAGAATTGGAAAAGCTGCTTATCGCCTATTGCTTTCTGATTCTATGCCTGATGTGCATAATGTGTTTCACGTATCCACTCTGAGGAAGTGGGTATCCGACTCTGGGAAGAAGGTATCAGCTGACGAGGTTGAGATTCAGGAGAATCTGGCGTACAAGGAAGAGCCAGAATTGATTTTAGCGTACGACGTCCGCAAGTTAAGAAATAAAGAGATTCCGATGGTTAAAGTCCAGTGGAAGCACCGGACTGCACGGGAAGCAACGTGGGAAAAGGAGTCTGATATGAGACGGTCGTACCCGTACTTGTTTTGACTGCGTTTGGATTGGATAATGTCGAGGACGACATTTTTCTGAGTTGGGGAGATTGTAATATTTCAAACTGCTCCAGTATCGTCCAGGACGATCTGGGATCGTCCTGGGACGATCAGTGTATATTCAGCTTCAGATTTTGCCCAGAATTTGTTCTAAGTGATTTCCTGTAGGGATCGTCCAGGCCGATCGAGGTATCGTCCCGGGACGATCAGTGGATGGCACAAGTCAGTGAGTAGAGGTTTTTATCGCCTATGAATAGTAAACATCGTCCTGAAAAATCGTCCCTGGACGATGGGATTTTGGTCTGATCGTCCAGGCCGATCTGGACGATCGGCCAGGCCGATCTGAAGAGAATTTAAGGCAAATCAACTCATTTGAAGAGAGAGAAAAAGATTTTTATAAAAATATCTGATTTTTCGTCTGAGGAGAGAGAAAAAGAGGAATTTGGAAAAGTTGATTTCGGGAAGACGCGGAGCCGTTTTCGATCGAAGTGACTGTTGAAGAAATTGCTGTGCTCGAGGTAAGGCACATTCCGTCTTTCTCAATTTTCAGTTCCGTCGCGGTTGGCGGTATTTTTCTGTCCGGATTTCGTTTTCGTTACGATTTTTCGTCCGTATCTTTCGATTGGTTCAGTTTTTACCGCGTAAGTTTCTGTATATCGTTGCCGTGCCGGGTGTGCACGTTTTGACTATATTTTGAAGATTTTCGTCCGGGTGTTTTTGATTCGACTGTGTTTTTAGTCGACCGGAATTTTCTGTGAAATCGTAAATTCTCTGTGCAGTAGAATAAATGTTCTGGAATGTGATTATCTATGTTCTGTGCGAATTCGGTAAATTTTCTTTGCAGGAATTTTTGTGTAAATTCTGTATACTGCCGTTGTGCTGCCCGATTTTCGGGTAATTTCTGAAATGTTCGAATTTCTTCTGAATTGAAATGCTATGTGTATAAGCTTTAAAAAGGGAGTTATAAGGGGCCTGAATCCTATGAGATTCAGTTAGTGAAACGGGAAATCTGAAATGAGCTCAAATCTGAAATCTGATATCTGTTCTGTTCCGGATCCGATGAATTCTGTTCTGGTGCTATAAGCACATCTGTTTTGGTGCCGTGAGCACAAAGGGAGACATAAGGGGCCTGGATCCTATGAGATTCAGTCAGTGTCTGGGAAGGGAGGTATAAGGGACCGAAATCCGTAGAGATTCCGTCAGTGTCAGGGCATTTAGCTATATGTATCTGTTCTGTTTTCTGTATCTGTTCTGTTATGTGCGAAATTGTGATTCTGATATGATGTGCTCCGTACGATTCTGATTTCTGAATTCTGATTCTGACTCTGTTGATTTGTTCTGATATGATCTGTACGATTCCGATTCTGATTTGATATCTGTCCGTATAAGTTCTGATTTCCGATTCTGTTTCGATTTCTGATCTGACTTCTGTCTGATGAATTTGGTTTTGGTTTCTGAGAATTTAGATTGGTGGTTTGTTGCTTTGCTGAGCTGTTGAGCTCACCCTTGCTTTCTGGTGGTTTTCAGGTTCTGGGAAGGGCAAGGAGGTCCAGGATTAGTTTCAGAGTCTGATCCGATTAGGTACTTTTGTACTTTTTGATTTTTGTACAGTCATGGCTTTCCTGTTCTGTCTTTCTTTCTGTTGGAAGCCATGTGCTGTTCTGTAGATGATTATTTTTGAGGAAATGAAAAGATAGATGTTTTGTTCCGCTGCATTTGATGTTTTTAGTAGCTCTGTTGTTCTGTTGAGTTAAGAATTTGGAAGATCAGTTCAGCAACCTAATCCAAAGCCAGATCCTGGATAAGCAAGTTTAGTAAGTTCAGCTCGTCGCGATCCGGCTCGGGCGGGATCCGTCCCCGTCGGGTCGGGTCGTGACAATTTGAATAACTACTTTCGATGTATTTTATGATGTGAATTTCTAGAGATTTTGATTGGTGAGTGTAGTCTTGCTGAGCTGTTAGCTAATCCTATTTTCTACGTGGTTTCCAGGTTCTTGGAAAGGGAATGAAGTCTTGGATTAACTGTTCAGTGTCCGATCAGTGATTAGGTATTTTTGTACTTTTGATTTTTTTACAGTCATGGCTTTTCTGTTATGTTCTTTCTGTCGGTAGCCATGCACTGTATTGTACATGATTATTTTGATGAAAGGAGAAAATGTTAGATGAACTGTTCTGTATATTTGGAGGTTATAGTAGCTTTGTGTTTTCTGTTATGTATGTATGATATTTAGAAGAATGTCTGAAGCAAATTCCAAAACTAGATCCTGGATTTCTATCCATCGCGACCCGACGCGAAAGGATTCGTTCCGGTCGGGTTGGGTCGTGATAGCCTTCGTATTGATTTTAAAGATTGATGCCTTCTGACAAACTATTCTGTTTTGTTTTCTATTTAGGCTTCATATGGAATGCAGAATAGTTGCTTCAGTATTGCTTCTCATACATCTAGCATACCATGACTTCGGTTTCTTTGCTCAATGCATGCTAAAAAAATCTTATCTGCATTTGGAGCCCTTTTATAGCTTAGCAGAATAGCCTTGTGGAGCAACTCATCTCTGCCATGACTTCAATTCTTAAGTCAGTCTAGCACGACGCAGCATAACATAACATATCAAAGGAGACCTGAATGTCATATAACTATAGAAGAGGAGGTTGTGTTGGCTTTTATGAGGTATTTATCCTATCATTATGTGGATAATCATGAGGCTGCTTTCTTGTATGTTATATTCTTTCTTGTAATGTTAATTATGATCCCTTGACAATCATCACTTGAATTTGGTCCTCTGACCACTATCCCCTGATGAGGATCCTTCAACCATAGTTGCCTAAGTACGATTAATTGACCACCACTACCTGAGTACAATCCTCTGACCACCATTGTCCAACTATAACCCTTCTACCATCGTCACCCAACTACGACTCACCATCAACCATCACTTGACTACAATCCTCTGATGTTTGTCGGTTAATTATGGTCTTTTAACCTCCATTACTCAATCACATTCTCCCAACCTTACCCCACGGCAGTCTCTTGACAATTATCACTAAACTATATGAACACATGTTGATTTTATCATAACCAACATCAACATATCTCAATGTTTATAAGTTCAATGCACTCCACACACATCAACTGTCAGGGCCCAACCCGATACGATCCACAATTATATGTCACATCGATTGGATGATGACAGAACAGAGGCGAAACATAATAGACCAAGATCTTTTATTTGAAAAAATATTAGATTTCTTTTCAGATAACAGACACTAGAACTTCAAGTTTTTCTAACGTAAATTTACTCATACAAAAAATATTATAAATTTACTCATCCACAAAATTTTCTTTTTTTATTTATAAACAAAAACATACAATATTCTTGTTAGAATAGTCGCTAACAACAAATAGACACTGGTAGGAAATACAGAAATGGGAGGACTATTCAAAAATCTAAAATAAAAATATAAAAGGTACTTATACACACTATATAGCCCATAAAATTGGCCTAAACTACTCAACTAGCCCTTTTCCCTTGCCTTGACTTGAAAAATGAAATGTATAATATATAATGATAACACAGTTCAACAAATTACATTATCCAAACCATTTCTTAATAATTGCAAAAGCCAATACTTCAAATAAAATAGTTATTCTAATCCTAATAACATACTTACTTACGGTAGAGTATTGTCAGAACAATACAAGGTTTTGCAGATAACTATGTAGGTTACAAAATTTAAAGCGTAGTATACTTAATAGAATGTAAAATATGCTGAGCAGAATATAAATAAACACACATTAATACAGAGCAGAAATTAACATAACTCCATCCCTTATGTCTCTCTTCAGAAATCTTGATCCTTGTGCCTCCCATTCATAACTACATACACTTTTGCCTCCCACTCAAAACTACCAGCCCTTAAGCCTTCCTGTGCTCTCAGGACATTTAGAATTTTCACAACAAAACTCCTCGAATATATAATCAAAACTTCAGAAAATATTCCCCTCGAACTTCAGATTTATATAGAGATGCATAAATGCATAGTTAAATATAAACGAAACTATTCACATAATTTTAGAGATTTATCATATGGGTAACATTTTAGCAGTTAGACCTAGTATAGTGTAGCTAAAATTTACTGACTTAGAATTCTACAAAATTATTAGATATTGTGCAAAATTAAATTTTAGATGTTTAATTATTCTACAATATTATTTTTAAGTGTATGGATATTTTCCTACAGTTTTAGAAAAGCGACATTTCAAAAATACCCTACAAAAAATTTATAGAAAAAATACTTAAATGTCTATAACTACGTTCTCTACAACATACCAAAAGTTATCCGGAGAAGGTTTCCTCATTTAAAAGTTATCTTAGTTCAAACACCAAAAGTTTATATTTAAAATCAGAAAAATTTAAAATTGTAGAATTATAAAAAATTGAGATAGACAAAATGCATCCTATCTAGAGCCAGACAACTTTCAAAATTGGGTTGACATGAAAAAATGACTTGTAGGGGTCTTAAATGAACTTTATCTCTCTAAAAAATCTCCTTTCTCTCTCTAAAAGGGTGCCTTGATTTGGTGGAAATGAAATGGTTTAGTGGAAAATGAAAATTTTTATATAAAAATTCAATCGAGTTCCATAGTTCCAAATTGTGTGAGCCACGACTCTCCCTCTGAGAGCCCACAACATCACAGGGCCACCCTCAGCACTACCACTTTGAATTAATTTCCAAAATTCTAGAAGGCTTAATGCTGCTGTGTCACCTACCTGGCATCGTGACACCCCAAGAATAAAATTTTAGATTTTTAGAACATGCAAGCATACCCCCAGAATCACTTCAAAGTTGATTCAACATTCACATGCATACTAAATATTCACAGACACAGAAGGTTTTAAAATGGAAAATTTCAATGGATTACCTTAAATCGAATCAAATCAGAACATATGCACTATATCCTAATTCAGTAGGTGTTATATCAACCCTGGCTCCTAACATAAATACCATGATTTTTGCAAAACTTTATAATCTCCATTCTCCTCTTGTCAAAGAACAATGATCAAATAAGCAAAAAATAATCTTTTGAAGATAGCCCCCATGCCAAAGACTTTTCCAACTCCAACATAAAATTCATTTGATATAGTTGATGTCTTCTATATTATGTCAACACCTTTCTTAATTATGGGAAATGATATCATTTATAATAAATGGCATGTATTAAATGTAATCATTTTAACTAGGATAGATCCTATGGTTTTTCTTTTCATGTAAAAAATTTCTTATTTTCTGCAACTCTTTTTTCATCTATGTCACAACATTGTCCAAAACTAAGATGTTGAAAAATTCCTGTTTACCGCCACAAATATTCTAGCATGCAATGATATATCTACATCTATACATCACTAGAGAATTCATCTAGTCAAGTATGAATCATGATATAATATTTGAGCTGAAAACTTTTAGAATGGAATTGACAACCACCTAATTTCTAATTTCACCAAACTTATATTTAAAGGATCAATGATCTTTGAATTTTGAGTGCTTAAAGTGAAAGTGAGTGTCTCAACGATAAAAAATGTCCAATGAGGTCAAGATTATTAACGAACATAAATACTGAAAGAATTGTCTATGATCATGGAAATTTATGCGGGTCGTTTGATTGTGTGTTTTAAGATTTTGGCTATAATTAATTAATTATCATAACATCACTCTAAAAAATTATAATTAGACCTCCCATAACATACATGAAGGAGGTATTGAGCTGAGTTTGGAGAGAACTCAAAGACATGGAGAATTTCATAACTGTATTTGACAAACAATGTTGAGGAATACCACTCGTAGCTATTGTCGTCCGAACACCGTCGCCCATCATTGCTCAATTGTCATTGCATGACTATTGTGACCAAATTGTCACTGCCTAATTGATGGCACTTAACCATCGTTGACTATCATCAATCTCCACTATTTTTTGAACAATATCTACTAAAAACACAAGAGACCACGCTGTTTTTTTTTTTTTAATCTCGTCTTATATATATATATATATATATATATATATATATATATATATATATATATATATATATATATATATATATATATATATATATATATATATATATATATATATATATATATATATATATATATATATATATATATATATAAAGAGTGAGAGAGGGGCACCATAAGAAAATTCTAACTAATAAATTAATTATTAGTAAGAAAAAATATTAATGGAATAAGTATTATTTTATGTTTTAATAGCAACTTATCTCTACAAATAATAGTTGTATGAAGAGGATGAATTATTGGAAGGTAGATATTAGAATATCTCTTGTATTCAAGTTGGAAGATTTATATACATACATACAAGGCCACTTATGGTCAAGTGATAATGAGAGAAAATTAGTAATATTTATAGCATTTAATACATTATGTGATATTAATTGTACGTAAATAAGGTAGCAATGTAAATATGAATATATCGTCATGAAACATAGGAATACATAACGTGAATACAAAGAATCATTATTGATGTGTTTGTTTGGTCGGGTGGACTGTAGTCGGTGGGCGACGTAAGTCAGAAGGATCGTAGACAGTGGGCGACGGAAGTCGGAAGGACTGTAGTCGGTGGGCGACGTAAGTCGGAAGGACCGTACTCGACGGGCGACGAAGGTCGAAAGGACTGTAGTCGGTGGACAACATAAGTCAGAAGGATCGTAGTCGGCGGGCGACAGAGGTCAGAAGGACTGTAGTCAGTGGGCGACATAAGTCAGAAGGACCGTAGTCGGCGGGCGACGGAGGTCGGAATGACCGTTGTCTGACGACAGAGGTTAGAATGACGACATCAGATAGAAGTCTAGCAATGGACAAAAATCCAACACCAGATAAATGTCCGATGAAAGTTCAACAACAGGCAGAAGTCTAGTGTCGGGTAGAAATCTGGTGATGAGCTGAGGTCTGATGTCGGGTAGAAGTCCGACGTTAGTCGGCGGCCGGGGAGAACTCTGGCGTTAGATAATATTCGAAAAAAATTCCATAGTCACTTGGAGATCGGGCGGAGTTCCGGAATTCCGTGAAAGTCGGGTGAATTTCGGTGTCGCTTGGGCATAATTCTAACGTCACTTGGGCATCGGGTAGAATTACGATGGTGGTCGAGGAGGAGTTTCTTCCCTCCTATCCATCTCTTCTTCTTCTTCTCTTCTTCTTTCTTGGGTCCCCTCTCAAAAGAAATGAGGAGTCTATTTATAGATTTTAGGAGTGGCATGGCTCGTAACTAGGTGAGAGAACAGGGGCAAAGGTGGAGTGATTCGGATGGACGACCGATATTGCATCCCTTAATCATGTACCGTTCGTCAGACATTTGAAGCTCTTAATGATTTTGGAATTTATTGATCTTAGGTTCGTTGGATTCGTCTCGTCGAGCCGCTCGATTCGACCATAAGCACGTCATATTTGGAAGCTGTTTGGTAACACAAATTGTAATTTGAACGTTCCAACAGTGCTTCGAGTCCTTGATTTGGACTCATTTGGGCTCAGGTTGAGTCGACTTTGGTGTTGTTGTGTTCGTATTTTCGAGACGTCAGTTTGACGTAAGTTTGCTGAAATCGGAGTTCAGATGATCCCATATTTAATTTTCAGTTTCCAACTTGATTTTGCCTCAAGATTCGTGCCCGATCAAGATAATTTTTTGATGATATATCAATTCTAATCAATTTTTTTTATCAATTGTAATATAAACTTATCTAATTCCTCGTATTATATTTATTTCAAAATAAATCTAATAATTGTAAAACTTATCATAATAAAAAATTTCTCCAAACAAAATTACTTTACTATTGAATTAAAAAAAAAATGTCACATAAATATTTGATTAGATGACTTAACTAATTTTCTTAAAATAAAAGTAAATGGCACTCACCAAATTTTAATTGACCTATTGATAATGATAAGGCCCAAATAATTTATCTTTTTTTTTTAGAGTTCCTTACTCTCATATTTAATTTTTGTTGATTTATTTATTTCTTTGAAGAAAAAAAAAAGAAAAAAAAAATTGCTTCACTTAGGTTAGATGGGTAATAAATGAAATGTTAAGGGGCCTTATGATTTTCAACCAGGGGTAATTACGTAACATCCTTATAAAGAAGAACCAAAGCTTGCGTTGTTGACCTAAATGCCCCCTTTTTTCCATTGCCATCGCCGCTTGTTTCCTCCTCTCCTCTTCTGCGAGTCGAAGCCCTCCGCTTTCCATTCTTTTGCCCCTGCAATTGAACACTCCTTCCCATCCAATACCAAAAATAGGAGCTTTCTGCCCTTCTATTGATTCAAATTCCCGACCTTTATAAACCCTCCACCCGCCAAAACCTCCCTCCTCTTTATCTTCGTCTCTGCCTTCAAGCCGATCGAATTCTACCCCTTTTTTTTTCCAGTTTCGAATGGTGAATTCCTGCTTGCTTTTTGTTCGGAGTGGATGTCTCTTATATCCCCCTTCGTAAATCCGCAATCTTGATACGTTCTTCACTTGCCGGATCACTGCGTCGCACTTGGCAATAAGAAAAGGTTTGCTCTTTGGCACTTGGCAGTATAGCTTTTCGATTGTTGTTGATGATATTTCGTTTCTTGATGGTCTATTCTCTCTGTTCTTATTTGATTACAGCCGTGTTTTGAGCAAATTTTATAAAAGTGCAGTTAATCTATAAATTTGAGCTTAGGGTAAGACAGTGGCTGGTAGCAAAGTTGAGCATATAGGGAAATGAGAATGCTGAAATGAATTAAAAATTGATTATATTAATGATAGTTGGAGATGCATCAATTATAGTTGAAAATAGTATTTTTTTTTGCAGCTTTTAAAAATTTCTATGCTAAAAATTTACTATAGAAAGTAGTAAGAAAACTACCACAAATGAAGCCTTAGAATAATATGAATAAGATTGTTCGAATAGACTAGTATGAATAATTTTAATCCAATGGAATTGAATGGAAAATGAGACTTCATAAAGTCATCCTCAAATAATTGAGATAAGACTAGACACAATCTTTGTGATCTTTATTTTTTTTCTACACCCCTCTCTAGACACTTCTTCGAGGTTGGTGAGAACCGTTGAGCCATTGGCTTGCCGAGCTTCTCTGATTTGGGTAGATCACCCGCATCACCGAGAGCGGCGCTTTTGTGGGATTCAACGCCGCGGAAACAAGATCAAACTCTCTTTGCCGAACCGGGTTGAGTCCCACAGAAATGTCGCTCTCGGTGACTCCTGATTATGATGATGATGATGACAATCATGTTCATGATGTGCTGATGTTGTTGAAAGCTTGACTTTCTTCTATGGAACTATGTTGTGGTAATCTAATATTCTTTGTTTTCTGATGTAGAAGTAAACTTGAAATTTTTTATTTAATTTGGTGATTGATCTTTCAGCCAGAGAGTTGGCTATGTGCTCCTACTTAGCTGAAGGAAGCTTTTTGTTTGGTTTAACAGGGTTTGAAGGTAGAAATTCTTTTATTTGAATTGATGATTAATGGCAAAACATGAACTTGTGCTTGGTCAGAACCCGGATTTAGCTCTAGGCCAGAGCCATGACCTTGTCATTGGGCAAAGCCAAGGTTTAGGGATTAGTCACAGGCATGGCCTTGGCCTTGGACATGCTCATGAAGATGATCTTGGTCTAAGTCAGGGACATGAACACAGTCTTGTTTCAGGACATCATCATGATAGCAGGCTTGTTTTGGGTCACCACCATCATGATTCTCATGATGAGGAACAGGACCGAGACCATGATTACAGCAGTGAACTTGCTCTTGGGCAGAACCATGTAGCACATCTTCTCACCAGTCATAACCATGAGCTAGTCCTTTCTGACAATCATGATTTGACTCTTGCCGAGACCCATGACCTTGCTGTTGAGCCCAACCTTGAGCAACTTTCGATCGAGCAAGGTCACGAGCTTGCCCTCCAGCCAGCTCTTGACATCTCACAGTCTCAGTTGGTGGTGTCTCCTGTGTTACAGACTCGTATAATCGTGAATGCTAACCATGAGCTCCATGTTGGACAGGAATTCCCTGATGTCAATAGCTGCAGAAGGGCTTTAAGATGTGCAGCCATTGCCTGTCATTTCGAGATACAGACAGTTAAATCTGACAAAACTCGATTCACCGCAAAGTGTGCAGCAGAGGGCTGTCCATGGCGCATTCATGCTGCAAGGCTCCCTGGTGTGCCCACCTTCACAATTAGGACCATCAATGAGAATCACACCTGCATTGGGATCAACCATCTTGGCCATCAGCAGGCTTCTGTTCAGTGGGTTGCAAGTTCTGTCGAGGAGCGCCTTCGTGAAAATCCACAATACAAGCCTAAAGAGATACTGGAAGAGATTCACCGGGTTCATGGAATCACCTTGTCCTACAAGCAGGCATGGAGGGGGAAAGAGCGAATCATGTCTGCCGTTCGAGGATCATTTGAGGAAGGGTACCGTCTTCTTCCTGAATATTGTGAGCAGATTAAAAGAACAAATCCTGGAAGCATTGCATCTGTGTATGGAAACCAAGAAGATAACTGCTTCAAGCGCCTTTTTGTATCATACTATGCTTCAATACATGGTTTTGTGCATGCTTGTCGCCCCTTAATCGGCCTTGATAGGACCCTTCTTAAAAGCAAATATCTTGGTACATTGCTTTTAGCCACTGGATTTGATGGAGATGGTGCACTCTTCCCTCTTGCTTTTGGTATTGTGGATGAGGAAAGTGATGATAACTGGATTTGGTTCTTGTCCGAGCTTCATGCTCTACTTGAGAACAACACAGAGAACATGCCAAGGCTCACAATCTTGTCAGATAGGCAGAAAGGAATTGTTGAAGGAGTGGATTTCAATTTCCCAACTGCATTCCATGGTTTCTGCATGCATCATCTTAGTGAGAGTTTTCGAAAAGAGTTTCCTCATCATGCAAATCTTGTCAATCTCTTGTGGGAAGCTGCTCATGCTCTTACAGTCATTGATTTCGAAGCCAAGATACTGGAGATTGAAGAAATCTCTCAGGAAGCTGCTTACTGGATCAGAAGGATCCCTCCAAGGCTCTGGGCAACTGCCTATTTTGAGGGAACAAGGTATGGACATCTCACTGCAAATATAGCAGAATCCCTCAACAGTTGGCTCTTAGAAGCATCTGGCCTTCCCATTGTTCAAATGATGGAGTGCATAAGGAGGCAGTTGATGACCTGGTTCAATGAGCGTCGAGAGATGAGCATGCAATGGTCTACCATCTTAGTTTCCTCTGCAGAGAGGCGTGTATCAGAAGCCATTGAAAGAGCACAGGGATACCAAGTTGGCAGAGCAAATGAGGCAGAGTTCGAAGTGGTTTCTGCTCATGAGGGAACCAATATTGTAGACATTCGTAACAGATGTTGTCTTTGTCGTGGATGGCAACTCTATGGTTTGCCTTGCGCTCATGGTGTCTCAGCTCTTCTGTTTTGCAGGCAGAATGTCCATAGATATGCTGAGAGTTGTTTTACTGTGGCAACTTATCGCAAGACTTACTCTCAAACCATCCATCCAATTCCTGATAGAAGCTTATGGAAGGAACTGTTAGAAGGGCCACAAGATCAACTAGATATTATTATAAACCCACCAAAATCCCTCAGGCCACCAGGAAGACCACGTAAGAAGAGAGTTCGTGCCGAGGACCGTGGTCGTGTGAAGCGAGTTGTTCATTGCAGCAGGTGCAATCAAACAGGCCATTTTCGAACGACATGTTCTGCTCCTCTATGATGAATTTGGAGCTCTTCTTACAGTCCAGATCCTCTGGTTTGTTTTATTTTCATGCCATTATGGGTTTCCTTCTTTACCTGATGCGTTTGAACTTGTAGAGATCCTTATGTGGTATAGCTTTTAAGGTTTGTCACTCCAGCTGCTTCAGGTACATGTCAAATATAGCTATTGTAGAGCATAATTTTATGTATTCATGAGGGCTTTTGAGTGTATGAACTTGGTCTTGGCGTGATTTGTTCTTCTTACTTCATGTGCTCAGTTCTTATAATGTTATTAGCCGTGGTTAGTTTTGCTTCAACAGTTATTTGTCTGCTACTGTGTTCATTTGAGTTTTCCAGAATGGTATCATTGAAGTTCCGTTTATTTCTTCATTTTGCTTAACCGTTTCAGATCCAACTCACGTTAATGAATACGGGCTGAACACAAAGATTAAAAAAATTTAGTGAATCAAATTCAAACAAAGCTCCATTCATTTTCGCACGGCTCATTTACACTAATGAAATCCAAATAGAACCCAACCAAGTCATTTACTAATGTTTTGCATACAATTTTGTGCAAGTTCTATCGTTGTTGTATATTCCTGTATGAGGAAACTGGAATTCTATATTATTTCTGATTGCCGACCCTCTAATATCCATGCTTTTCTTATGGCTTGTTTTATTGGACTTATGCTTTTCATAAAGGAGGTTGGTTGAGAGGATGCTATTGAAATGCTTTTGTTAGACCAGTCCATTGGATCCACACGGGACCGGCTCAAGCCGCCTTTCCTGTATGCCTCTAGAAACCGCCGGGTTCAAGGATGCTTTTTGCGAAGGGTTTTTGATAGAGTTAGGAGGGAAATTTGAACGTATGGATTGTTTAGAGATTTCCTTTTGGATTGTATGCATTAAATAGTTGGTTTTCGTAGGGTTAGGGCATCTTGAATTTGGTTGAAATTTGAAATCTCATAGATTTTCTTTTGGCTCTAACGGCGTCTAGAGAATTGGGAGAAATCGATCCTCCTCTCAAATAAAGGATCAATTGTATCTTATAATTTTCTTCCTGCAGTTTATTTTCTTGCAATAAAATTACTAATCTTCATTGGTTTTCCATTGGAATTGTGGAGATTTATCGCTATTTTTGCTCTCTTGATAGGATTTACTCGAAATCTTCAAGTGTTTCATATCAGCTTTTTTATAATTCTAGTTCAAAAGTCTATTTGAAAAGCAGTTTTTGGATGCATTTTTTTTGTACAAGCAAACAAACATTTTCTTTATCAAATGAGAAACATATGAAAAGTGCAATCAAATGAACTCACAGACTTCATTTGAGATGGTGTTTTTTCTACTTTCTACAACTTTTTAGAACAAAAATTTCTTCAAAGCAGCTAAAAGCTATGTCAAACGAAGCCTTACTAAGGTAACACTGACGTTGGAGTGTACTCCTCTGAAGGATCAAACCAATCTTGATAATAAACAGTTATGGCGCATTGCTCGGTGATTGCATCAATGGCGAAGTCATTCTTGCTGCAGTATCATTTAGATCATGAATCAGCTTTACATTCATCAAGAAGAATGGATGCAGCCAACAAGAATATTGGTTCCATGCAATGCAAGCCTTTTCAATGAAGCCTGTTCAGTCTGTTTTGTGCGGGAAAATGATTTCCTTGCTCTGTAATTTATTTTTGTATTGGCACTGCATTAGCATCAATACATAACAAATTTTGCGGGCTTCTACGAAGGTAACCGTCTTTCTCCTCTTTGGCGCATTTCTTCGACAAATCCGGTTGAGACAGAAAAATCGTGTAGGTGAACAGTGCAACGCCAATATTGACAACGCACTGTTCACCCGCATGCAAATAGCGGAAGATTTGGAATTCGACTGGAGCAACCGAAGGACGCCATACGCATGTTTAACGTTCAGTTGGAGATGCCCTAACAATTAGTTTTTATTAATACTGTATTCCTTCTTCTGTGAACTTCTGTTTATCCACTTGTTAGTGATTGAGGTGAGTCTCAAGTACATGTTAAGAATCCTGACTTTTAAAATTTAGGTACATCAAATTGTTAAATTTCTGACATTAGTTAATGCAGAAATATTTGCTATAGAATGGAAACTGTATTTGATTTTCTCAACAAATAATGGGCTTAGCTTGATCATGGATCCATATATATGCATGGCATTGATCATATTGGCTCTTGCATTCAGAAGCTGCCATCTTAGATGGAGATGATGACAGTAGAACAGGCAAAATCAAGATTAAGGCTTTATTTGGGGAGTAATTATTACGTCCGGACGAAAAATCAAAAATCCGGAGGTATACCGAGCAATACCGAGTTTCAGGTGACATGACGCGTGATTATTGGCCTCTAGACGCGTCAGGTGACCTGACGCAATAATTGCTCTTATTTGGAACAGTTTTTTTTAATGCTTCCTAAAACAATTTTTTAATTAAATTTGTTCTTGAATTAAAAATGTTTATACTAAAAAGTTATTTTATAAAATAATAAAAAGTTGTCTCAAAAAATTTCTTTCAATAATGTTACATTCAAATTGAATATTTAAAATTAACATTTTATAGATGCTAATGTATTTTCTCATGTGAATGTGGAGATAATTTATGTAAAATGAAATAATAATATGTTGCATTTCATAAAAAAATGTCTTGATGTATTAATAACTGATGCAATAGCCTTCATTTAATATGCTAGCAATTTTATTGACATGATCCTCGATTGTTAATATGCAAATAATTTTGATTAACATATTATAATGTCAAGTAAATTTGGCTATTTTATCTAGGTCTTTAAACATATCCAATCAAAACTCTCCCAAATCAATTAGCTCAAACTTCCTTGGGCTACCCAATATCAAATTGATGTGGTCTCTTGGCCTCTTAGAGACGAAAAAATACTGTGCGACCCTGAACTGCGTCCGGACATCAACTAGAACACGCCCATGACTCTCTTCTTATGAACTCTTCTTCTTTAAACACTATCAATCCCATTGATGCCTTCTCCAGTGAACTCCTCTCATGACTTCCCCGCTGATCTCTTCAATGCCTTCTCCAATGAGCTCCATCGGGAATTTTTGCAATTGTTAAGGCATTCCCCAACAAGCTCTTGTCACCGACTTTGATGCCACCTTCCTCAAGTTCCAATTATGATCTAGTCATTTCTTTTTTATGGCTCATGCTCCATTTTTGCTTCTCTCATCCCGACTTCCTTCTTCCATTTTGGCTCAAGATCATGAGTTGAGCTCAAGTCAGCTATTATTTTGGCAACTTGAGCTCAAGCTCAAGTTTGAGCTTATCATTAGATAGACAAGCTGAACTCAAGTTAGTCATGACTCAATCTTGACCTAACACATTCACTCCCCTACATGGAGTCATACTCTTGGCATTTCAACTTTTTTATTTCTTAGTTTATTTTTTTAGGATCTACATTTTTACTCCCAAAATTGATGTAATAGATACCCAAGCATGAAAGGGTAAAAGAAGTAACTCCTATTTTTATAATAGTTTCTTTAACCTGATTAATAGCGAGCAAAACCCCTTGGAATGTTAGGCTAGAGGCCTTAGGACAACTCCAATGGAACAACAAACACTTGTTAGTGTTTGCCGTTCTTGCTTTGCTCCAACTGACCGCCATTTAATCGTAGATGAACAGTGCGACGCCAATATTGATGTTGCACTGTTCATCTTCGCCACTTTTTTGGAATCTACCGAACTTGCTGAAGAAACGCTCGAATGACCGTTACGAGTAAAATGACGTTCCATTGGAGATGAATCATAGCATTTTGGAGTGAAAAATGAGATTTTCGGTTGGAGATGCCCTTAGTGCTTGAGTTTTTTTTTTTTTTTGGCGTTTATTATTTATTTCTTCCACCCCCCCCAATGTATGCTCTTTTTGTGTAGCATTTGTAAAAATGACTTCTTTTGTGTTCTATGATGATTTGAACATTCCTCTAGAATCACATAATAAATACTCTTAACAAAATTTTAAAAAAAGAAAGCGAAGAAAATATTTTCAAGTCCATTCATCTAAAAAACTAACAAAAGCAATATATATATATATATATATATATATATATATATATATATATATATATATATATATATATATATATATATATATATATATATATATATATATATATATATATATATATATATATATATATATATATATATATATATAAAGTGTGGCAAGCCAAATCAACTTACTGCACAACAAATAATCTCAACAATCTTACATAACCTTATTACATTAACCACTGATAATGATTTTTTTTTTTTCATGAAAATGAGAAGGATAAAGAAAAAACATAAGAAATTCACACAAATTGCTCTTACAGTGACTAAAACGAAACCATGTTCAGGCTTCCAGCAGTAGCACAGCAAGTATAATATCAACTGCATTGATATTATATATTTTAAGGTCAAAATGATCGGTGGATTATTTATGGGGCACGATTTAGACTTCGTTTGGGAAGATTTTCTTATTGCTTTCTAAAGTAATTTTTTAAGTTCAAAATTTTGTTGAACTAAAAATTTTGTATGAAAAAGTTATTTTTAGAAAGCAGTAAGAAAAATGTCCAGTAAGTTCAATTTAATATCTTAACTCTTCAAATTTAATTCAAATTGTCTTTTTCATCAAATCTAATTCAAAATAATCCAAAAAAATGACTTCTGAATTATATTTGAGAATCAATCAACTAAATTAAACAAATTAAGGCTAATTTTGTTTGGGACGGGTTTCTTCCTGCTTATTAAAGCAACTTTTAGTACAAAAATTAAACTTTTTGTATTAGAAAGTTGCTTTAAGAAACAGTAAAAAGTCATCCCAAATGAAGCCTAAATAATTAAGACTAAGGCTTCCTTTGAGACAACTTTTTTACTGCTTTCTAAAGCAGCTTTCTAATACAACATTTTATTTTTGAAAAACGAAAAAATTGCTTTATAAAGCAATACGAAAGCTGTCCCAAATGAAACCTAAAATGGCCCCACATAAATAGTCCAAAGATCATTTTGATCTTTTTTTTTCCCCTCATTTCAGCCTCAACATTGGAAGTTCACCGACTTGATTATAAGATCTGCCTTATGCTTAGATTTTATAATGAGTTCTGCATTTGGGCGGTCATTGTAATCAACCTAAGTTTTTGAAAATTGAAAAGAATGAAAAACATTATGAGAAAAATGAAGGAAACCATAATATACTTCAAAAAGATAAAATAGAGCAAAATTAATAATCACAGTCAAAACACTTCGAATGAAGATCAACACCATCACCATCTTTGATAATCAAATTTGGTATTTAAAAAGAAACTATAAAGAAGAGTAAAATCAACAAAAATATAGTTCCATAGATCTATCAAAAATAAAACTCAATTAGCTTTGAAGATGTTGGAGCAGCATGACTAATACCTTTTTAATAAAATGCTAAGACTAGAAGAATGCCAAGTGATTAAGGACCATTTTAATCATTTACTCTATATAAAAATTATGAAGAGGGTAATCAAGGAAAACTAAAAAACAATGTATCAGAGTAAATAAATCAAATTGAATTTATACTATAACTATATCTAATAAGCTAACTATTTTATATAAGTTTAAGAGAAAGTTAGATCAACATAGGATCTTTCAATGATTTTCTTGATCTTGAGGAGGTAAATAATAGAGAGCAAAGAACAAAACAAGAGTAAAACCAATTGAATTTTGCGCCAAAAAAATTGCTAATAAGAAGATTATTGTGCTGAGGAATTTAAAAAAAAAGTTAGATTAACAATAGGATCCTTCAATGATTTTTATTAATAATTGATATGCATATGATAGAGGCTATGTTATTAACAAATGAAATAAATTTAAACGGTAGACCTCCTTGAATTAATTGCTAAGCTAGAAGATGGTATGCATTTTGAAGATAAGAGAGAAAAAGATTTAGTGGAATAAAGATTAAGTATATAATAGGCACTTCAGTGAATATGAAATTAACAAGTCATATCTATTTATCATACATTCAAGTACCATAGATAAATTATAATAAAATGAATTATGAAGAATGACATATAGACTAAGGTTTCGTTTGGGACGACTTTTTTACTGTTGTTTAAAGCAGGTTTCTAATATAAAAATTTAAATTTTTGTGCTAAGAAGCTGTTTTAAAAAGCAGTAAGAAAGCCGTCCCAAACGAATCCTAAAACTTGAAAGGCAAAATAGAGTCGTCTCTTAGAAGTACTATGCAATAAGAGAATATCACAAAAAGCTAAAAGTAGAATTTATGAAGTTGTAATAAGAGTGGTTATTTTATATGAATTCAAATATTGGCCAACAAGTCAATGTCAACCGAATGAAAGAATGATGACACTAATATGAATATCAGATAGAAATAGAAGGAATGGAGAGAAAAATAATTATATCAGAAAGACTAAAGAAATATAACTTATTGAAGAGAAGATGCAATCAATTAGATGTGAGTGATTTCAGAATGCAAAACAAAGAGTAGAAGGTACACTAATAAAATGATGAGAAAAAAAAAACAAGTGAAAAAAATAAGAAGTTAAACATTGCTAGAATTTGAAATTTCTAAACGGAAGTTGCGCCTAACATAGTAGCTAAAAACATTAAATGGAGAAGATTCCATAAAGCAAGCACTAGATAGTAAGATAGAGCTAATGGTGTCAATCATCCTCAGGAATGAGGTGTTAGTGAAATTGTGTTTCGCTCAATGAATCAGCTTTACAAACCATTTTTTTTTATAATGTTGAAGGTGCTATTGAAGAGGATACTGTGCCATGATGATGATGATCATAGTGTCAAGTGTATTAGGTCCCATTAGTAATATATCTAAGCGTTCATATTTCGTTTAACTATTTTGAGGGTTATATACTCCTCTTTGGATTATTATCATTTTGTATGGATGACACAATATTATATAAGTAAATTATGTGAATTGATTAATGTTAATGTAGGTGTTGTTAAAAATTGAATACACTTGATGAAATATTGAAATTTAATTGTAAATAAATGTTAATTTTTGTTTTATTTATCTTTAAGATTAGTCTTGTGATACATAGGAAGTTGCACTTCATTGTATGGAATTTTTTAATAGAAAATATTGATATTTAATATTTTGACTATATGTTTTATATTAATCATTAAAAAATTTAAAAAAAACATCAAGTCCATGATTTCTTAGTTAGCGTTTGTGCCTCATTTTCAAAAAGAAAACAGCAGCCAGCAAAATTAGTTTTTTAGCTGACTTAGGTATGCTGGATATTTTAAAGGAGACATTAGAGAAAGAAGATATGCTTTCAATCCATTCGATGATAGTTGAGCTTCCAAAAAGCTAAGAAGGCTAGGGTTTAGGGTGACGCTAACATAAGTGTAAGTGTACATATTTTTATTATGTTCTCAAGTTCCAGGTCTTATATGACTAAAACGAAGAACAGAGAAGAAGAAGGAAAATCATACCCTCCATTTTGCCACACCAGGCTCTTTTCCTGCCAATTTTATCGAAACAATTAGATCAGAGCCAAACTTAGCTATCGGATGCTATGTTAGGTATACTACCTGTAGCAATATGTCTCTTTAAAACTCTTTCCATAGAAGAATCAAGATCAATGTCAATAAACCTGTAAACAGTTAAGCAGATAATGCTCTTTACCTTCACCGAATGCAAATACAGATATAGAACATATTTATAAATGAGCGATAAAGAGAAATACCATTTCTCATCAAATATGGAGCATATATCTTTCCAGACCCCTTCTTCTAGGAATAAATAATTTCCTTCTACAATAACTATTTTATGCCTGCCACATAAGAGGAAGAATCACAACAAAATGATGGTCTAATAATTCAAAGAATCGCGAGATGCAGATTTCTATCTGGCATAAACAGTTATATCTCTTTGCAAAGCTAAAATGTTCAAAAGATTTGAAAAGGCGACTACTGAAGATCTGAAACAGCTAGTTTCACATCAGACTAATAACATAAATCAGATCTTAATAAAAGTAAACATTTCTGTAATTCATTATTTAGCTTCCTCTTATAACGAACTATGTACCATAATTTCTGCGCTTAAAAACCAAAATATTTGTACTGCAGCATAGAGTTCAATCTCCAAACTTGATTCAATAGCAAAGAAAGAAATTTTTGTTGGTGTTAGTAAAGACAGATAGCTTATATCTTAATGAATATATCACTTACAAAAGCACATAATTGCTGAAATGAAGTTTAGTTAGAACAAGATGCACCTTGATACAAAAACAGCAAACCAAAGCAGGAAATTCACAGAAAACAAGGCAAAAACAGCAGATTTAGGGGGAATAGTGGCTGATTTTTATTAATAACACGACAAAAAACAAAAGATACAATCGATCTACAATAAGAGAGGTAAATCGTCTCTCCCACTAATCCTAGACACCGCTAGAAAGCCCTCACAAAAGAAAAATATAGCAACACGACTCAAATTCTGTACAAAACAAACTAACCCTAAACTTCCCCTTAAATAAGCTCTCCCACCTCCTTAGCCCCCTTTCCTAATATATTTCCCTCCTAATTCAATCTTTCTGCCTTAATTAATTCCCTCTCTTATTTGAATTTAAATTAGAAATTTCCTTTCCTAATTAATATCCTCCTAACATAAGTAATTAGATCATTACTAGATCCCACCAAATCAGCCGCCTCTGCCTCCGTATTACCCCGCCCCCCCAACAAAAAAAGTAACACCTTGTACTCAAGGCAGAAGGTTGGGAATTGCCTCTTGATTGTCTCGAATGGTCCCATGAGGCGTCGTGCTCAGGCAGATCCTTCCACTTGATTAACACCTCTTGTACTTTTGTACCTCCACCACGCACACCCGTTGCCTCTAGCGGTTCCAATATGACATGCATATCTGCTGTCAATGTCGGTGATAGAGTTGATGGTGTGTGTTCTCCAATTTCCTTCCTCAATTGGGAGACATAAAAGACTGGGTGTAACACTGATGTGGGTGGTAACCCCAATCGATAGGCTACTACCTCAATGCTCTCCAAGACCTCATAAAGCCCAAAGTATTGCGGGGATAATTTTTCATTCTTCCTCCTTGCTAGTGTTTTATATCATAATGGTCTCAATTTTAAGTAAATCATCTCTTCTAGCTTGAAGTTTACTTTTCTTTTGTGCTCATCAGCCTTCCTTTTCATGATATGTTGGACTCTCAACAAATGTCCCTTGAGCTCATATAATATCTTGTCCCTCTCTTCTAAGTATTATTCTACATCGAATATTGGTGTAGTGTTCTACTTATAATGAATCAAGTGAGGTGGATCTCTCCCATAGAGAATCCTAAAGGGAGTGGTCTTTGTTGCTAAATGGTATGAGGTGTTGTACCAATCCTCGACCCACACAGTCCACCTTGCCCACTTCTTCGGCATGTCTGATGCGAAGCATCTCATATAGGTTTCTACGCTTCTATTGGCCACCTCTGTCTAGCCATTTGTCTATGGGTGTTAGGCAGTGCTTTTCTTCAAGACTGTCTCCTATAAACGAAATAACTCTTTACATAAGTGGCTAAGGAACACCTTGCCCCTATTTGACACAATAGCTTCAGGGAATCCATGCAAGCGTATCACTTCTTGTATGAAAATAGTAGCCATAGTAACCGCAGTATAAGGGTGCGGTTGCTTCAGAGGGATGAAGTGAGCATATTTTCTTAGCAATCCACTACTACTAATATCATTGAGAAGCCTCTGACCGTGGCAACCCCTAAATGAAATCCATCGTCACCTCCTCCCATACCCTCGCTAGAAGAGCAAGGGGTTGTAGTAATCCTATCGGTGTCATGGCTAAGTACTTGTGTTTTTGACATACATCACATCGAGCTACCCAATCCTTTACATCGCAGTGCATCCCCATACAACAAAGTTCTACACATAATCGGCAGTAGATTTTCTGAACTCCGGAATGCCCTCGGACTGTATTGCCATGGAACTCCTGCAACTTGGGGATGTATCCTGATATGCTTGGTAGAACAATTCTCCCTTGGTGTAGCAGTTGGGCTTCCCTTAGTGTGTAACCAGGGTGACTAATCAGGTCATGCAGTAAATCGGCTCTGATCTTCTTCAATCCTTCATCCTGTTCATTCTCCTATTTTAAAGCTTCCCAATCTAGGCACATGGGTACTGACAATGCTGTCAACAGAGGCTACTCCACTCTCCTAGACAAGGCATCTACTTCCTTGTTTTCTAGGCCAAGTCGGTAGTGTATCTTGAAATAATATCCCAGCAACTTGGATAATCACTGCTAATGCTCCTCTGTGACCATCTATTGTTCCAATAAATACTTCAGGCTCCTTTGATCTTTCCTACTTAGCTTACATTGTTTGGTGTTGTTTATGTGTTATTGAAAGGAAGTGTCTTAGTTTGTATTCCTAGTATTCTCCTATTTGATTTTAGAACCTAGCTTGCATCAAAAACCAAAAAAACAGGAAGGCTGGACAGCAGCATGCGGCAACAGTAGAAATAAAGAATGGTAGTTATATATGGCACATTAATCAGCAAGTGCAGTCAGTTTAATTACAAAACAGAGGACCGACTTTAGTGTCAGCTTTCAATAAACAGGGGATCAAAACCCATTACAAACCATAATCAGCTGCAAGTATATGACTGTATCCTTGCCATAATCAGCTGCAAGTATATGACTGTATCCTTGCTATGGGGCAGATAGCTGATATGGAATAAACTCCAAAAAAATTCAACCAAGGTACAGACCAAAGCTATAGTGTTGAATGGTTTTTTGGAAAACTGAAAATTTGAAGTTGAAATAAGAAATTTATACGTTGAACTTAAACATTTGCAATGATAACCCAGGCTAAACAACATAATAAAAATACTAGAGAATACATCCTCATCTCATAGACACTATCATCATAAACATGTTAGTATGTTACATGAATACCAAATCAAAAAATATATATACAAATATATATAGACAAATAAAACAATATGAACACAAATGATTTGTGTTCCCAATGATTAAAGGCTTCCACATTTGCAACATTCTTATCCAGCTTCGAAAAATTTGGCTCTGAAAATATTAAGTTGATATTTGTCACACAAATTTAAGCAAAATTGCAGTGCTTACTGCAAGGTAATTCATGCATCTATGAAAAATAAATATATAATCCCAAAGCACAAAATACCCATGATATTCACAATCAAAAGTGTACAAAATATGTGCGTGCATTAGTAGATCTTTCTGGTAAAATGTTAGATATAAATTTGCACAGGGGATATGGAAAGAGAAAATTCATGGCATTAGTAGCATATTCATGAAACAAAATCAGCATTTAGGTTGCAAGAGGTAACCACAGCAAATGATCATCATTTTTTATGATATAAATTAAAATATTATTGAAGTAAATAACCAAAACAGACTTTCCAATAAAAGGTCATAAGATAATATTAATCATCCTCATTAAAATGTTATATGGTTGGTTACTTAAAGACATCACCAACCATTCAAATAATTGATCTTTAATTTTAAAAGCAAATTTTCATTCATCGCTCTCTCTAATTCGAATATGAAGATAGTTATTTCTCAAAATAAATCTTAGAAGACATCATAGCATCATTCAAACTAGAAATAGGAATTAGCCATTCAAACAACCCCCACCACGACACAAAAGCCTAAACCAATATAATGCCAAGTCCACCGCCCAAGAAAAAACCAGATAATGCAAAGGCCACCTCCCAATATATTGTCACATCATATCACTTATTGATTAAACTTACAGAAGAATGGTTAACTGCCCCTTCCTGATTTAATTTACAGGACAATTACTTCAAATATTGTATTACTTTATCGCATAATCTACATCAAGCAAGTCACTTACAGAGGGCCAATGAAGATATCATTTTCCACTGGATCACCAACACCATGATCGAATGAAGGAGCATACACTGATCCCTGATAAATTTATGCAATAGCTTCAGTATCATTAAAAGACAGCTTTCCAATCTACTTAATGGTTGTAACTTTCAGCAAAGACAATGTATGTTTGATGTTAATAATATATGCACATAAATTTATTCTAATCAAGCAGCAAATTGTAGATACAAAAATTTGAAAAATCAATATGCAGACCTTACTCCTCAAAGAGTAAAGGCATTTCAGGAGGAGATCTGGATTGAATGTCCAAGGTGCTGATTTGTCCAATTATAACATGATAAGTGCTTGGGCCTTTACTTAAATTCCTGATTCAAGATGAAGTGTCTACTCACCTCCTCTTCTTGCATGTGCTTCCTCTGGATCCTATAAATTATAATATGACTAAACATATGGAAAACACAATTAGATCAACCAGAAGAATGAGAGGCAACCTCCATAGCATCCAGTTGGGATCTATAAAGATGGAATCCATCCATTGGAAGAACTGCGGCTATTGAATCATTTCGCACAGCAAAGTCTGTAACTGCATCTTTATTGCATGAAATGATGTTCAGGCGTTGAACAACTTCAGCAGCTAAAGTGCTCTTTCCAGCACCAGGAGGGCCAGCCAAACCAATGATGTACCTAAGGATGATCAAGGAGAAAATAAGGATATCATGTGAACACCTCACATAAGTTGATGCTAGTCTACCATGGACTAGAAATACAGAACAGTCTGCAACTAGTGAGTGACACTGAAAAAATGAAGATGAGAAAATAAGCATGAGTATCACAAAAAATTAAAATATTTCAAGATCATGACCTTCTAAAAAAAGGTTTGATCATGATTCCAATGACTTGAAATCCTTTTAGAACTTAGTGGTTTCAAGCCTTAAAGCATTCCATTGTTTCTATCATTTCATCTAAATCCTATCAAGGCTCGGTTTAATCCATAGTTTAAAACTATGCAATCCAAGATGAACCATGACTTGCACCTCAAATCAAGGCACTCAAAAAAATACTTGAAGTGTAAGTTTTGCATGGAGCAATTGATACGTACACCTCAGTTGGGTGAGGCAAACCTTAAAAAAAAAATTTGAAGAGGTGTATGTGATAGGAAACACTTGGATTTCCAAGTGTTTCTCACCAAGATCAAGTAGATCCAAGGAAAAACTGCTGTCCACAGCAGAAAAACAGCCAAAATACAAGAAAAAATCTGAGAAGAAAGCGTGGGAAAACGATGCAAACACTTTTATTTCGATAACGGATGAAAAGCACTTGCAAGATACAACTTTCCTTCGATTCGAGAGGAAGGAAAAACTCTCAAAAAGATCTCCGGCGAAGCCAAGAGCCCAAGACACCAAAACCTAGATCTCAAAACAATTCCAATTCAAGATACCGAGCCAATCCCCCCAAAACTCCTAATTATACAAATTAATCATAAAGGACAGTAATGGACTTCCTAAAACAGCCTCTCATTCAAAAAAATTTCCCTCCCCCGTGCGTTTTAGCCGCTGTTTGGGCCCCGCTCCGCGCGCGTTCCGCCTGCGCGTTCCGCCTGGTTCCGCCCGACCTTGGGCCGTCGGGTGTAGAACCGGACCGGTCCAGCTGGGACCGGTCCAGGCGTAACATTACTCCCCTCCCAAAAACTCACCTTGTCCTCAAGGTGAAAAGAGGGGAATTGCTCTTTCACTCTTTCAAATGGCTCCCATGTAGCGTCGAAATCAGGGAGGCCTCTCCATTTGATCAGCACTTCTTTGTTGCCCATTTTATCTGGTCGGACTCCTGCAAGCTCTAGTGGTTCTACAACCACTTCTAAATCCTCCGTCATAGTAGCTGGTAGTTCTGCACTCACTGCATGCTCCCCAATGGCTCTCCTCAGCTGAGACACATGGAACACTGGATGTATAGTGGCTGAGGGGGGTAACTTCAATCTGTATGCCACTGCTCCAATCTTATCCAACACTTCATAAGGGCCAAAGTACCTCGGTGCCAATTTCTCGTTCTGCCTTCTAGCCACTGTTCTCTGCCTGTAGGGTCGTAGTTTTAGGAACACCTTCTCCCCCACTTCAAACTGCATGTCTCTCCTGTGTGAGTCCGCCTGTTTTTTCATGATTTGTTGTGCCCGCAGCAGATGTCTCTTTAGTTCCTCCAGTATCTTGTCTCGTTCCTCTAGGTACTGCTCCACAGACGATACTGGTGTGCTTTCTCTTCCGTAGTGCACTAGGTGCGGAGGGTCCCTCCCATATAGTACCTTGAATGGGGTCATTTGGGAAGCGGAGTGGAATGAGGTATTGTACCAATACTCAGCCCACGGCAACCACTTTGCCCACAATCGTGGGGTTTCAGAGGCAAAGCACCTCAAATATGTCTCCAAGCTTCGATTTACCACCTCCGTTTGTCCGTCTGTCTGTGGGTGATAGGCTGTACTTCTCTTTAGAACTGTGCCTTGCATCCTGAACAGCTCCCTCCAGAACTGGCTGAGGAAAACTTTGTCTCGATCCGACACAATCGATTCAGGCACCCCATGTAATCTCACTACCTCCCTGATAAAAGCTGCAGCCACTGACACCGCGGTGTATGGGTGTCTTAGGAGAACAAAATGTGCATACTTACTAAGCCTGTCAACCACCACCATAATGACTGTGAACCCCTCCGACCTTGGTAAGCCATCAATGAAATCCATGGATACTTCCTCCCAAACTCTGTTTGGAAGTGTCAATGGTTGTAGTAAGCCTCCCGGAGCCATGGCCATGTACTTGTTTCTCTGACATACTTCACACCTGGCCACCATCTCCTCCACATCTTTATGCATCCCCTTCCAGTAGAGCTCGGATGCTAGCCTCCTGTAAGTCTTCTGAACCCCTGAATGTCCCCCAATTGCACTGCCATGAAACTCTTGCAACAAGTGGGGAATGTGTATGGAAGTCCGTGGCATCACAAACCTCCCCTGATATAATAGTCTCTCCCCCTCCATACAGTAGCCCGGATGACTACTCTTGTCCTTCTCCAGATCCTCCCTGATCTTCCTCAACTCTTCATTCAACATACTTTCTTCCTTGATGGACCCCCAATCTACCATTAAAGGAACTGACAGAGCTAATTCTTGAAGCTCCCCCACACATCTGGATAAGGCGTCGGCTGCTTTATTTTCCAAACCAGGCTTGTATTGGATCTCAAAATCATAACCTAGTAGTTTAGATAACCATCTCTGATGTTCCTCAGTCACCATTCTTTGTTCTAGCAGGTATTTCAAACTTCTCTGATCAGTCCTCACAATGAAATGTCTCCCCAAAAGGTACGGCCGCCATTTCTGTATAGCCAAAACGATGGCCATTAGCTCCCTCTCATATACTGACTTCAATCTAGCTCTGGCTGACAGTACTTGACTGAAGTAAGCTATTGGCCGGTGGTTCTGCATCAGCACTGCCCCCAGCCCATACCCTGAAGCATCTGTCTCTACCACAAACACTTGGCTGAAATCAGGAAGTGCTAAGACTGGGACTGTAGTCATGGCTACCTTCAGTTTCTCAAATGCCTGCGTTGCTGCTTCACCCCAAGAAAATCCATCCTTCTTCAGTTGCTCCGTCAATGGCCATGCGATAGCACTATATCCCTTCACAAATCTTCTGTAGTATCCAGTCAACCCTAAGAACCCCCTTAACTCCTTTAGGTTCCTAGGGATGGGCCACTTCAGCATTGCTTCTATTTTATTCTGATCCGCTGCTACTCCTTCCTGGGACACCACGTGCCCCAAGTACTCTACACTGGTCTGGGCAAAACTGCATTTCTTCAGGTTGGCTTGTAACTGGTGTTCCTGCAATACTCCCAAAACCACCTTCAAGTGTTCTAAGTGTTCCCCCTCAGTTTTGCTGTACACCAATATATCATCGAAAAACACAAGTACGAACTTCCTGAGGTACTCCCTGAAGACCCTGTTCATCAGAGACTGAAATGTAGCAGGAACGTTAGTCAAACCAAAGGGCATTACCAGAAATTCATAATGCCCTTCATGTGTTCTGAAGGCTGTCTTTGGAACATCCGCCTCTTTCATTCTGATCTGGTGGTATCCGGATTTTAAGTCTAGCTTGGAAAACACCACTGCCCCAAAAAGTTCATCCAACAGTTCATCAATCACTGGAATTGGGAACTTGTCTGGTACAGTGCCTTTATTCAGAGCCCTGTAGTCCACACAGAATCTCCAACTCCCATCCTTCTTCTTGACTAGGAGGACTGGACTAGAGAAAGGGCTTACACTTGGCCTTATGATCCCTGCCTCCAACATCTCCCGGATCAGCCTCTCTATCTCATCCTTTTGGATCTGGGGGTAGCGGTAAGGGCGAACGCTGATCGGTGTCTCCCCTTCTTTCAAAATAATGGCGTGCTCCAGCTCCCTCTGAGGTGGCAAACCCTGTGGAGGTTGAAAAACCTCCCTGAATTGTTGAATGACTGGTTGCACTTCAAGAGGAATGTCTCCCTCTTCCCCCACACTAACTTTATCCAATCGTTGCAGCTCCACCAAGTATCCACCCCCAACCTCCTGGATGGTTCGGATCATGGACTTGAGAGACACCCCCGTCCTAGACAGGCCGACATCTCCCTGTATCACCATTCTCCTCCCCCCCACTATCAGCTCCATTCTCAGTTCTCCCCAGTTCACCTTGGTCTCCCCCAAAGTCTGCAGCCACTTCATTCCCAAAATCACATCAGTGCTTCCCAATTCTAAAGGAAGAAAATCCTCCCTCACCTGTATCTCCTGAATGGTCAGCACCACTCCTCTACACACTCCCCTCCCCATTTCCACCTTCCCCGTGCCCATCATCACCCCATAGCCTCCGGTATCCACTAGTGCCATACCAAGCAACTCAACAAGCCGGGTGAAAATGAAATTGTGGGTTGCCCCACTATCTATCAGAACCACCACCTCGTGGTCAGCTATCACCCCTTTCACCTTCATAGTGTGACTCGAAGTGAATCCCACTACAGAGTTCAGGGAAACTTCTGCCACATCCAGGTGCATCTTCTCCTCCTCTTCCACTTCTGACCTGCTCCCACCTTCCTCTTCGTCTTCCTCGTCTTCGCAAACAAGGAGAACCTGAAGAGTCCGGTCCTTGCACTTATGTCCCGGCATGTACTTCTCATCACATCTAAAGCACAATCCTTTGGCCCTCTTCTCCTGCATTTCCTTATCAGTAAGCTTTTTAAAATTTCCCCCAGGCCCTCCTCCTCCAGACCTCTCCCTTGGTACTTCTCGTGTACCTCCCGGTGCAGCTCCCTTGGAAGCTAAAAACGTGGTCGTCATCCTGTGGGATCCCCCAGAGCTGCTGCCTCGAGTCCCCCTCTCCAGCTGCTTCTGGTCCTCAACCAACTGTGCCAACTACATGGCCTCCCCCAGGTCGTGTGGTCTCATCACTCTAACAGCGGCTCTGATTTCTGGTCTGAGCCCCTTCATGAAATTCCCCTCAAGCACGGTATCAGAAAGACGATCCAACCTGCTAGCTAGGTACTCAAACCGGTCTCGGAAATCTGCTACTGTCCCTTCCTGTGTCAGCGCAAAGAACTGCTCGTAGAAATCCCCTCCGCTGCTGGTTCGGAAACGCTCTAGCAGGCAATCCTTGAACTCTCTCCAGCTTCGAATAGGTCGCCTCATGTCCCGCCACTGGTACCATGCCAGTGCTTTCCCTTCTAGACACAGTCCTGCCGCTGTCAGCTTCTCCTCCTCTGTCAATCCGTTGACTGCAAAATACCGTTCCACCTTGTAGATCCAGCCATGGCCATCTTCCCCCTCAAAGATGGGCATCTTCAACTTCCTCACCTTCGGATCCCTTCCGTTACCTCGGTACTCTCCATAACCTCCCATGCCTCGAAGAGGAGGTGCTCCCCAAGTGTCCCGGTCCTCCCTCCGACGTTGGTATCCGAGTCCATTATCATATTCCTCTCTTCCCCTTTCAAAATCAGCACCTCGACGCTGAAATTCAGCACCTCGACGCTGATATTCTTCCCCTCTATTGCAAAAATCTGCACTTCTCTCATATTCCCCCCTCCTGCCTTCAAAATCAACACCTTGACGCTGAAAATCAGCACCTCGACGTTGATTTCCCATGCTCATTTCCTCCTACACCGTGGTCTCCGGTAGCCTCCCTTGCTTCCGACGTCGTCGGATTAGTCTTCATCTCCAATAATTTCTTCATCATTTCTTCCATGGCCGTGAATTTTCCCTCCAACCTTTCGTTGTTGGTGGTGATTTGATTTTGAAAATCAAAAAATCTTTCCTCCAAATCGGTTTTTAATTGACCGACTTCACCTTCCAAGACATCCACCTTCTTTCCGGCCATTGTTCTTCCAACGGATCCACAGAAAACTTCTTCCGGAGACGAGGAACTTGCTGAAATTTCAGAATTTCAGCCGCCGGTGGCCCCGAATCACAGCTCTGATACCAATTTGATAGGAAACACTTGGATTTCCAAGTGTTTCTCACCAAGATCAAGTAGATCCAAGGAAAAACTGTTGTCCACAGCAGAAAAACAGCCAAAATACAAGAAAAAATCTGAGAAGAAAGCGTGGGAAAACGATGCAAACACTTTTATTTCGATAACGGATGAAAAGCACTTGCAAGATACAACTTTCCTTCGATTCGAGAGGAAGGAAAAACTCTCCAAAAGATCTCCGGCGAAGCCAAGAGCCCAAGACACCAAAACCTAGATCTCAAAACAATTCCAATTCAAGATACCGAGCCAATCCCCCCAAAACTCCTAATTATACAAATTAATCATAAAGGACAGTAATGGACTTCCTAAAACAGCCTCTCATTCAAAAAAATTTCCCTCCCCCGTGCGTTTTAGCCGCTGTTTGGGCCCCGCTCCGCGCGCGTTCCGCCTGCGCGTTCCGCCTGGTTCCGCCCGACCTTGGGCCGTCGGGTGTAGAACCGGACCGGTCCAGCTGGGACCGGTCCAGGCGTAACAGTATGCTTCAATTTGTTGGTGCTAGGCTTTTCTAATTTATAAGCCCAAAACTCAATTGCCCATATGATTCAAGCCTAAATCTATTTAATTAACGGGAAAAATCCTAAATCAGTGAATTGAGAACCTCATGACCACTAGGAGCTACACACTGCATGCCTGGAGAATCCCACACACAAGGCTATGAAAGCAATTAACTACAAGTCTACAATGATGACTTTAATGAAGTCCCTCTAAGTGATGAGAGTAGGCAAGATGTCCAAATTCATAAATTATGATGTTCCACTTATTGTTCATATTAAATTGAAAGTGAAAAAAACTTATTTATTTTCGACTTTTTGTTTATATTTCCAAGTTTATCTCATACTTCACACTTATTATTTAGTGCTTGTAACCTTGCATGATGTTTTTATGATGTGAATTTTCACTTTTTATAATCTTCTTCGATGTTTTTATGATACTTATTATTTTATTATTTCTCTTATATTAATGGTTTAATTTTGAGGGTTACACCTCCAAATACCTTGAGGTTTATGCCTAAGCTATGCGTGTGCATTAGAGGCACTAGCTCCATTTTAAATCTATTCAGAGAAATCCAAATGAAAAAGCATTCAATTTCACTTGGCAGTTTCTTTTCTAATGAATTATTTTCATTGTTCATAGTAAGGATTCAGTGACTTCAACTGGCTTTAACAGATTTTTTCTATAGTTTTTTTTATTGTAAAGAGGTCTCAGAAGGTTAAGTACAAAAGTTCTTGATAGAAGCTTTATGTTTGCTAAGGCTAATAATAAGAAAGATAAAAATACTTGCCAATAATTTATGTCATCCTCTTGACAAACTAGTGAATTCCAATCATCTGAAAAAGTGAAGGAATTGGATTCACTACAGGGAATATAAAGAGAAAACTGTTCTGCCAATTAATCTCATGCAAGGCCACAACGTATAGAAGGAATGCATAAAGAAGGCCTTTGTGAAGCCATATTAGTAACTATGGAGACAGATATGTATTCAATATGTAACTATTAGTAATATACCGACTTAGAACAAAATGATAACAGTTTAGGCATCCATAATAGGCTAATAGCTTCCATACGCAGTAATGTATATATCCATTAGAATGCTCAAGAAAAAATTTGGGTCAACAACAGATCTAAATGGCAATGGAATGGCATACTTTTTATTGAAATGATTCACAGTTGTCGTGATGGAAAGTACACGTTCAACTAGATCATCATATATCTCTTCAATAGACCTGGTAAGGAAGTAAGGAAAGAACAATTTTGATTTAGTTTTAATTAAACTGCACAAAGAAAAAGAAAAAGAAACCTTTCAGATCGATAAAATAGATACAGAAGCAATGTCAAATATCAGTAATGTCCAAAAAACTTCTTGAAATACATTCCACTTCAGGTTGATACAAAGACAACTGCAACTTCTTATAATTAAAATAAACTTTATAGTAGAATACCTTGCTTCCAAAATAGGAATATCTTGTTTACTATAAGATGCAACCTAGAAAAGGAAACGTTATTTAATAAGTAAATTGAACAGTTATATAAAAAATTAAGAGAAATCAAAAGGATGCAGAAAATAAAAATGCACCTTTTGGCAGCTATGCCTTATTCCAAGATACCTTCCCTGCCACCACAAGAATTTTGCAGACTTTTTGCTTGGAAAGAATAAACATGGAGGATATTGCCAACTTATATGTTGTTTGCCTCCACATCCGAGCAGCTTTACTAGTCCCAAACATGGAATTGAAACCAATCAAAATGCAGAAAAGTTGCTAAGCCTAAGGTTTATGATTAATAGGGATAAAAGCAAGCATTTGAAGAATTAACACTCAACATAAAAAGGAATTTTAACGTTTTATACAATCTAGAAACTGAATGTTAGATATTGAACACAACACAGTTCAATCTTAGTAAAAAACGTCATGACCACTATAAATAAAAGTAATCCTTATTTATGTGGTATTTTAATAGTAATGTGATACAAAGAACCAATACACACTTACCTACAGATATCCAAAAGTACATTTGGGGCTCATTTGGTTGCCTTTGCATGTTTTTGAAAGTTAGTATTTTGTTTACGCTCTTTTCAAATGTAAAATTGAAATCCTCACTTTTGAAGGAGCTTTGAAGAGGTCCAACAAGATTTACCAAATGATGGATTCAATAAACTTCATCATTTTTCAAGATATGATTTTTAATTTCACAACCAAATGAGCCCATGAAGGAATAAACTACATGATGAATATCTTTCAAGCAAATAGGAATCTTTAAAGGTTTAACCCAAATAACAGAAGTTGAGTAAAAAAGTAAGACCTTACATAAGGATAGAAAGAAGTCAAAAATTCAACTTTTGTACAAGAATCAGAATGAGATTACTTACAAGTTACAAAGCTTTAAAAAAATCACATTTTTAAACAGAAATAAAACGACAAAGTTTCAAAAGGCATGTTAACAAGACAGGCCATGTAAATGCATTGAAATATCATGTTCTTTCATTACAAATTAGGCTATAATCCAGCTTCGAAATAGCTATGACAGATACATTACAGATAGCTGCACATGTATGTACCGAACAATAAATCTCAATTAATGGAAGGCGCCATAAATCAAACTTGGCAGATTTCTCAAGAATCAACGAAGAAAGTAAATAATAGTTTTCAAGCCTTCAAATCAAGATTGAGGCAGAGAATCTGGTACCCTGATAGGAGACCGAGAGACTACCGGGAAAGTAGAGGGAGGAGGTGAGGGAAATGAGATCGTCGACTAGATTACAACGGGAAAGTAGAGGGAGGAGGTGAGGGAAATGAGACCATAGGAATCAAGGGTAATCTAAGTACTGTCAAATGTATTCTGGATTATTTCAGAAATCGGCCGACCGGGCGACCTAACAAGTACTCGGGGAACTGTGGTCGGCATACAATTATTTACATTTTTTTATTCAAAAATTTTTTTTGCGTCTTTTAATTAGGGGTGTCAATTTTTGACACGATCCGAAGCACAATCCGAATACGACCCGGAAAAATCCGGGTTCGGGTCTGGTTCGGGTTGAACAAATCAAACCGTTTTAAAAATCGGGTCAGGTTCGGGTAGACTCAGCAACTCGAAATTGACCCGAAAGTGACACGAAAACTCATATTTGACCCGAAAACCCGAGATTGGCCCATTTTGACCCGAAAATCGAATATTTACACGGTTTTTACCCGAAAATTTTATGTCAACTTCGGGTCATTCGTGTCAGGTCGGGTTCGGGTCGAAAACCTGACCCGTTTTTAAAAACGGGTCGAGTTCGGGTTGACCCGAACAGTGTCGGGTCAGTTCCGGGTTCGACCCGAACCCGACCCGCTGACCCGAATTGACACCCCTACTTCTAATACTCTATTCATTTTCTTAGGGGTTGTTTGTTCCTAATTCTCTTAAAAAAGAATACTTTGCAGTTATTTAGATGAATATAAAAAAATCATAACTTTTTTTATTTATTTGATGTAAAGTGAATACAATAATGATTGTAAAAAGGTTGCGGCTAGGGTGTTCGACAGTGGTTTATTGCTAACAGCCAATGTTAGAGGGTGGTGATGGTGGTGGCGCTGCAATGGGGCGATGACGACGATGGTGGTTAGCCGGCGCTGGTAGCGGTGGGTGGCCTCTTGTGGTGGTGATCGACGGCAGCAGCAGTGCGACTGGTGGCAGCGGTGGTCAGTCAATGGTGGGCAGCGACGATAATGGTTGGTCGGCGTGGTCAGTGGTAGACGGTGGCAGGTGGCGACCAGTAGCGGGGTGGCAATGGAGATGACAGTCATTAATGGCTCTCAAGCAAACTTTGGAGCGGTGTAAACGTTTCTCACTCAAAATTGGGCGAGAAATGTTTACCTCAAAAAATAGATTAAAATGGGATACACTACATTTACTTTTCTTCACCTTGAATTTTCTTTTCATCAATTTAAATACCAAATTTCTCAATATCATTGCATTCATTTTACTTTACACTCACTTTCCTTCTAACCAAACGGTCCTTAATGAATCTTACTTGACATATCACATGACCCATAGATACCCTTTCTTTCAAGCTCTACTAAATATCATCATTGCTTGACTCTCGCACTCTCGCACTCTCGCACTGCTTGGACCCATCGATGACCTTGCCTGTAAGTTCCCATGCAAGATAAAGAGAAATGAAATGAGAGAGGGGGCAAAAGGACAAAGGCTTAGCAACTACCAACGAGAACGCCAATGGAGAAGGGAAACAAAGTTGACGGTGGGTGATCGAAATTCTAACGGGGCATGTTATTTTTTATTTCATTTGGATGTTTAGAGTGTTATGCAAATAGTAAAGTTCAAGAGCTAAATATATTTTACATGCTATTTATGCAAATCCCCCTCATTTTTCAAAGGAATATACGCCATAAATACCATTACATTTTTATGTATTTATATATTTTTTTAATAATTATTCATATAACACCATAGTAATTAAATAATATAAAATGTCACGAGTATGAACTTATCTAAAGAGAAATATATTTTTTTCTATCATATATTTTGATTTCATATTGACACAAGAGGATCGATAAATATAGAGATTTAAGTGACAAATTCATGAATTCATGAAAATTTAGTGGTATATATAATAGTTCATATTTTATCATAAAACTAATGACGCTATAGGAAAATCTGTCATTACCGTCGGATGTTCTGGCGGATAGACATAAGCCAGAAAAACGGCGGAATATACGCCGCTAACTTAACTATTAGAACACCAACGCATATTTCGCTGGATTTTCGCCTATATTTAAAAAATTTCTGGCGCAATTTCCCCTGATTATTACCGGCGGAATTACCGACGAACATTGCGCCAGATTACTTAAACTTGACAAATAGTTACGGATGTATTATCTACCGGTAATATAACCAACAGCTACTCCGCCGAAAAATTTGACAAAAGAGCCCTATTTCAACCCTTTGTCGTCTTTCTTCTCATTTTGTTCCCTCTTCCGTCGGATAGGTTTGCTCGCGTCCAAGAGCTGCCCGAAACATGGCCAGATCGACCCTCGTCGACTTTCGACACACTGTTCGCCGCTGTCGGTGCTTCTATCGCCTTCGATAAGAGAAGTTTGCTGCCTCCTGTAAGAGATCAGGTATCTTTGTGTATTCTTTTTTCTTTTGTTATGGATGTTCTCACTAGCATTTGCAAGTGAATGAACCTTAGTGTATGCTTTTACTTTTGTTATGGATGTTCTCACTAGACATTTGCAAGAGAAGGTATCTTAGTGTATACTTTTTTTGTTTTATTATAAATGTTCTCACTACACAGTTTCAAGAGAATGAACATTTGTGTATACTTTTACTTTTGTTATGGATGTTCTCATTAGACATTTGTTAGAGAATGTATTTTGGTGTATGATTTGTATTTGTTTTTGTTATGGATGTTCTCACCAAACATTTGCGAGAGGATGTATCTTGGTTTATGTTCTTGGCTTTAGTTATAGATGTTCTCACTAGACATTTGTAAGAGAATGTATTTTGATGTATGCATTTTGCTCTAGTTATGGGTATTCTTACTAGACATTTGCAAGAGAATGTACATTGGTGTATGCTTTTTGTTGATGAATTCTTTTTTTTATAATAGTAGAGAGGGGTTAAGATTTCCGACGGACGAATTACTGTCGGAAATTCGCCAATAAAAAGAATTTCTGACGGATGTCTAATGTTACTGGTGAATTTTGTCTGCCGATAACATAACATTTTCCTATAATGTGAAAATAACACATCCATACTTAAAATTAGTAATATATATATTTAAATATATACAAAAGTTTCACATAATTTTTTAATTTAATTAAATAATTATTAAGTTTATTAATTTTATTTAATCTATTTTATTTTTTCATTATAAGAAAAACTTATGTCAAAAGTCAGAACATTCAAAATATGACATGGGGTGAAGTTTCATAATGTCATATCAATTAACCTTAACACCCTTAATTATTATCCCTTTATGCACTAGAAATTTTAAATCATCATGCTCTATTTTTTGTGAAATCTAATTATGACTATTAATCAAGTTATATCGTTGACTCGGGTCTCAATCCTATTGGCTGAACTTGATGAGAAGCTCGTTGGATGGTTGCAGTAAAGAAAAATTTCTCTCATTTTTATAATAGATTTTTTGGCGTTGTGTGACTCAATAGTTTTTCCTCATTTTACGATTTTTTTTCTCCGTCGTCATTTTTATTTTGTTTGTTATGATTTTGTTTACTCCCAACATAAATGATATTAGAAATCTATTTTCTTATATTATGAAAGCTACATATTTCAATCAGTTGGCATACACTTTAGAGGATAGGATACATATGATATAACCTTACAAGCTCATTATGAAAGGTCCATTGGAAACAAACTCATTAGAATGAGTCATGTGGACTTGCTGTTGGTTATAACAAGAACCTAATTATAGAATGATAGCTTGTATATCTTTTAAACTTGAACGAAAGGTTAAGGCTTTGTTTGGAATAATTTTATATTGTAATTCTTTTCATGCTTTAAAAAGATTTTAATGCTAAAAAGTAGCTTTAAAAAACAGTAAGAAAATCATCTCAAACGAAGCCTAACACCCCCAAACGGAGGAAAGCTTTCATAGAAGTAGGCATTCCATTGATGCCCTTTAATTGATGATATTTCGGTCCTTACTGAATGATAGAAAGATTGACGAAGACCTAAATTTTCGAAAATATGCTAATGAATCAATCATCTAATCGATTCGGTACAATAATAAAATCGAATCTTGCTATTTAATACTAGCATATTTTTTTTTTATTAAAAGAGAGATTTTTGTTGGTAAACAAGACTTTGATTGCCAAATTAAAATGTGGGGTATTTTGTTATTTAATAATGAATGATCCCATGAAATCAGGATCCCCATATTTCTACTTTAATATTGTTTCCTTTTATTAATAAAATGATGGAGACATTGTTCACATTGCAGCTTGAAATTTCTCTCATTTCTTAGGCCACAGTTGTCAAATTTGTCTCTTCTAAAATAAATAAATATATCATTTGTCTTGTACCAAAAAATAAAAAGTGCATTCTCTCTCTCTCTCTCTCTCTCTCTCTCTCTCTCTCTCTCTCTCTCTCTCTCTCTCTCTCTCTCTCTCTAAAAATCTAATAATGAAAGTTAGAATTTTAGAACAGTTATATTATATATTAAAAATATATATCAAGATAATTTGGATATGATGCTAATTAAGGATAATAAATTTCACTTAAATTATCTAGGTTTAGAAAATATGACTAAACCGACTAATGACCTAGATAGAATCGTCAAATTAACAAGTGAAAGCTTCTCTGAAATAATCAATCACAATCTTTCATTATGTTTGCCCCATTCATCCCTTCTCTCTGGCTTTCTCTCCCTCTCATCTTGATGGTTACCAACGTAGATATCTCAATAATTTAAGTAGCTTCTTCAACCACAAGGGTTTAGATGCGGGTTCAAATATCTAACCTCTCTCTAATTAATGTGCATTTTTATTATGATCTTAATTCTAAGTGAGACTTCAAAGTGGACAAAAACTTTAGTATTATTTCTCCATTGTAAGGGTGATGGATGTGGATTCCTCATTGGTTTTCCAACTAGTTATTAAATAGCATGAAAGCTAGCTAGCTTCTTCCTCAAGGATTGTATAATTACTCTAATTAAATGCAATCTAATCAAGCACATTAAACAAAGATGGTTGAATTGAATATCAAGTGGATGCTTAATTTAATATATTAGCATTACACATATATATTTAATGATTTTAATCACTCCCCAAATAATTAAAATCTTGAAATTCTATCTCTGGATTATTAAAAATGTACGAAGATCCACACACAATGATGATTTTTTTAATATAATTAATATTTCAATAAATTGTATAATGATTTTATTATCTCGATCAACACAGATGAAATTTTGATAGAATCTAGAACGTCTCTTTCTTCTACCTCAAACTTATTGTATTTATCTTGAAAATTGTAAATCATATCATCTGAACTTGAACTAATAGCCCCTCTTGCAACAACCCTAAATCTTAACTATTGAGACATTGTCCACTTTAGTCTAATGGCCTCATGGTTTTGTACTGTTGGTGTATAACTACCCAGGAGATCACCCATCACAGAATTGCTCCAGCACGAGCATGCTTAATTCTGGTGTTTTTTAGTGAAATTCTAATCATTATACCAAAATCTTTCTCGACATTTAAGAGTTTAATTTCCTATTATATAATAGATTTCGCACCTCTAAAATCAAAATTTAATTAAAAGTGTACAATACAAATCAAAATTCAAAGTCTTCAAGCCAATCATAAAACCACCAATTAATACAAGAGATAAAATTAAATAATAAAACAAGACAAAGGAAGATAACTATTTGAGCTTGGCTACCATCAATGCATGCATGTATTCATTGTGATAAGTCCGTGTTAAAGTTGCTTTCTAAGTATGAATCTTCTAAGGGGAAATTATTGCTTCTGATTTTGTTTATATTAAAATTATTCTATTTATAATTTATTTGAATAATGAATTTTTTTCTTAAGAAAGGGATAATTATTTAAATTTTAATAAAAAAAAATAATAATAATAATAATAATAATACATGTTTTATGAATATTAAAGCCACTGTTGATCTTATAAAACCTCAAAAAAAAAAAAAAAAAAAAAAAAAAAAAGATTTGCTATAACATTATGATTTTATTATTAAGATTTTTTATAAACTATTGGCATAATATAAATTATATATATATCGTTTTATAGGAATCAAGCATTTTAAGAAATTATATATATATATATATATATATATATATATATATATATATATATATATATATATATATATATATATATATATATATATATATATATATATATATATATATATATATATATATATAATTCATTTACAATTTTTATAATCCTCATCTTTTTTCTATTAAGAAGTATTTTCTAATCAATTTTCATAACAGCACGAAAGTTTTAATTTTCGTTGCGTACTCCTCAGTTTTGTAACGTCACGAAATATTATGATAACTATTGAAAATACTAAAAATATCAATATTATTAAAATGAATTTTAATTAAAATAAAAAAATCACTAAAAAAATTCAACGAAAATGTTTGAACATTAACACCATAATTATAACATCCAATATAAAAATTTTGAAAGAAAATTTGCGCAAAAAGATATATTTTCTCTTCAATTTTCGTAACGCCATGAATGTTTTAAATTGCGTTATATACTCCTCAATTTACGCAACGTCACGAAATATTATGATAACTCTTGAAAAACAAATTTTAAGTAAAATTATGTTAAATTCAATGAAAATGATTGAAAATTAAAACCCTAATTATAACATCTAACCAACTATACAAATTTTGTAAAAAAAAGAATTGTATAAATACCCCACCTTTAAATTAAGGCAACAAGTGAAAGAGATTATTGGATGGTGAGTGTTGACCCGTCTCCCCACAAGGTTTTGTGGTGTGAATTCTATAGCAGTCCCGTGTTGACTGGCCGTAGGCCCCACTTCTTTTCTTTTTCATTATTTGACTGTCATCATCCTATTCAAATGATACAATTGTTGCACGAGCGATGAGATTTTGGCTTCGTTTGGGACAGCTTCTTTATTGTTTTCGAAAACCATTTTTAGTACAAAATTTTGTAATTTTCAAGAATTTTTCGTACTAAAAGTTGTTTTAGAAAGCGACAAGGAAGTTGTCCCAAATGAAGCATTTATCCTCAAACTAAAGACAATTAAGTGAAAATTTTTTGTTGAAATGTAAAATATATAATTTCTTGTAGAAATAAGCTTAGATCTTAAAAATAAATTTTATTATTCAATTTGTATAGTTTTACTAATGATTTTTTTATATATATTTTTAATTGAGTTTCAATGAATAAATTAAGATTTTTTTTTTCTTAATGATTTTGAAATTTATTATAGTTGTAGGATAAATAATTAAAGATTAAACAATCCATTCTAAATAGTTTTTAAGAGCTAATTAATGCATATATTAATTGAAATTAATTAATATCTTGGTAATGGTATGATCATTTGAAAAGAACTTTTTATTTATTTAAGATAACATTTTAAATTCTCTTTTTAAGTTGTAATAAAGAACAAAAATCATAAATGCAATTGAGTTTCATTCATCATAATTGTCCTTTCTCTTTTAGATATAAAGAGTGTGTCAACTTTTTATCTTTTTACTTTGGATAATAACCTTTACCTATTTGATTGATAGAAAATGAAGGCCAACTTTTAATCTTGAAAAAAAAGCTAGAAAATTTGTTCCAATTTTAGGTTTTATTTGGGAAAGATTTATTGATATTTTTTAAAGCAGTTTTTTAATATAATTTTTTTTGAATTAAAAATTTTTATAAAAAAAATTGTTTTAAAAACAGTAAGAAAGATGTTCCAAATGAGAACTTACTTAGAATAAATTTATTTTAATATATTAATTAAAAATTAAGTTTTAATTATCTAAAAATAAATTAATTGCAATAAATTTATTTTTAAATAAATTTGAATCAAGTTGTCTTGATTTATTTTTAAATTTTAATCTTTATCTTATATCTTTCCTTCCTTTTTACTTTTTCCCTTTATATAAAGTATATATATATATATTTAGTATGAATTTACTTTAGTCTTCCTCTCTTATTTTTGTTTCTTTCAATAGCAAAATTGTTTCAATTTGATTTAAAAAATAAATGTGAAAAATTTTATTTATAGAAAAGTTTAAACCAACATTTTTGGAGCAAAAGTTTATATATCAATAGAGTTTTAGTATATTTATATAATAAAACAACAAATTCAATTATTTTTTTTATTAATAAGATTGAATTATTATGTAATTCTCATATAAATTTCATAATTATAATCATTTGTATCATTCAATGTAACATTATAATCAATAGTTATAAATATTGCAAAATTGTAGGAAATCATTTTTAAATAATTTATCAATTTTTTTTTATTGACAATAACGTAAATAAAGTGTAAAACATTATTGCCAAAAAAATTTAGATAGGTCGATATGTCATTTAAAAATTTACTTGATCAGATATGGATCTTGATATACATTTAAATTGGAAACTTTCAAAATAAAATTCAAAGCCATCCAAACTTCTATTTGAACAAGTTAACAATCAAATTGAGCATCTCAATGAGACCTATAAACATCAAAAGAGATCGGATTCAATATGGCTGCAAATGAGCTAAAATCAAACACTTGAACTGTAATTAAAAACTTCAATAGTTTAATTGGATAATCATTTGATCTGAAAATCTTACATGCTTTTAGTCAAATTAAGCACCTTGACAAGACAAATCTAAGGAGCCCACAATGATTTATCTATATATATGTGATGCCCATTCTTATAATATTGAGCAATATATAGTCTCTCTAAGTAAATGCATCACATGTAATAAAAAAGTGCTTCTCATTTCAATGTCTTGTCTCGAAAATGAGAAATTATTATGTGCTGTTACTGGACGGCATCAAGATTGATGAATCAGGATGCATCACATCATTTTTTTATTGTATACCGATTTATATACCGGGTGACATAGCATATCCTGATTTACATCTGGACCGTCCGGTGACCGCACAGAATAATTTCTCCTCTAAAACATAGTAAAATTCTGCCAGCTAGTGGCAAAAGCGTAATAAAAAAGGCAAATTATTATTAAGTAGACGTTGGTGTCATCACTATTAATTTGTTAATGTGACAGTCGTAATTAGCTGTAACTAATAATTTGTTTCAAAGAAAATAATAATAAAACCTATTGGTGGGTGGTTGAACCGTCTATCTCTTCTGAAATGCGAAGTAAATCAACCAGTACTGATTTTTCAGAACCAGTTCAGTAAAAATTTCGTAGCCATGCTGAAGTCATTAATTTGACTTGGTGTTTTGCACTTGTGTGGGTTTTTGTTTTGTTATTTGGTAGCCTATTTTGTGTAGGAATCTAAATTATGATGTCATGTTATAGTACGTGATGTTCTTATGTGACCTATAGACAAAAATATATTTCTCGGTATGGAGTATTATCACTAATTATGGGTGTTAATATTTGACCCGACCCGAAATCAGATATGGAGTCGACTCGGGATATTCCAGTTTGGGTTAATCCATTTGTCAGACTTATCACCTCCGCACGCCTCACGTGTACGTGCCCTCGTTGCACACAATTTAGTCGCAGTTGCTGGACCGCTCGCAGGGATGCACGCACTCGTGGCTCGCTTGCCAGGTCGCACCGGCTCGCGGCTCTTCTAGCGCACTAGCTATTGTACTAGCCTCATTGCTCGCGTGCACTGCATGTCTAGCTTCGCCTCGTCGCTCACGCACGCCACACACGCGCTGGCCTTCACCCTAGTTCGCGTGTCGAGTCGGGTTGACTCTGATTTGCAGCGGATCCGATCTGGGTTCAGATTTCATACATGTTTGTGTATTTGGGTCGGAGCAATAGAGGGCGGATTAGTTTCGGGTTGGACTTGAACCTGACCCAAAAACCCATTTTGAAAAGTAGCTCCAAATATTCTCATTTCTATCTTGAAAATTGCCCTTTCACCAATTATTTAAAGGATTTTTGGTGTTGTAGGAAAGCTACACTTCTACTTCATAAAAATTTATAATATAAGACTTTTATGTATATCTAGTGACATATAGTCAGAACATTCATGATTATGCATGAGAAACTGCTTGTTATTGACGAAAATCTTTGACAAGTTAGCCAAGTTATGAGCCCATAAATACAGTCGCCAATCCTTTCAATGAAGTCATCAAATTTCTTATGAAAAGACCTATATTGGTTGGACAATGGTGAGAAGTCTCTAGCCCTAAGTTATTGATCGCTAAGCTTGGGACACTTGACCCAAAAATTGTGCACTAGGTCTTATAAATATGTGAGTTAGCTTTGCCAATATCTTTTGTGCTTCTATGACTTTGTGACTTAGCGAGTTTCTCAAGATCTTGGCAAGCTCATTGTCTTTTCTCATCTGTCCTGTTGAGTTGCCTTGAATCAACCATAAGTCTACATATTTGAATGTATACATAATATTTTTGGTTCTACGTGTTCATAAATACTTCATGATTATGTAAACATAAGTCTACAAATTACATGCATTACTTCATATGTTTATGTACAAAGCCTTGCACTCTAGAGACCATTATGATGATAGCTCGTGGTATATATATTAGTAGCCATTATTTGGTATGGAATCCATATTTTTTTATATGCCATACTTTGCTACATAGTATGAGCATGATTTGATGAGCCAATGGTTATATTTCAAGAATGTTAAGTAGTGTATACGTGAGAATGAAAATACAAGGTAGGTTCCTATAGGTTGGCTTAGTGTGATGCCTCCCATATAAGGGTTGACTAATGAGTTTTTTCCTTAAACATTATAAGAGGAAGATTTAGCCTTTTCAATTAGATACAACTAGATTAATAAATTATTATGCCATAGGATAATAAGTGATAACCTATTTCTTTATTTTAGAAGGCCACCCGGAGGAAATTATATTTGTGCTAGATTGAAATATGGGGGCTTGATACGTCCCCAAAACTCGCCTTGATCGGGCACGAACATTGATGCATATATGAATTAAAAACTTCCAAAATTAAATTTGGTGCCCTCCAAACTCCAATTTCAGCAAGCTTATAGTCAAACTTAACATCTCGACCTTCGTAGGACTCTTGGCCGACCGCCGACCATCGTCGAACTTCCACTCACCCACCAACCGTCGTTGGACCATTGCCTGACCTCAAACTGTCCCTAGACCACTGTCTGTCTGTCGATCGTGGCTAGACCTCCACCCTCTAACTCTATTGGCCGCCGACTACGGTCCCTCAAACATCAATCGCTTGATTGGAACCCCTCTAACCTCCATTGCCCGCCAACTACTATTCATCTGACCGCCATCTCCCGTAGACTACAGTCCCTCCAAGATCTATCGCCTGGTAATTACAGTCCCTTCGACCCCCATCGTCCGCCAACTACAATCCCTCCAACCCCCGTCGCACGCTGACTACGATCCCTCTGACCCCCATGAACATCCGACCATGATCACTCTGACCCCCGTCGCTTGTTAATTAAGGTCCCTATGATCATCGTCGCTAGTCAACAACCGTGGTTTCAAGTAGCTTAGCCAATATCTTTAACTAGCTTCACATATATTGAATGGCCTTTTCAAAGACCTTAAATGAGTGCCAACTAAACTAAGACAAACATTAGCTCCAAGTATTGAACATATAGCATTTCTCCTTGAAAATGAACAATGAATAGTCAAAGGGGTTTGCCAACTTCCAACCCTATGTTATGAAAAGCTTAGGAATTCTTCTTCTTTTGTGAATTATAAATAAGGTAATGAACTATCTTTGAAGTCAATCGATGATGTAATGCTATTCAACGAAAGATGCAAGAGTCATTATAGTGTAAAGAGTAAGTGATATTGCACCATGTAGCTAATAATAATCAACAAATTGACTTGAAAGGGCAATATGATCAGGGAGATGTACTTTCGACCATAATATTCTAGTGACTGTATTTTGAACATTATGAGATGTTAAGTCCTTATGTTTTCCAACGGGAAGGCATTGGTAGGTTGCATCTTTCATGTGAACAATCAATGAAGAATAAGGGATGTTGTACTGCTTTCTTATGATAAAGAGATATCATCATTAATTGCCAATGGTGCAATAATTTTGGGATTGTCATAATGTTGACTAGCAAAACAGCCAACTAAATCCTCCTCTCTTGAATGGTGTTTATGAGGAAATGGCCTTGAATGTATTTTGTCATTTTGGGAAATTTTTGTTAGACAGTCTTCCATTTTGTCTAGTTACTTAATGATAACAAGTTGCCAGTATTTTTTCTACCGTACGAACATAATTTTCAGTTATTTTTTATTCCACTAAATAAATATAAGAAATAATTTTGATTCAGTTCCCTCAAATCAAAGAAGCTTAACGGTCCGTTTGGGGGAGTTTTTTCATAGCTTTTGCTTCTAAAACTCCACCACAATTTGGTTTTATTGCAATTATCTTGCCATTTTTTTTTTTTTTTTTTTTTGTGATTATAAACAACTTCTTACAATCAAAGGTATTAGTATAGTAGTTGTTGCAAATTTGATGTCTAATTTTTTAAAAGGGAAAAAGTAAATATCACCCTCAACAGCTTTTGAAACATCTATTTTTTCAATAATTGTTCAACAATTACTTTTAACAAAAATAGTTGTAGAACTCTTATAATACAATCATATTTTTATTTTTAAATTATTGTATGTCATATAAGTTTTCCTACAACTATCAAACTCTTGAACATCTAATATAAAAAAAAAAAAAAATCTCATCATAAAAATTAAGTAAAAGAAATTGTAGTCAACATGAACATGTCAGCGGTTTGAAAAGCTAATTAGCACAATAATCAAAATCTTAGATTGCTAATACAAAACCTGACAACAAGTACTTAAGCTTAATTAAGCAAAAAATTAAATAACATGATATAATGATCTCCTAATCCTCCATTAATGCCCATAATTTTTACTCTTTAATGGTGCATGCATGTAGCTGCAGGTTTGTTAAACTAATATAGATATCTGTTATCACCAAAGGGCTAACTAAGCCTTCAATATTCAGAGAAGGTGAAACAAACAGCAAATGCTACAGATTCTCTTTCTAGAAACCAACATCTTTCATTGAGCAATGCAGATTATGCCACGTGGCCATGTAGTTGCAAAGCTGAAGAGCAAAATTATTCTTTTTTATTTTTTATTTTTTATTTGGTTTAGAGCTTCATAATGGTAGGAAGAGACGTGCCAAATTTTGAATTGATTCATAATTAATTTAATATAAATGCGATCCACATGTGACGCTTTGTCGCTTTATATATTTTCTAAATGGTTTGGACCAAATCCATAACGTCGCCTTGGATCTGAGGATGAATAATAATAATAATAATAATAATAAATATTATTGATTTATAAAATAAATTTGGGTTGTAAACGGATTGAGCGTTCGAAAAACTACTCGAGTTCGATTCGATAAAAAATAGTTTGTGATCGTTTTATTAAGCAATCAAACAAGTTTTAACAATTTTTTAAATGATTTATGCTTTAATAAACATTTTTGAACAACTATGTGTTTGACTCGTTTATGTTTGTGAACAACATCGTACAAAGCTCGTGAACATGCTCGATATGACGCTCGATAAGATGCTCGTTAGGAGCTCGTAAAAAATTTCGATTATTGCTTACGGATTTCTTGTCTAATGTTGGATGCCAAATTGTATTTTTTTTTGTCAGTAATAAATGATCTGATAAAAAATTTGTTGTATTTGATTATGCTTAATCATATTTGTGAAATCAATTTTTCAGGGGTTATGAATTTTAAATTTATTTTGTTTAATGTTTTTGTTTAACTACATTTGTGGAATTATTTATTGAGGATATGTTGGTTATATTTTACATCTGCTTTTCTTTTCCCTAAACAATGTTTGTTTATTATGATCAATTTTGTTTGTTCAAATAGTTCATGTGCAATCTTTCCTATAAGAAGAATTATTACTCATTTTTTTGTGAACAAGCTTGCTTAGTAGTTCGAAAACACTCGGTAGACGTGTTCGTGAATAGCCTGATATGATAGTTCGAAACTCTTGTTAGAAATATTCTCAAACAGTCTAGTTTGGTAGCTCAAAATCACTCACTATTATGTTCGTGAACAGACTCGTTTGGTGGCTCGAAATAATAGCTAGAAACGTTCTCGAACATGTTTGTTTGTAGGTTCGACAAAACTTAATAAGGCTCATTTGTTTAAAGCTTGATAAACATGAAATGAATCGAATGTGAACCAAATACAGACCAAACATGAACATCCATCAACTTAAATGAAACAAGCATGAGCACAAACAAGAAAGCTCGAATCGAGCTTGAACGAAATGAACAAGCACATAATAAACCAACATAAATATGAACAAGCACATACTCAGCTCGGTTCACTCGTTCATAGTCCTAAAAAAATCTTAAATACTATTTTATCATATAAAATGATTTGTTTGAGATAGTTCTTGTATTGTTTGTTTTTCAGACCGTAATTATAATTTTGTTTAGTTGTGTTGGGTACTGGAGTATTTGCAGCGGTAGAGAAATATAAAGTTTAATGTCTTAGCATTGTACAAAGATCCAATCCACAAGTAAATAAGAGAGAGGGTGTAGCGTTCATAAGAGGCACCAGAGTTTTTACGTGAAAACCCCTTTAAAGGGGAAAAACCATGGGGCTTGGCCCAATTTCAATGAACCCACTAGTATTTGCAGTCAATTACAAATGAGGTCCTTCTTAGAGAGAAGACTTTGACTTGATGTCACAAATGTACATCATATAGAGCGCATTACATGGTGATAGTTACAATAATCAACATAGACATGTTTGCTTGGTCGGCATGACCATAGTTGATAAGATAGAGATCAGAAAGATCGTATTAGGAAGGAGACTGTGTTCAAGAAGACCGTTATCTGACGATGTAGGTTGGAGTGACCATAGTAGGCGATGGAGGTCAAAAGGACCGTAGTCGACAGGATACAAGAGTCCAAAAGATCGTAGTTGGCCGGAGATCGGGATCAGAAATGCCATTATAGTAGAACGGTACTCTAGGCATCAGGTGGTGGCCCGATAGAAGTCTAAGCCTTAGGTTGTGGTCCGGCAGAAGTTCAAGCGTCAGGTGGTGGTCCGACAGGTGTCCAGGCCTCGGGTAGTGGTCCGACAGAAGTCCGGGACTTAGGTGGTGGTCTGGCAGAGGTGATGGCAAGTGATGGTCCGACGAAGTTTAGGTCCTTAGGTGGTGGTTCGGTGGAGCTCAGGCCCTCATGTGGTGTTATGGCGAAGGCGAAGGCCTCAAGTGGTGATCCGACGGAGCTCAGGGCCTCAGGTGGTGGTCCGGTAGAGCAACGACGTCAGGCAGTGGTCCGGCGGAGGTGAGTGCCTTACGTGGTGGTCCGACGGAGCTCAGGGTCTCAAGTAAGTGGTCATCCCATGGAGAAACGATGTCAGGCGGTGGTCCTGCGGAGGTAAGGGCCTTAAGTGGTGGTCCTCCGGAGCTCAGGGCCTCAAGAGGTGGTCTGACGGAGCTCAAGGACTCAAGTGGTGGTCTAGCGAAGGTGAGGGCCTTGAGTGGTGGTCCGGCAGAGCTCAGGGCCTCAAGTGGTCGTCTGGAGAAAGTCCAAGCTTCAGGTGGTGGCCTGGTGGAGCACAGGGCCTCAAGTGGTGGTTCGGCGAAAGTCTGAACGTCAGGTTGTGGTCCGGCGGAAGTCCGGGCCTCAGATGGTGGTCCGGTGAAAGTTCAGGCCTCAGTTAGTGTCCTGGTGGAGCACAGTTCCTCAAGTGGGGTATGGCGAAAAGTCCGGATGTCATGTGGTGGTCCAGAGGAAATCCGGGCCTCAGGTGGTGGTTCGGTGGAAGTCCGGGCCTCATGTGGTGGTATGGAGGAGGTGAGAGCATTAAGTGATGGTCCGGGGAAGCTCAGGGCCTCAAGTGGTGGTCCGGCGGAGCAACGACGTCAAGCGGTGGTCCAGCGGAGGTGAGGGCCTTGAGTGGTGGTCCGGCGGATCTCAGAGCCTCAAGTGGTCGTCCGACAGAAGTTTGGACCTCATGTGGTGGTCCGACGGAAGTCCGGGCCACAGGTGGTGGTTCGGTGGAGGTGAGGGCCTCAAGTGGTGGCCCGGCGAAGGTGAGGGCCTCCAGTGGTGGTCTGGCGGAGCAACAACGTCAGGCGGTGGTCTGACAAAACTCTTGTGGTGGTCGAGGAGGAGTGAGGAGGCAAGAGTGATCACCGATCTCTCTCTTGCTCTCTTGCTTGGAGCCTCCACTTTTTAAGAGAAATGAGGGGCCTATTTATAGATTTATGGAGTGGCCTGACCCATAAATAGGTGAGAGATCAAGGATAAATGGGGAGTGGTTGGATGGACGACCGATATTGAATCCCTTGATTGTGGATCGTTTGTTGGGCATTTGAATGTCTTAATGATATCATAATTTGGCGATCTTGGGATCGTTGAATTTGTCTCGTCGAGCCGCTCGATTCGACTATAAGCATGTCATGTTTAAAGATCATTTGGTAATCCAAATTATTGTTTGAACCTTCCAAATGTGCTTCGGGTCTTTGATTTGGACCCTTTGAGCTTGGATTGGGTCACATTTGGTGTCGTTGGGTTCGTATTTCCGAGACGTTCAGTTCAACTGTAAGTTTGCTGATATCAAAGTTCAGATGGTCTCCGATCTATTTTTTGAAGCTTCCAACTTGATTTTGCCTCAAGATTCGCGCCAATCAAGATAATTTTTTAGTATATATCAAGTTGTATTCTTTACTATTTTTTTATTGTTTTTCAAAAAAAAAGTTTTGTGATGAGAAGCTGTTTTTTACAATAAAAATTGCTAATCTATGATAGTTCTATTAAAAATATATATTTATAAAATTTGTAATAGCTATAAAAAAGTTATGTTGCGCACAACATTTTTACAACCACATTTATAAAGCATTGTATGTTGTAGCTTTTTGTAAAGTGATGATAAATTAGTTGTGGTAAAAATAACTTTTTGAACCTAAGCTGACGAACTCGTTGGAATGCAAATGATTTCTTATTAGAGATACCAAACCCGGCGAATTTGTGTGTGAAAAATTAATTAAAAATAGGTAAAAATGAATATATTATAAATTTTATGGAGCTAAAAGTTAAAGGGAAGATTGAATTAGTAAAAATAAAATCCATTAGAAAGTTATATATGAGTAAAAATTATGAGATTCAGATAATAGACGTGCCAACGAAAAGGAGAAATTTGTAAAAGAAAATTGTTTAGTAATTAATTAAGCAAAAACAAAACCAAAAAAAAAAAAAAAATTATGAGTGATGCTAGTCTTTAACATAGATAATGAATGGCCTTGGTGAGCTGGCGCCCAACCCATTTTGGGTGGTCTATCTGGCATTGAGTCGTTTATCTGGCGTCTATATGGCACTGGGTCGTCTATCTGACATCTTGGGTCGTTTGACATCTTGGGTCTTCTATCTTGGCGCCTATCTAGAACTATCTGCCATCTTGCTGGCATTGGGTTGTTTATCTGGCATCTTGGGCCGTCTGACATTTTCGATCTTCTATTTGGGCGCCTATCTTGCACTATCTGTCATCTTGCTGGCATTGGGTCGTCTGTCTGGCATCTAACTAAAATTGGGTCGTCTATCTAACATCTTGGGCCATCTCACATCTTCGGCCTTTTATTTGGGCGCCTATCTGGCAGATAGGCACCAATTGTCAACTCTCATCATGACTACATTATATATATATTGCGCCCTAGAGTATTCATGGCGGTAGAGAAATATATAGTTTAACCTCTTAGCATTATACGAAGATCCAGCACACAACTAGATAAGTGAGAGGGTGTAGCGCTCATAAGAGACACTAGAATTTTTACATGGAAACCCCTAAAAAGGGGAAAAAACCACGGGGTCAGGCCCAGTTTAAATGAATCCACTAGTATTTGCAGTTGATTACAAATGAGGCCCTTCTTAGGGAGAAGGCCTTATCTTGATGTTACAAATATATGTCATACATAGCGTATTACATGATGGGAGTTACAATAATCAACATAGATGTGTTTGTTTGGTCTGCACGGCCATAGTCGATAGGATAGAGGTCGGAAAGACCGTTGTCTGGTGATGGAGGTCGGAAGGACCGTAGTCGACAGAAGACAGTGATCCGAAAGACCATAGTTGGCAGGAGACCGTGATCAGAAAGACCGTTGTCTGTTGATGAAGATCGAAAGGACCATAGTAGGTGAAGGTGGTCAGAAGGACCGTAGTCGGCATGAGACTGGGGTCTGAAAGATCATTGTCTGTTGATGGAGGTCGAAAGGACCATAGTAGGCGATTGAGGTCGGAAGGACCGTAGTGGTGTCAGAAAGACCGTTGTCTGTTGATGCAGGTCGGAAGGACCATAGTAGGTGACGGTGGTCAGAAGGACCGTAGTCGGCAGGAAATTGGGGTCTGAAAGGCCATTGTCTGTTGATGGAGATCGGAAGAACCGTAGTCAGCAGGAGATCGGTGTCAAAAAGATCATTGTCTGGTGATGGAGGTCGGAAGGACCATAATAGGCGACGGAGGTCGGAAGAACCATAGTCAGCAGGAGACTGGGGTATGAATGACCATTTTAGAAGGACGACACTTTGGGAGAACTCTCGACGTCAAGCTCGGCAGAGGTCCAAGCCTCAACTGATGGTCTGGCTGAGCAACGGCGTCAGGCGGTGGTCCGACGGAGGTGAGGGCCTCAAGTGATGGTCCGGTGGAGCAACAGCACTAGGCAGTGGTCCAGCGAAGATGAGGACCTCAAGTGGTGGTCCGGTAAAGCAACAATGTCAAGCGGTGGTCCGGCGAAGGTGAGGGCCTCAAGTGGTGGTCCGGCAGAGCAATGGCATCAGGCAGTGGTCCGGCAAAGGTGAGGGCCTCAGGTGGTGGTCCGGCGAAAGTGAGGGCCTCAGGTGGTAGTCTGGTGGAGGAGAGGACCTCAAGTGGTGGTCCGGTTAAGCAACGACGTCAGATGGTGGTCCGGCAGAGGAGAGGGCCTCAAGTGGTGGTTCGGTGGAGCAATGTCATCAGACAGTGGTCCGGTGAAGGTGAGGGGCTCAAGTGGTGGTCCGGCGAAAGTGAGGGCCTCAGATGGTGGTCCGGTGGAGAAGAGGGCCTCAAGTGGTGGTCCGGTGGAGCAACGATGCCATGCAGTTGTCCGGTAGAGGAGAGGGCCTTAAGTGGTGGTCCGGTGGAGCAACGGTGTTTGGCGGTGGTTCGGTGGAGGAGAGGGCTCAAGTGGTGGTCCGGTGGAGCAACGACATCAGGCGATGGTCCGGCGGAGGAGAGGGCCTCAAGTGGTGGCCCAATGGAGCAACGGCATATGGCGGTGGTCCGGCAGAGGAGAGGGCCTCAGGCGGTGGTCCGGCGGTGGTCGAGGAGGAACTTCTTCCTTCTCTTCTCTTCTTCTCTTCTTGCTTCGAATCCCCTTTCAAGAGGAATGAGTGGTCTATTTATAGATTTCTGTAGTGGCATGACCTATAAATATGTGAGAGATCAAGGGTAAATGGGGAGTGGTTGGATGGACAGCCGATGTTGAATCCCTTGATCATGGACCGTTCATTTGACATTTGAAGGTCTTAAGGATATCAAAATTCAGCGATCTTAGGCTCGTTGGATTCGTCTCGTCGAGCCGCTCGATTTGACTATAAGAATGTCATGTTTGGAAATCGCTTGGTAATTCAAATTGTGGTTCAAACCCTCCAACAACGCTTCAAACCCATGATTTGGACCCATTTGGGTTGGATTGAGTTGAATTTGGTGTCGTTGGGTTCATATTTCAGAGAAGCTCAGTTCGATTGTAAGTTTGCTAAAATCAGAGTTCGGATGGTCCCAATTTTAATTTAGGAAGTTTTCAACTTAATTTTGCATCAAGATTCGTGCCTGATCCAGATAATTTTTTGATTATATAAGTGCTGAGGCATAACAACAAGGTCTGAGCTGAACATGTGGGTTCTTACATGAGAAAACTTGTTTTTACAGACCTCATTGATTGATGGCAGGCAAGCATATGGTACGTGCATTAACACAGCCACAAAATTTCTGAAGGAAAATGATCAGGGAATATCTCCAATACCATAAAGTATATATAAACAAATTCTGATTTGTGCAGAACAATATGCTGACCACAAAAATCTGAAGGTAAATCTGAAAACCATCAAAACAGCTGCAGTTAAGACCAAAAAAATCTGAAAACCATCAAAACATCAACAGTTAAGATCAGCAAAAGAGCTCTTATCAATAATATGGGATTTTTGCAGCAGTTATTAGCGCCAATTTTAAACCGCTGTTATAGGCTGATATAGGCAGCAATTTTCATCGCTACAAAAGAGATTATAAGAAGTTTTAGATTTTTATAATGGTTTATAGAAGTGATTTGCAAATAGCCGTGATCGTACCCTAGCTCCTGCTCAACCTGATCCCGAGTCTGTATCCTAGGCCCACATAGCAATAGGTATTCTTCCATTTGTTCACTTCAAGCTGGGGGAAAGGCGTTGTTGTTGTCGGCATCAAGGACCAAGACGTTTAAACCGCTGCATTAGGTTATAAAAAGTACCGCGAAAACTTAATTTATTAGTAGTGAGATTATCAATACCAAAATTCATAAAGGGATTTATATTTGGTAAATCTAACTAATGTTTTTTGCGATTGGTTATACATTGAAGTTTAATAGATTGCAAATATAAGAATTATATATATATATATAATTTCAAATAGTTCATTTTTGAAAGTCTAAAGTATCATCTTGACGAATCGAAAAAAATCTTTTGAGGAACATTTGTACGAAATTTTTTTGTATGGTTTAATCATCATTATTTTTCATATCTTCTAAATTATTTCCCTCATGTATCTTGAGAGCCGTAAAGCTTTTTTTTTCTTTTTATATAGGGAGGAGTACTCAAGTCTTTATAGACAAGTTGATGAGTATCATTTATTATACATCATAATCATAGCTTATTTATTAGTGGGTCATAACTTTTCCTATATCTCATGGACTTTGGCTTATTATAGCCAAATTACATAAAGTTTTGTGTTTCTTTGTATGGTGATGTAGTTATTGTGTGGGTTGATGTTTCAAGGTGTGCTAAATGATTTGAAGTTACAAGTGGCTTGAAATATTAGAGTTTTTATACCGAACCAAAATCATCTCTAATAAATCCTATCATAAGTTAAAACTTTTATTACTTAACATACATGAAGATACTTATAGCATACCACACAACAACATCATCAAGCCTTTATCTCATTACGTGGGGTCGGCTACATGAATCCTTTTTCTCTATTGTATTCTGTTAAGAGTCAAATTCTCATTTAAATATAATAAAGAAAATGTCATTTCTAATATTTTCTAACCATTTCTTTTTAGGTCTCTCTACATTTCTTAACATAGGTTAAATATAATATATCTACTCTCCTAGTAGGGTCATTGGAAGACCGTTGTTTTACATGAACAAACCATCTAAGGCGACTCTCTCTTATCTTTTTTGTCACTGGAGCTACTCCAACATTTTCATGGATATGCTTATTTCGTACCCTGTCTCTAAGAGTAAATCCACTCATCCACCCGAGCATCTTCATCTCAGCAACACGTAGTATACCATGTATGAATGAATTTAATTTCATCATTTGATATTAGAAAATATTGATGTTATTATTGATGATGAGCACCCGCCACACCCCGCTATGTATGAATGTATTTAATTTCATCATTTGATATTTTTTCCCCGTCGCTCATATACAATATTTCTATAAATCTAATTATATGGGAGATAAAAGAGCAAGTTAAAGGACATCAAAATTCACTTCTTTCATATGGTGTAATTTTTTAAGTTGAGGATGTAAGATATGCTAACAATAGAGAGAAATTATCATACATAGGCATAATTATAGATTGGTCTGATTTTTATATTAATTAGTGGTGCTCTTTTGGTGATTAATAGAGATAATTACTTAGAATAGTTAATCATAGATTATATTTGTTTAAGTTAGATGTATTCTATATTTGAGATATTTTTCACGTTTGAGTCAAATTCATGTGAATGCATTTACAAATGAAATGGAGCAATGCACAATGGAGATTTTGGCAATGTGAAGTTAATGATACATGATGGTGCAATAGTTTAATTAGCTAGCTAGAGTTATGTGCATACCATATTAAGGAAAGAATTTAATATTTTTTAAATGTTCTCATTCAATGTTACATAATATAAGTTATATAGTGATATTAAGGCCCTTAAAGATCTATAGGGGCTATTTGGTTGTCATAAAGTAGATAAAATTAATGGAAACTACATATTATGTATGGAGTGCTGCATCAAATGATTTTGTGTTGGATTCAAAAAATTAAGAGAAGCATGAATACTTTTGGGAGCTAAATGTGATTTAGCTTCCATTCTACAAAAATTATTCAAGAATAAATATAAGCACAAGCTGATGGGATATTTTTTATGGTGTTGGGGATAGTAGGATGAGTGGATATGACTATATATTATGGACTTATGGTGTTTTGGTGATATAGGGCAATTCAATGGAAGTGTTATATAGGGCTATTTTTTCTTTGGGAAAAAAGAGTTATGAGTAAGAGTAGGATAAATCTTGGCTATATTTATGGATTTAGGGTGGGGAAGAGACAAAGTGGTTAAAGCTAAGGTTTATGCAATGAGTTTAGGTTGGATGAGAGCTTTCTTTGGGAATTAAAATTCATGAAAAAGGGAAGGTCGATTAAAATGATTAGAGATGGTAGACTAGGCTTTAAGAAAAGAGAGAGGTGGAGATAGTCAAAGAATAAGGTTTTAGATTGTGGTAGAGAAAAAGGTGACCAAGAGGTATATAATTAGGGTTTAAATTAAATAAGAGGAAACAAACTTTTCATTTAATGGATTTGGCCAAGGAGAAGCCAACAAGCCATTCAAGAGAAGAGAGTGGACCACAAAAAAATTTCAAATATAATAATAATCTTCAAGAAATAATATAAAGCATATTTATAACAAAAAATCCAAAGCAATCTCTTAAAGTTAAGGAGTTAAATTGCAAGTTCCAATAAAATAACAAAGTAATTAAAACAATTATTTAAAAACTAAGGATTAGGTCTAAGCATAGTAAATGGAATTGTCTCCTTAAATTGTGAAGTGCTTCTTCAATTTACCCTGAAAAAAAAAAGGGCAGCCTAGCTTCATATAAACAACCTCCTTGCATTTAAAAATATGAATTCATTAATTAAACATCTTATGCAAGGTGGTGTTATTTTATTTATGGTTTATAATAGGTCCTATTATGTATCAATTACTCTTGCATTGTGAAATCAAGTTGATGTAAGATCATATTATTTTAGATTCAAAATCAAGAGACATCTACTTTAAGGTAAAATGAAAATTATGGTTAGATATTCAAATAGGTTCAATTATACTATATTTGAGTATAATATTTATGCTACAAAGGTCACTCATGGTTATTTGGCTCGTATAACATTTAAGCCCATTGATTTTGCACGCTTTAAGCCCTTCGATGATTTAAGAGATTAGAATACTCTGCTTAGAGATAATGAGTCATATAACAGATTTAAGTTCTCTCAAATTAAAAAAAACAAAAGAGAAAATTATCATGATTGACTCAAGATTCATGCATAATCACATGGTGAAGTAAATATCAAGATTCTTATATGAAATCATAGAAATGAGTATGATAATTTATTAGGAATTGACTTAATATTTATACATGAATTACATGATGAGATATCTTGCTTTTTGAGTTAAATCTTAGAAATAATTAAGATGATTTTGCATTAATTAGATTGATATTTTTCAATAGATTAATGGCTATATTAATTAAGTCATGGAGGCTTAATTGCTATGGAAGCATAATGCAACCTTGAGCCTCATGACGAAGATTTAAAAATTCATAATAGATATAGAGAACACTAGAGAAAATGATATAGAGTAAGATCATGAAAATCACAAATTTATTTTCATAAGTTCGATGTATCTTTTCAATAATTTAAGAAACTTTTGAAGTAATGTTAGTTTTTTTAATCTATTTAATATTCTTTAGTCATTATTTAACATTAGTTCTAACTTCTAAGTTAACTTTTTTTTTTTTTTTTTTTTTTTTGAGTGAGATATACTCAAATTTTGAGGATGACATGTGATTATTCTTTTATTATACATGATTTTTTATTAATGATCAAATCCCTTTCTTTAGCAAATGTTACTCTACTTAAGTCAAACCTTAAAAGCTTTATGTTTATGTTTTTTATGTTTTAGATTTCTTTTGCAATTTTTCTATATTTCTTCTTACTTGTCCCTTAATTAGTGCTTTTGTAGAAAAAAGTTAAGTTTACTTCTTTCCTACCACAACTAACTATATATTATTATTATTATTATTATTATTATTATTATATATATATATATATATATAATGTGAAAAAGATAAGATTAATGTTTCATTTGGGACAGGGGCGGAACCAGCACTAATTTTTAGGGGGGGGGGCAAACTTATAAGACATATATGCGGGGGGTCTAAGGGGGCAGTGTCCCTTGGCGGGGTTCGACCTGTTGGGGGCAATTACCTAAAGACCATAGTATTTTTAAATTTTTAGGGGGGGGGGGGGGGGGGGGGGGGGCAATTGCCTAAAAATTTGGTAATAAAGACTAAAAAATAAATAAAAATGGGTAAATTACCTAAAAAAATCAGCAATTGCCTAAAAATTTGGTAATAAAGACTAAAAAATAAATGAAAATGGGTAAATTACCTAAAAAAATCATATAAATAAATTTTTTAAGATTAATGTTTCATTTGGGACAGGGGCGGAACCAGCCCTAATTTTTAGGGGGGGGGAGGGGGGGGGGGGGGGGGGGGGGGGGGGGGCAAACTTATAAAACATATATACCGGGGAGTCTAAGGGGGCAGTGTCCCTTGGCGGGGTTCGACCTGTTGGGGGCAATTACCTAAAGACCATAGTATTTTTAAATTTTTAGGGGGGCAATTGCCTAAAAATTTTGTAATAAAGACTAAAAATTAAATGAAAATGGGTAAATTACCTAAAAAAATAATATAAATAATTTTTTAAAAAATTTTTGAGGGGGGGCAATTGCCCCCCTGACAGCTATGGGGTTCTGCCCCTGATTTGAGACAGCTTTCTTACTGCTTCTTAAAGTAACTTTCTAATACAAAAATTAAAATTTTTGTATAAGAAAACTTCTTTAAGAAGCAGTAAGAAAGCCGTCACAAATGAAGCATAAATAGAAAGTAATTAGTTAAGTAATAAAAAAGTGATACATTCATCAATATATATTTTTAGAGAGAATTTAATGCTTTCAATCATTATGTTCTAGATGGAGTTGAGCTTGTTTGGTAAGTCATGAAGAGTTGGCATGAAAAAGAGTCAGAAATTAGGTGAATCTAGCTTGTAAATTAGAGCCTCTAAGCTCATAGATGTATGTAGAGGCAGAGATAAAGATCTACACAATATCATGTTTCCACCATTTGAGAACACTCACATTACTAAAATAAATTAATTAACAATGCAATAATTGAATAAAAAAAATTTAAATTAAGGGAGATGCCTAATTACTAGTTTTTTTTTTAAGATACTAGAAATACTTTTCATATTTGTATTAAAAAAATGCATTTTTTTTCAAAATAAATGTAAATTTGTAAATAAGCCTTATACAGCATTTAATATAGATTGCGGTAGCGGTTTTAATCACCACAAAAATAGTTTAGCAGTTATGAAATCGATGCAGCACTATCGTAGTTACTGTTAGCTGCAAAAGTGTTCCACAGCCGTTCTGAAACAATAGATTTTTTTTTTATGTTGTGAGATATTTATAAAATTATAAGATTTTTTTTTTATTTTTGTAATTATTTTTATGAGATCATAAAATGAAAATAATTAATTATCTTATAGTTCACGAATAAATTATTGTGTTACACCTAAGTTGAACTTAAAGAGCTAGGCATATACATCGATCCTAAACCTTTTTTTTTTCTCTCAATTTAAGAGAGCAAGCTGCAAATGTCAAAGAGTAAGTATTGGTTTATGTGTAATTTAAAATTTATTTGTTTGATAATTTTGAATTTGCAAGATAACATGCACTATTAAAAAAAATGATTTTTCGCAGTAGCTGTTAGGGGCGGTTTGAAAACCACCGCCAAAACCAGCTTATATTGAATATATTTGTGGCGGTAATGACTGCTACAAATCTATATGTTTGTGCCTGTTATAACTGTTGCTAAATAAAACACTTCGTTAAATATTCTACCCCGCCGGTCCTTAACCGTTGTGGAATGTCGTTGCAGCGCATTACAATTACAATGGGGTGCAGCAGTTTTAGAATCACATCGAAGAAATTAGTGGCGGGTAAGTCAAAAATTATGTTGTAATAACTCTATTTTTTGATAATGATACGCATTAATAAAATACCCTCATTATGCACATATCCCTTCATAACTTTTTTAAGCATACATTAAATAATTTTATTTCTTCTTCATGAGAACTTATATATTATACTCATAATAAAATTTAATCTTAATCTATTTTGATTAAGAAGATATTACACTAATCTCAAGTATTAAAAGATGGGACCATACAAATGATACTTTGCACGCAAATTCTTCACAAAACAATTATTACATGGGATCAATCATTCATACACCCCTGTAGATAGATAACCAAGAGTCCAAATTCGTACGTCAAAATTCGTGAAGATGCCTTCGATCGAACCGTCCATTTCGCTCGGTGCGTCGGCCAAAACATGGCCGACTAAGAGGTGCGTCATTCACATAAGAGTCAGCCAGCTAGATATATCGTAGTATCTCAGTCATCTACGTCGCTCCACGTCTACAAACAGTACGATCAGTAAATCGTGCTCAATTATTACTCTCCTGTGTTCCTCTTTTATCTCTCTCTCTAGTCTCTTTACTGCTCCTTGTCTTATATATAGTGAAGACATGTTAAGAAGAGAATAGAGATGGACTCGATAGTACTGAGATCCAGCTAGAGAGATATCTGGAGAGAGAGAGAGAGAGATCAGGTATGGCTTCAAAGCTAGAAATGGCAGAGAAGAGAGAGAACAGAGCTAATCCTGAGAAGTTTGTAGCCATGGAAGGAGAGAAAGATGGAGGGGAAGATAAGCCTGTGGTGGAGTACAGAGGATGGAAGGCTATGCCTTATGTCATAGGTATATATATTCATTAATTTCATCATTTTTAGTAATAATAAATCATGTTTTTTTTTCTTCAATTTTTATATAAGTTATGTGATATGATATGAATGAAAAGAGTATGATGTGTGTAAAATATGTTAAAAAAATTTCAGAAAAAAATATTATATATATATATAGAGAGAGAGAGAGAGAGAGAGAGAGAGAGAGAGATTCTTAATTTGTTGAAAAAATTGACACAAAACTATATTGAAATTTCAGAAAATATTTTTTTCTGAAGAACTGTGTTGAAGATTTCGTCTGTTTTCAATTTGAACTTTGACAGGAAAATTGCTTTTGCTTTCCAATCATTTTTAACAGCTTTTTCTTTAAAGATTCCACCAAAAGTACTTTTTATACCATTTTATTTAATTTTTAACTCCTTTAATGAAAAATTTATGATAAAATTAAATTTTTTAATAACCATTCATATCTTTTTTAGATAAATTAATTTAGTCTCAATTTAATTTTAATTTTTTATTTTTTTAATTTCAAAATATTTATGACCAAATTATATTAATTAATCTATAGAAATATATGACTAAAACTTTTGATCACATGAGAGAAACTAATAAATTATAATATTATCAAAACAAATCCATAATTAAAAAATTAATTCCAATAAATTTGACAAGTTTAATTTTTCCTATTTTTAAAAAAATAATAAACTCCTAATATTGTAAATAATATCAAAATGAGAAATTAATCAAATTGATCCTTATTTTTTTCTAAATGATCAAAATAATCTCCGACTATATAAAAATTTCTAATTTTATTTCTTGATTTTTTAAATAGAGACAAAATTAATCATTTAATTCCCTATATAAAAAGTCAAAGGACTAAAAATAAGACTTTTATATAGTCGGAAATCTTTTTTATCCTTTATAAAGAGTCAGGGTCATTTTAGTCATTATCTCAAAAAAATGATAAGGGAAACAACTCAAGCAGTACATCTTCCTTCACAATATTTTCATGACCCAGCTGCAGCTCATGATGATGAGTAAACGGTTGGGATCATCAAATATCATTAACATAAGATTATATATATAATTAAGCTTAATTAAGTTGTTAATACAATGATTAGAATATTAAATGATATATTTATGTAGGAAATGAGACATTTGAGAAGCTGGGAACGTTGGGTACAGCTTCAAATCTGTTAGTATATCTGACGACGATCTTCCACATGAAGAGTGTAGCAGCTACAGCTCTCCTACAGATCTTCAATGGCACAACAAATCTGGCACCGATATTGGGAGCCTTTCTCTCTGATACTTATCTCGGCCGATACTACACTCTTGCCTTTGCTTCAATTTCCTCTCTTCTGGTATTAATTCGTTAATTACTTTCATTAATGCCTTTAATTTAGTTTTACTCTCTTTATTTTCTACTCTAATTATGATTGGAAGAAATTCATAATTTTCATCTTGTATTACAGGGAATGTTCATCCTAACACTTACAGCTGCAATAAAAAAGCTTCACCCAACACCCTGCAACAACATCAATGGTGAAGAATGCCCAGATGCCTCGCCAATTCAACTAACTGTTTTATATCTTTCATTCTTATTTCTGGTGATCGGCGCCGGCGGAATTCGTCCCTGTAACCTTGCATTTGGTGCAGACCAATTCAATCCTCAAACAGATTCAGGAAGAAGAGGAATCAATAGCTTCTTCAATTGGTATTATTTCACATTCACTGTTGCCATGATGATATCCTGCACTTTCATCATCTATATTCAGAGCAATATAAGCTGGACTCTTGGCTTAGGCATCCCAGCTGTGCTTATGTTCTTTTCCTGTGCTTTCTTTTTCCTGGGGACTAATCTCTATGTGAGGGTCAAGCCAGAAGGTAGCCCTTTGAGTAATGTGGCTCGGGTTCTAACGGCAGCTTACAGAAAGCGAAAATTGAAGCTTTCTGATGATAATCACTTTCAATCTCTCTTCAATCCCCCTACTGTTGATAGTACAATCAGATCCAAGCTGCCACATACTGATCAATTCAGGTAGACAACACAAACCAGTTTTTTTTTTTTCAGTTTTCCTCCCCCTTCCTTTAAGTATCTTAATGATGTCGAAATTGGATGATTTTAGACTTATTTAATTCATCTCGTCAAGCTACAGATTATTTAACCTCAAGCTAATAATCAAATCATGCAAAAACATATTATTTGGATAGAACAAACTTAACTTGTTTGATCATTCTAATTTGTTGTTCAGATGTCTTGATAAAGCTTCAATTATAACAAGCTCGGACGAAATTAAACTAGCAGACAGCAAGGTTTCAAATCCATGGAGACTCTCTACCTTGCAACATGTTGAAGAAGTAAAATGTATAATTAGAATTCTTCCAGTTTGGTCTGCAGGCATGTTCTATAACATTGGGACAACACAACCAGGAACTTTTATTGTTTTCCAGGCTCTCCAATCTGACAGACATTTTGGAAAAAGCAGTTTTCAGATTCCTGCTGGCTCATTCACAGTCTTCAACATGCTTGCCCTCACAATCTGGATACCTATTTATGATCGAATCATCATTCCTCGACTTCAACGGATAACTAAAATAGAGGGAGGAATAACTTTGCTGCAGAGAATGGGAATTGGAATTTTCATCTCTATCATCGGCTTATTGGTTTCCGCCATTGTTGAGGAGAAAAGGAGGAGCATTGCAGTTAATGAATTCACCGGCTCAAGCAACAAAGCCATTTCATCTATGTCGGGCTTTTGGTTGATCCCTCAACTCATGCTTTTTGGACTTTCAGAAGCTTTCAATGTAATCGGTCAAGTAGAATTCTACTACAAGCAATTCCCTGAGAACATGAGAAGTGTGGCTGGGTCTTTTCTATTTTTGGGATTTGCAATATCAAACTATTTGTGCAGTTTGATTGTGATGATTGTTCATAGAACAACAGGAGGGAATGGAAAGGAGAATTGGTTGGCAGGTGATTTAAATAAGGGAAGATTGGATCTTTTCTACTACATGACTGCTGCAATCGCAACTTTGAACTTGCTATATTTCATTATTTGTGCTAAGTGGTACAGATACAAGGATCTGAAATCTGGGACAGAAGAAATTCCTATGGAAACAAGCAAACCTTCTAATGATCCTTTAGTTTGAGTACTCCACAATTATTCTGCATGTATTATGTTATTGAAATACATGGTTAGGAAAATCATAGTTATTTCATAGCATCAGGGCTGTTTAGTTAAGATCAGATGGTGGGAAAGGGTGTTGAGTGCATTCTGATACATTGTTCTCAAATTGGATGAGGGCTTATACTTTTAATGCCCTTTTAGTTAAATTATCACACCTTATTGTTAGTGTCAGGCATTGGATACTATACTGATCCAAATTGTTTCATCCGTGGAACAGATTATAGTATTTGATCAGTATATAATTTTGTTTGAGATGATTATTAGAGATTAGCAAAGAAACAAATTTATAAAAGAAACACTAAAAGTCAGATCATTTTATTTTAGATTCAAAATCAAGAGACATCTACTCTAAGGTAAAATAAAAATTAAGGTTGGATATTTGAATAGGTTCAATTATATTATATTTGAGTGCAATATTTATGCTACAGAGGTCACTTGTAGACATTTGGCTCATACAATATTTAAATCTATTGATTTTACGAGCATTAAACCCTTCAAATATTTAAGATCTTAGAATACTCTGCTTATAAATAACAAGTCATATAAGATATTTAAGTTCTCTCAAATTATCATATCAAAAGAGAAATTTATCATAATTGACTCAAGATTCATGCATAATCACATGGTAGTAAATATCAAGATTCTTATATGAAATCATAGAAATGATTATGATAATTTATTAGGAATTGACTTAATATTTATACATGAATCACATGATGAGATATCATGTTTCTTGTGTTAAATCTTAGAAATAATTATGGTGATTTTGCATTAGTTAGATAGATAATTTTCAATAGATTAATGGCTATATTAATTAACTCATGGAAGCTTAATTGTTATGGAAGCATAATGCAATATTTAGCCTCATGAGAAATATTTGACAATTCATAATAGATATAGAGAACACTAGAAAAAATGATATATAATAAGAAGATAATCACAAATTTATCTCCATGAGTTCAATGTATCTTCTCGATAATTTGAGGAGCCTTTGAAGTGGTAGTTTTTTTAATCTATTTAATCTTCTTTTTCATTTTTCTATCATAAGTTTTTTTTTTTTTTTTTCCGAGTGAGATATACTCAAAATTTAAGAATGGCATGTGATTATTCTTTTATTGGTTGACCCGTGTACAGAAAAAAAATCAATCAAAATCCCATACCTGTCTGCAATATCTTCGCACGTCGCTCGCACGCCGACTTCGCTTCTCCCCACGATCTCCTCGAGTCGTTAAAAGCCCGAAGAATCGAAGCATTCAGGGCTTTTTTTTTTCGCTCTTCCTCTCACTACATGAAATTCAAGTATTACCGGCGAAAACTAAGGCGTGAGTTCCATTCGCTGCGAGGATCAGAAGCAACGACAGAATTCGCTTGCTATGACGTTAACTTTCTCCCTTTTAGCGCGCTTCCTCGGCTCCCTCACGGCTGCTCGACTTCGCACCATCGACGACATTCCTTCACCGTCGGATCGAGTTTCTCCGGCTCCTACGTCACTGTTCGACTTCGCCACTTCTACGACTTCCCTTTCCTGTCGAATCGGAAGTTCAACATTTTGATCGAGAGCAACAACAAGCACTCGCTAGCTGTGAGGGTAACTTTCCCTCTCTCGCGTGCTTCTTCGACCTCTATGGTGCTGCTCGACTTCGCTCCTCTAGCGACATTCCCTTCCTGTCAGTTCGGGAGCTACGGCACTTTCATAGGAGGCAACAATAGGAGCTCGATAACTGTGAAGGTAACTTTCCACTATCTGCGTGCTTCTTCGGCAAAATCCAGTAAAGCTGCCGAGAGAAAGAAGGGGGAGAGATTAAATAATTTTAATTAAAATTAATTTAAATTAATTTTAATTAGAATTAATGTTAATTAATTAATTTTAATTAGTTTAATTAAATATTATTTTAATTAATTTTAATTAATTGTACTTATTAAAATAATTATAATTAATTATGATTAATTTTAAGTAATTAAATTATAATTAATTATGATTAATCTTAATTGAAGTTAATATTAATTAATTATCATTAATTATTATTTTTTAATTAAAATTAATTAATATTAATTATTTATAATTAATTAAGGTTATATATAATTAATTATAATAACAGCTAATTATAATTTTATTATAATTAATTATGATTAGTTGTAATTAATTATGATTAATTATAATTAATAAAATTGAAGAAATACAAATCCCTCTCTTACCTAGATATGTGTATCGAGCTGGCAAAACCCCTATACACGTTTTTTTCTAGCGTGGTGGGAAAGGAACTCGGTGCGACACCTACGACGAGGTGGGTAGGCCTGGTGCACGTTTTTCATAGCGTGGCTGGGATAATCTTAAGTGCTCGTACACGACTCTGTACCTGTGGGGAAACAACTGCTTCTCTTTTGCAATAGGTACCAAAGACTCATACACGCCTTTTCTCTGGCATGGTGGGGTTAAAGATTTCATGGCTGCGGTGTCTAAGGACACCTACCATACACGCTTTTCTCTAGCGTGGCGAGGCCCAATTTTATGTAATTTCCCCTAAACGGGAGAGAAGCCGTAAAGCTGCCGAAATTTTGGGTGAACATACAACCGCACTTGGACTTGATTGAACTCAAAGAACTTGAACCAAACAAAATACAAAAGACTTTGAGTAAGAACTTCAACTTGCAACTGAACTTCAACGAATACTTGAAGAGAACCTATGTTGAGCTCAAAAGAACAATGGATTTGTGAACTTGAACAAACCACAGTGGACTCAAGTGAATGTGAACTGAGTTTGAACTCAAGCATGGACTGAATATAGAACTTAAACTTTCAAGAAGAAGGGGACTTGAACAAAATTCGAACAACAGGGGACTCATGATGGAGGAAACTTCAAGCAAATGAAAACTTTAATGTGTGTCATAATCCATACATAAGCAACACAGAACTTCTAATGAGTGACAATTAAAATGCAAACAAGGACTTTTGACATGTGATGTGAGTCATGCATAAATGGTGAACAACCAATAGTATACCCAACAAATCATTTAGATGCATACAATCAGAAGCTTGTAATGAATATGATGACATGCTAGCCATCATATATGCTCACAAGTGAAACAAGAGAGTTGTGAAGAAAATAATCTCTTTGGCACCGAGCAATCATCAATTGACAAACACATGTGACAATCTCTTGTGAATACTAAAAGACATTCAACAAATACAAGCACTACAAACCATGTAGTCGGAGGCAATAACTGATACATTATCCTTGCGAGCAATATCAAAATACAAGCAAAAGTATTCAACCCTTGCAAGAAATGATGAACAACATATAATAGATGTAGATATATGTTGGCAATGACGGAAAACTTTTTCATATGCCTATAATGCCCACATACAGGTGAAAAAAGATCATCATACATGAAGAGGTTGATAATGAAATGCGACTCGCCTATGGTCAACGAATATATTAATCTACTATAAGCAAAAGGGTCCAACGATGCTGTGAGAGACCTATTCCAAATTCAACATGTCAGTCGCAACCAAAGGGATTCAACATATGATAAACTATTAATGAAAGGTGTATTTGAAAGGTCAAAGCAAACATAATTCTCATGCAACTAACATCACTTGATTTTGATGTATATGGATTTACAAGAGTCATGCAAGAGGATGTGAAAGTCCCTTACAATCAATATCAACCACTCGTGGAAGAATGTAACAGTTCTCTGTGAACAATGAGAGCTAGCATGCAATGGTTATGATGATTCCTTTATATGAATACATTATATTGTCCACAAACAATAAAGACAAATATACAACAAGAACTCTAGCCCCTCCTACAAGCAAATGTGGAGAATAGGTTACATATGCAAGCTCCCACGAACTGCTACAAAAGCTCGTTACGTCGTACAACTAGTGTTTTTTCTACAAGAAAATGAAAAAGAGTTCTTATTCATACAACAATCCACTCACAGGAAGAATCAGATGGTTTGCAGCAAATTTAAATACCTACGAATCATCGTAGGAAGCCTCTCGTGTGTGCAAAGTGTCATCTACGAGCATAGGCAAATGACATGTAATAAATACATGCATCTACAACCAAAAGCAGGAGATAAGTTAGTGCACTATAATCCATCTACAGAAAGAGACAAGTGGTGCATGACAGTCTACCTGAATAAAGCAGTAAACAATTCAATCCACAAGCTGCTACGCCACGCATCCGGATCCGCAACATCTATGCAAGCGAACAAAAGGTGTTTATAAATATTTCAAAATGTCCCCGCACATACACCGTAAATTGTATACATATAGGTACACAAAAGGGGTAAATATAATCAAACTCGCATGGGCCTCGACAAGCGTGTTATAAGTACACATGTGACGTCTAGGAATGCTGCATGGGTCAATAAACTTGAACACAATCCTCTTAAGTAGGTAGATAGACGTCGACAAGGTTCAGTAAATAATTACAAAATACCCCCAAACATTCGTATGGCCCTGGCGAGGGTGTTATAAGTACACACGTGACGTCTAGGGATGCTTCGCGGGTCAATAAGTGAATTCAAATTCGAATCTGATCCTTCTATGCATATCAATAGGAGTTAACAGGGTTCGAACCATCAAACAAATATATGATTGTGATGGCCGGTATATTTGTTTTAATACATTTATATTAGGTCTTCAAGGCGTATAGCAATGAGAATTCATTAATAAAGACACAAAGTCTATGAGTTTAATCCTCTGTCGACCAGTAGACATAGTCGACAAGGTTCAATCCGCAAATGAAAATGACCCCTTACACCCTGATGATGGACATGCTGAATGCTTATCTCAACTAGAGGGGTTCACAAATAATTTTAAATGCCTTCCAAGCTCCACTAAATCTCAAAAATCTTAAAATAAAAAATATTTAAAATTGAAATATATCAATCAACACTTAAAACAAAATAAATCCACCATCCATAATAGTTTGTCGAAGTGGACAAATTCGAATATAACTTCAGCTCACATAAAGCCAAATGCCTAGTTGAAAATATCACTATGATTCATTCTCAAACAATATACTGCCAGTAAGAACGTGGTACGTGTCCTCTAACTGGTAGTTTTGCCGCCAAATGGCACCACAGAAAAAGCAGTTATGACCCGGGCCCCTCTGAACTGAGTGATTTTGGCGCCAAATGACACCACGAAATACTAGTTATGGTTAGAGTCAATACAAGGTCCCCTTGGACGAAGCAACCCATGGCTGCCGACAAGGATCTTTCCTGTTAGGTTGGGTCAACAACCTCCTCTGACTAAGTAGACCAGGGACCACGATGGCCCATGATGATGAAACCATGGGATCTTGATCGAGTCCATCATCCATTCCTCCACCCTCCGCTTTAAGTGCAAGATGGTGAAATTTTCATTTTAAATATAAAATCTTCAAACTTCCAACACTCTTCAAATTCCCAAACACATGCCCATGCTGCTATTATATGTCATATACTACATATTTATACGTATCTGATTGACAACTAACCTTAATCAAAAGTTCTCTCTCATTATCAGGAGGGGTGATTAATTATATGGGCTTGTGCCTATAGGAAACTAGAACTCATATTATAAAGTCCTCGCAAAATGATAGTGAAATCTTTGGGTAGTGTCTTATCTACAAATCCATCTGACTTCCAAAATTTACCCCGGGAACTTAAATTCGTTAAAACTCCTCCCGAAAGAAAAACAAGAAATTACGAATGCAAGGAATCAAGAGCAAACAACTCTTCGATCATTTGGGGATATCTTCCATAAGACTTCAAACATATAAGATTATAAAACCAAGGAACGATATAGTTCACTAGTTGCAAGAAATATTCTTCAATGTCGAAAATCCGAGAAGCAAGAAATCATTTCCATAGAAAGTCTATAACAATATAAGGTCATTCTATCCTTTTAAGTCATTTTTAAGAACACACATGAGAACTCTTCCTCATCATAGAAATAAACTTCAAAGCGAAGACTCAAGATCCCCATCAAAGAAAAAAAATCGGATTTCTAACACATTGCTTCCTCAAAGCCTATGAACCAAGCAACTCACAACTTCTCTCTAGTGGCATTTCAACGAATACTTGACAAGCAACGTTTACAAAATCTCATGAAGTAACCTACCATGGAAATAGTTACTTTACCATCACAAATAATCATAGTATCTCCTTTGAGATTACCACTAAAATAACCTATGTAAAGTTCATTAAACTTACTAAACATTGGCATGAAAGAGAGCGACCATTTTTCCGAACGTTGAAGTAATTTGCCTGAAACCTTTGATTTATGGAATCATAAAGTAAAGACACAATGAAACTCACTAGTGCATTGATCTTCCCTGCTCATGGGGGCTTTGCAAAGAACAATACCTCATAACATAAGCATGAACTTAGCATCACATAGAAATCCAGAAAAAAAAAAAAACGTCAGAAAGCTAGATCTCATTGCATAACAATCTATTTGCAAAGGAACAAACACAAAGATTTTTTTTAAATCTCATCTAATGAAACGTCCATCACAGAAGCAGGTAAGATTAACTGAAATGATACTTTAGAAGAAGAAGTGGAGTGAAGAAAGAGTACGAGAAAAAGGGGAGAAGCATATACGTGTTGTCATGAAAGAGGTTGATCGGCTAAGGCAGGTTGGCAGAGAAGCTTCAACTTCATGTGGCTTGCGACTGGGCCGTGCGAACCGAAGGAAGTCGAAGAGGGGAAGAGAGAGGGAGGTGGTCCGGCGGCTTTGGGTTCGGTCCAGGCGTGCGAAACCGAGAGTGAGAGAGGGAGGCTTCGAGCCACAGCAGGGAGGAGGCGGAGAGGGGGAGAGACTTGCGACCTCTGGTTTCGAACAGAGAAGGGGCGACGGGAAGATTTTAATTAGAATTGCAATGAACCAGTTAGGACAAAATTGAGTTTCAATTGGACTTTATTTGGGTCAAATTGGATTGATTTAGGTTCAATTTGACTCGATCAAATTAACAAAATAAAACAAAAAAAGGTTTAAATAAAACAACGACTCAAATCGAATCAAACTCGATGAGGCTAAAATGAACGGATCTAATTTGATAGAATGTGATCAGGTCTAATTTAACCCAATTTCGAGTCGATTCGAGTTCGATTGAATTTTCATCAAGTCAATTTTAATGGAATCGAATTTGAATCAACTCAATCAGAACTAAATCGACATCGACCTGGATTAGACTAGGCTCGATGGGGCTCAAATAAATCAACCAAAGACACACGAACGAAAATTGAAGTCAACAGTTGGCATGAAAAAGAGTCAACTTCTGAATATCATCTAATGCAAAAGTTCTCCCCGGCCACCGACTGACGTCGAACTTCTACCTGACGCTGGACCTCAGCTTGTCACCAACCACTCCCCGTTTACCCCTGATCTTCCTCCTATTTACTGGTCATGCCACTCTTAGCAAACTATAAATAGACCACTCGTTTCTTATAGCAAGGAACCCCAAAGGGGGGAAGAAGGAGGCCCATGCAAGAAGAGAAGAAAGAGATTCCTCCTCGAGAACTGTCGGACTTCCACTCGGCATCCAACCGACGCCGAAGTTATGCCTGATCGCTAAATAGTGCCAGAATTAAGCAAGAAGAAAAGGAGGAGAAGAAAGAAAAGGAAGAGATTCCTCCTCGACTACCGTTGAGCTTTCACCAGGCAGCCGATCGACGCCGAAGTCATGCTCAACAGTTGACCGACTCCAGAGTTATGCCTGACCACCAACTGCTAGAGTTTCACCCGTCCGCCGACCGTCTTCTGATTTCTACCCAACATTGAACTTCCTATTGTTGCCAGACTTATTCCTGTCGTTGGACTTCTACCCAACAATGGCCTTTCGCATGTCGCCATATTTCTACCCTATGTAGGACTTATGCCCGTCACTAGACTTCTACTCAGCTGCCAACTGAAGTTGGACTTATACCCGACCGCCAATTAAATGCTATTTTTTCTACTCGACCATCAACTAACGTCATATTTTTGCAAGGCCACCAATTGTTGTCGAACCTCCATCGCCTTCCGACAATGGACCTTCCGACCTCCCTCGCCCACTAACTACAAACCTTCTAACCTCTGTTGGTAGACAACTAACCTTTGTCATTCGCCAACTATGATCCTTCCGACCTCTTTCGCCAGACAGAGGTCTTAATGACCTCCGTTGCCCGTCGACTACGATCCTTCCGACCAAACGAATAAATCAACATTGATTCTTCATGTTTCCATCATGTAACACACTCTATATGGTATATATTTGTTACATCAAGCCAAGGCCTTCCCCCCAATGAAAGGCCTCATTTGTAATCAACTGTAAATGCTAGTGGATTCATTCAAACTAGGTTAAGCCCTGTGTTTCATGTAAAAATCTTGGTGTCTCTTATGAATGTTACACCCTCTCTTTTTATCTGATTGTGTGCTAGATCTTCGTATAAAATATAGACATTAAACTTCACATTTTTCTACCACGTGAATACTCAAGGAAGCGACAACACTAATCTCAAGTATTAAGAGATGGGGACCATACAAATGATACTTTCCACGCAAATTCTTCACAAAACAATTATTACATGAGATCATTCATTCCCCCCCTAGATAGATAACCATAGGGGTGTTAATTTTTGACCCGACCAGAAACCTGACCTGGACCCAACCCAGAAAATTCGGGTTCGGGTCAACTCGTTTGTTAAACGGGTCGGGTCCAGGTTCGGATTTCTGACCAGTTTGAAAAACATGTCGGGTTCGACCCGAAAATCCGCGGGTCGACCCAAATTGTCCCGTTTATATTTTGTAATCCCGAATTTTTGATTCACGCATGACTTTCCCGCGTCTGTCGCATTTGTCCATCGTTGTCAACGCATCTCATCTGTCACGTCTGTCCATCGCGGTCAACTCATCATGCCGCAAGTCCGGGCAAGTCAGCAGTCGTGGCCGCACCTGTGCGGCGTCCACGCCACTCCGCCAAACGCCAGTCACCGAGTCGCGTTCGTCTGCATCACTCTGCTTGTCCGCCAGCCGCTCCGTCTGTTTCTAACACAACCTCTGCGGCTTGCAGGCAACAGGTCAATGTCGACCCTACTCCTGTCGTGCCGCCGATGCTGCCTAGCCTGACCGCCAGTTTAATCGGGTCAACCTGTTAACCCGTGCGGGTCAGGTTCGGGTTCATTTTTTTGATCTGTTTATTTAAAAGGGTTGGGTTTGAGTTGACCCGTTTACACCCGGGTCAAGTCGGGTTCGACCCGAATCCGACCCGTCGACCCGAATTGACACCCCTAGATAACCAAGAGTCCAAATTCGTACGTCAAAATTCGTGAAGATGCCTTCAGATCGAACCGTCCATTTTGCTCGGTGAGTCGGCCAAACATGACCGACTAAGAAGTGCGTCATTCACATAGAGTCGGCCAGCTAGATATATCTGTTGGAATTTTTCAAACCAAGTGACGCGATGCTTCGTTTAATTTTTTTTTCTCCTATTCCATACAGTTTTAAAGCCGGCTTGCCTATGTTTTCGTTTTTATGTGAAGAAGCAAAGCAGTTGTTTCCTCTTAGTTTTTATTTCCTCTGGGCGTGAAACCTATACAGAACAGAAGTTTTATTTTTGGTTTATCTTCTTCCATTTTTCTTTGTTCTGTTTTTCCTTCTAGCAATATCGATAAACAGTACGAGTAAATCGTACTCAATTATTACTCTCCTGTGTTCCTCTTTTGTCTCTCTCTCTCTCTCTCTCTCGAGGTATGGCTTCAAAGCTAGAAATGGCAGAGAAGAGAGAGAACAGAGCTAATCCTGAGAAGTTTGTAGCAATGGAAGGAGAGAAAGATAGAGGGGAAGATGAGCCTGTGGTGTACAGAGGATGGAAAGCAATGCCGTATGTCATAGGTATATATATTCATTAATTTCATCATTTTTAGTAATAATAAATCATGTTTTTTTTTCCCTCAAATTTTATATATTTTTACATATAATTTATGTGATATGATATGAATGAAAAGAGTATGATGAGTGTAAAATATGTTAAAAAAATCAGAAAAAAAAATATTTATTTATTTATAAAGAGAGAGAGAGAGAGAGAGATTCTTAATTTGTTGAAAAAATTGACAAAAAACTGTATATTGAAATTTCAGAAAATATATATATATTTTTTTTTCTGAAGAAATTTCTGTTGAAGATTTCGTCAGTTTTCCATATGAACTTTGACAAGAAAATTGCTTTTACTTTCTAAGCTTTTTTAACAGCTTTCTCTTTAGGCTTCGTTTGGGACGGCTTTTTTATTGTTTTCTAAAACGGAATTTTAGTACAAAATTTTTTAATTTTGTACTAAAACTCCATTTTATAAAGCAATAAAAAAGCCGTCTCAAACGAAGTCTTAGGCTTCATTTTAATCATAATATTATCAAAACAAATCCATAATTAGTGACAAAATTAATTCTTTTTTTAGAATCATTTAAGTAAAAATAAGACTTTAATATAGTCGAAAATCTTTTTGATCTTCTATAAAGAGTCTGGACATCATTTTAATCATTTTCTCCAAAAGAAATGATAAAGATAACAACTCAAGCAGTACAGCTTCCTTCACAATATTTTCATGACCCAGCTGTAGCTCATGATGATGAGTAAACGGTTGGGATCATCAAATATCATTAACATAAGATTATATATATAATTAAGCTTAATTAAGTTGTTAATACAATGATTAGAATATTAAATGATATATTTATGTAGGAAATGAGACATTTGAGAAGCTGGGAACGTTGGGTACAGCTTCAAATCTGTTAGTATATCTGACGACGATCTTCCACATGAAGAGTGTAGCAGCTACAGCTCTCCTACAGATCTTCAATGGCACCACAAATCTGGCTCCGATATTGGGAGCCTTTCTCTCTGATACTTATCTCGGCCGATACTACACTCTTGCCTTTGCTTCAATTTCCTCTCTTCTGGTATTAATTCGTTAATTACTTTCATTAATTCCTTTAATTTAGTTTTACTCTCTTTATTTTCTACTCTAATTATGATTGGAAGAAATTCATAATTTTCATCTTGTATTACAGGGAATGTTCATCCTAACACTTACAGCTGCAATAAAAAAGCTTCACCCAACACCCTGCAACAACATCAATGGTGAAGAATGCCCAGATGCCTCGCCAATTCAACTAACTGTTTTATATCTTTCATTCTTATTTCTGGTGATCGGCGCCGGCGGAATTCGTCCCTGTAACCTTGCATTTGGTGCAGACCAATTCAATCCTCAAACAGATTCAGGAAGAAGAGGAATCAATAGCTTCTTCAATTGGTATTATTTCACATTCACTGTTGCCATGATGATATCCTGCACTTTCATCATCTATATTCAGAGCAATATAAGCTGGACTCTTGGCTTAGGCATCCCAGCTGTGCTTATGTTCTTTTCCTGTGCTTTCTTTTTCCTGGGGACTAATCTCTATGTGAGGGTCAAACCAGAAGGCAGCCCTTTGAGTAATGTGGCTCGAGTTATAGTGGCAGCTTATAGGAAGCGAAAATTCAAGCTCTCTGATGAGAATCAGTTTCAATCTCTCTTCAATCCCCCTACTGTTGATAGTACAATCAGATCCAAGCTTCCACATACTGATCAATTCAGGTAGACAACACAAACCAGTTTTTTTTTTTCAGTTTTCCTCCCCCTTCCTTTAAGTATCTTAATGATGTCGAAATTGGATGATTTTAGACTTATTTAATTCATCTCGTCAAGCTACAGATTATTTAACCTCAAACTAATAATCAAATCATGCAAAAACATATTATTTGGATAGAACAAACTTAACTTGTTTGATCATTCTGATTTGTTGTTCAGATGTCTTGATAAAGCTTCAATTATAACAAGCTCGGACGAAATTAAACTAGCAGACAGCAAGGTTTCAAATCCATGGAGACTCTCTACCTTGCAACATGTTGAAGAAGTAAAATGTATAATTAGAATTCTTCCAGTTTGGTCTGCAGGCATGTTCTATAACATTGGGACAACACAACCAGGAACTTATATTGTTTTCCAGGCTCTCCAATCTGACAGACATTTTGGAAAAAGCAGTTTTCAGATTCCTGCTGGCTCATTCACAGTCTTCAACATGCTTGCCCTCACAATCTGGATACCTATTTATGATCGAATCATCATTCCTCGACTTCAACGGATAACTAAAATAGAGGGAGGCATAACTTTGCTGCAGAGAATGGGAATTGGAATTTTCATCTCTATCATCGGCTTATTGGTTTCCGCCATTGTTGAGGAGAAAAGGAGGAGCACTGCAGTTCATGAATTCACCGGCTCAAGCTACAAAGCCATTTCATCTATGTCGGGCTTTTGGTTGATCCCTCAACTCATGCTTTTTGGACTTTCAGAAGCTTTCAATGTAATCGGTCAAGTAGAATTCTACTACAAGCAATTCCCTGAGAACATGAGAAGTGTGGCTGGGTCATTTCTATTTTTGGGATTTGCAATATCAAACTATTTGTGCAGTTTGATTGTGATGATTGTTCATAGAACAACAGGAGGGAATGGAAAGGAGAATTGGTTGGCAGGTGATTTAAATAAGGGAAGATTGGATCTTTTCTACTACATGACTGCTGCAATCGCAACTTTGAACTTGCTATATTTCATTATTTGTGCTAAGTGGTACAGATACAAGGATCTGAAATCTGGGACAGAAGAAATTCCTATGGAAACAAGCAAACCTTCTAATGATCCTTTAGTTTGAGTACTCCACAATTATTCTGCATGTATTATGTTATTGAAATACATGGTTAGGAAAATCATAGTTATTTCATAGCATCAGGGCTGTTTAGTTAAGATCAGATGGTGGGAAAGGGTGTTGAGTGCATTCTGATACATTGTTCTCAAATTGGATGAGGGCTTATACTTTTAATGCCCTTTTAGTTAAATTATCACACCTTATTGTTAGTGTCAGGCATTGGATACTATACTGATCCAAATTGTTTCATCCGTGGAACAGATTATAGTATTTGATCAGTATATAATTTTGTTTGAGATGATTATTAGAGATTAGCAAAGAAACAAATTTATAAAAGAAAAACTAAAAGTCAGATCATTTTATTTTAGATTCAAAATCAAGAGACATCTACTCTAAGGTAAAATAAAAATTAAGGTTGGATATTTGAGTAGGTTCAATTATATTATATTTGAGTGCAATATTTATGCTACAGAGGTCACTTGTAGATATTTGGCTCATACAATATTTAATTCTATTGATTTTACGAGCATTAAACCCTTCAAATATTTAAGATCTTAGAATACTCTGCTTATAAATAACAAGCCATATAAGATATTTAAGTTCTCTCAAATTATCATATCAAAAGAGAAATTTATCATAATTGACTCAAGATTCATGCATAATCACATGGTAGTAAATATCAAGATTCTTATATGAAATCATAGAAATGATTATGATAATTTATTAGGAATTGACTTAATATTTATACATGAATCACATGATGAGATATCATGCTTCTTGTGTTAAATCTTAGAAATAATTATGGTGATTTTGCATTAGTTAGATAGATAATTTTCAATAGATTAATGGCTATATTAATTAACTCATGGAAGCTTAATTGTTATGGAAGCATAATGCAATATTTAGCCTCATGAGAAATATTTGACAATACATAATAGATATAGAGAACACTAGAGAAAATGATATATAATAAGAAGATAATCACAAATTTATCTCCATGAGTTCAATGTATCTTCTCGATAATTTGAGGAGCCTTTGAAGTGGTAGTTTTTTTAATCTATTTAATCTTCTTTTTCATTTTTCTATCATAAGTTTTTTTTTTTTTTTTTGAGTGAGATATACTCAAAATTTGAGAATGGCATGTGATTATTCTTTTATTGGTTGACACGTGTATAGAAAAAAAAAATCAATCAAAATCCCATACCTGTCTGCAATATCTTCGCACGTCGCTCGCACGCCGACGTCGCTTCTCCCCACGATCTCCTCGAGTCGTTAAAAGCCCGAAGAATCGAAGCCTTCAGGGCTTTTTTTTCGCTCTTCCTCTCACTACATGAAATTCAAGTATTACCGACGAAAACTAAGGCGGGAGTTCCATTCGCTGCGAGGATCAGAAGCAACGACAGAATTCGCTTGCTATGACGTTAACTTTCTCCCTTTTAGCGCGCTTCCTCGGCTCCCTCACGGCTGCTCGACTTCGCACCATCGACGACATTCCTTCACCGTCGGATCGAGTTTCTCCGGCTCCTACGTCACGGTTTGACTTCGCCACTTCTACGACTTCCCTTTCCTGTCGAATCGGAAGTTCAACATTTTGATCGAGAGCAACAACAAGCGCTCGCTAGCTGTGAGGGTAACTTTCCCTCTCTCGCGTGCTTCTTCGGCCTCTATGGTGCTGCTCGACTTCGCTCCTCTAGCGACATTCCCTTCCTGTCAGTTCGGGAGCTATGGCACTTTGATAGGAGGCAACAATAGGAGCTCGATCACTGTGAAGGTAACTTTCCACTATCTGCGTGCTTCTTCGGCAAAATCCAGTAAAGCTGCCGAGAGAAAGGAGGGGGAGAGATTAAATAATTTTAATTAAAATTAATGTAAATTAATTTTAATTAGAATTAATGTTAATTAATTAATTTTAATTAGTTTAATTAAATATTATTTTAATTAATTATAATTAATTTTAATTAATTATACTTATTAAAATAATTATAATTAATTATGATTAATTTTAAGTAATTAAATTATAATTAATTATGATTAATCTTAATTGAAGTTAATATTAATTATTTATCATTAATTATTATTTTTAATTAAAATTAATTAATATTAATTATTTATAATTAATTAAGGTTATATATAATTAATTATAATAACAGATAATTATAATTTTATTATAATTAATTATGATTAGTTGTAATTAATTATGATTAATTATAATTAATAAAATTGAAGAAATACAAATATCCCTCTCTTACCTAGGTATGTGTATCGAGCTGGCAAAACCCCCATACACGTTTTTTCTAGCGTGGTGGGAAGGGAACTCGGTGCGACACCTACGACGAGGTGGGTAGGCCTGGTGCACGTTTTTCATAGCGTGACTGGGATAATCTTAAGTGCTCGTACACGACTCTGTACTTGTGGGGAAACAACTGCTTCTCTTTTGCAATAGGTACCAAAACCCATACATGTCTTTCTCTAGCATGGTGGGGTTGAAGATTTCATGGCTGCGGTGTCTAAGGACACCTACCATACACGCTTTTCTCTAGCGTGGCGAGAGGCCCAATTTCCCCTAAACGGGAGAGAAGCCGTGAGGCTGCCAAAATTTTGGGTGAACATACAACCGCACTTGGACTTGATTGACTTCAAAGAACTTGAACCAAACAAAATACAAAAGACTTTGAGTAAGAACTTGAACTTGCAACTGAACTTCAACAAATACTTGAAGAGAACCTATGCTGAGCTCAAAAGAACAATGGATTTGTGAACTTGAACAAACCACAGTGGACTCAAGTGAATTTGAACTAAGTTTGAACTCAAGCATGGACTGAATATAGAACTTAAACTTTCAAGAAGAAGGGGGCTTGAACAAAATTCGAACAACAGGGGACTCGTGATGGAGGAAACTTCAAGCAAATGAAAACTTTAATGTGTGTCATAATCCATACATAAGCAACATAGAACTTCTAATGAGTGACAATTAAAATGCAAACAAGGACTTTTGACATGTGATGTGAGTCATGCATAAATGGTGAACAACCAATAGTATACCCAACAAATCATTTAGATGCATACAATCAGAAGCTTGTAATGAATATGATGACATGCTAGCCATCATATATGCTCACAAGTGAAACAAGAGAGTTGTGAAGAAAATAATCTCTTTGGCACCGAGCAATCATCAATTGACAAACACATGTGACAATCTCTTGTGAATACTAAAAGACATGCAACAAATACAAGCACTGCAAACCATGTAGTAGGAGGCAATAACTGATGCATTATCCTTGCGAGCAATATCAAAATACAAGCAAAAGTATTCAACCCTTGCAAGCAATGATGAACAACATATAATAGATGTAGATATATGTTGGCAATGACGGAAAACTTTTTCATATGCCTATAATGCCCACCTACAGGTGAAAAAAGATCATCATACATGAAGAGGTTGATAATGAAATGTGACTCGCCTATGGTCAACGAATACATTAATCTACTATAAGCAGAAGGGTCCAACGATGCTGTGAGAGACCTATTCCAAATTCAACATCTCAGTCGCAACCAAAGGGATTCAACATACGATAAACTGTTAATGAAAGGTGTATTTGAAAGGTCAAAGAAAACATAATTCTCATGCAACTAACATCACTTGATTTTGATGTATATGGATTTACAAGTCATGCAAGAGGATGTGAAAGTCCCTTACAATCAATATCAACCACTCGTGGAAGAATGTAACAGTTCTCTGTGAACAATGAGAGCTAGCATGCAATGGTTATGATGATTCCTTTATATGAATACATTATATTGTCCACAAACAATAAAGACAAATATACAACAAGAACTCTAGCCCCTCCTACAAGCAAATGTGGAGAATAGGTTATATATGCAAGCTCCCACGAACTGCTACAAAAGCTCGTTACGTCGTACAACTAGTGTTTTGTCCACAAGAAAATGAAGAAGAGTTCTTATTCATACAACAATCCACTCACAGGAAGAATCAGATGGTTTGCAGCAAATTTAAATACCTACGAATCATCGTAGGAAGCCTCTCGTGTGTGCAAAGTGTCATCTACGAGCATAGGCAAATGACATGTAATAAATACATGCATCTACAACCAAAAGCAGAAGATAAGTTAGTGCACTATAATCCATCTACAGAAAGAGACAAGTGGTGCATGACAGTCTACCTGTATAAAACAGTAAACAATTCAATCCACAAGCTGCTACGCCACGCATCCGAATCCGCAACATCTATGCAAGCGAACAAAAGGTGTTTATAAATATTTCAAAATGTCCCCGCACATACACCGTAAATTGTATACATATAGGTACACAAAAGGGGTAAATATAATCAAACTCGCATGGGCCTCGACAAGCGTGTTATAAGTACACATGTGACATCTAGGGATGCTACATGGGTCAATAAACTTGAACACAATCCTCCTAAGTAGGTAGATAGACGTCGACAATGTTCAGTAAATAATTACATAATACCCCCAAACATTCGTATGGCCCTGGCGAGCGTGTTATAAGTACACACGTGACGTCTATGGATGCTTCGCGGGTCAATAAGTGAATTCAAGTTCGAATCTGATCCTTCTATGCATATCAATAGGAGTTAACAGGGTTCGAACCATCAAAAAAATATATGATTGTGATGACCGGTATATTTGTTTTAATACATTTATATAGGTCTTCAAGGCGTATAGCAATGAGAATTCATTAATAAAGACACAAAGTCTATGAGTCTAATCCTCTGTCGACCAGTAGACAAGGTTCAATCCGCAAATGAAAATGACCCCTTACACCCTGATGATGGACGTGTTGAATGCTTATCTCAACTAGAGGGGTTCACAAATAATTTTAAATGCCTTCCAAGCTCCACCAAATCTCAAAAATCTCAAAATCCAAAAATATTTAAAATTGAAATATATCCATCAACACTTAAAACAAAATACATCCACCCTCCGTAATAGTTTGTCGAAGTGGACAAATTCGAATATAACTTCAGCTCACATAAAGTCAAATGCCTAGTTGAAAATATTACTAGGATTCATTCTCAAACAATATCCTGCCAGTAAGAACGTGGTACGTGTTCTCTAACTGGTAGTTTTTCCACCAAATGGCACCACATGATAAATAGTTATGACCCGGAGCCCTCTGAACTGAGTGATTTTGCCGTCAAATGGTACTATGAAATATCAGTTATGGTCAGAGCCAATATAAGATCCCCTTGCACGAAGCAACCCATGGATGCCGACAAGGATCCTTTTGTCAGGTTGGGTCGACAACCTCCTCTAACTAAGTAGACCAGGGACCACGATGGCCCAGGATGATGGAACCATGGGATCTTGATCGGGTCCATCATCCATTCCCCCACCCTCCACTTTAAATGCAATATGGTGAAATTTCTATTTTAAATATCAAATCTTCAAACTTCCAACACTCTTCAAAATCCCAACGCATGCCCACTATTATATGCCATATACTACATATTTATACGTATATGATTGACGACTAACCTTAATCGAAAGTTCTCTCTCATTATCGGGAGGGGTAATTAATTATATGGGCTTGCGCCTATAGGAAACTAGAACTCATATTATAAAGTCCACGCAAAATGAGGGTGAAATCTCTGGATAGTATCTTATCTACAAATTCATCTGCCTTCCAAAATTTTCACTGAAACTTAAATTCGTTAAAATTCCCCCCGAAAGAAAAACAAGAAATTACGAATGCAAGGAATCAAGAGCAAACGACTCTTCAGTCATTTGGGGAATATCTTCCATAAGACTTCAAACATATAAGATTATAATACCAATGAACGATACAGTTCACTAGTTGCAAGAAATATTCTTCAATGTTGAAAATCTGAGAAGCAAGAAATCGTTTCCATAGAAAGTCTATAACAATATAAGGTCATTCTATCCTTTTAAGTCATTTTTAAGAACACACATGAGAACTCTTCCTCATCATAGAAATAAACTTCAGAGAGAAAAATCAACATCCCCATCAAAGAAAAAAAAATCTGATTTCTAGCACATTGCTTCCTCAAAGCCTATGAACCAAGCAATTCACAACTTCTCTCTAGTGGCATTTCAACGAATACTTGACAAGCAACGTTTACAAAATCTCATGAAGTAACCTACCATGAAAATAGTTACTTTACCATCACAAATAATCATAGTATCTCCTTTGAGATTACCACTAAAATAACCTATGTAAAGTTCATTAAACTTACTAAACATTGGCATGAATGAGAGCGACCATTTTTCCGAACGTTGAAGTAATTTGCCTGAAACCTTTGATTTATGGAATCATAAAGTAAAGACACAATGAAACTCACTAGTGCATTGATCTTCCCTGCTCATGGGGGCTTTGCAAAGAACAATACCTCATAACATAAGCATGAACTTAGCATCACATAGAAATCCAGAAAAAAAAAACGTCAGAAAGCTAGATCTCATTGCATAACAATCTATTTGCAAAGGAACAAACACAAAGATTTTTTTTAAATCTCATCTAATGAAACGTCCATCACAGAAGCAGGTAAGATTAACTGAAATGATACTTTAGAAGAAGAAGTGGAGTGAAGAAAGAGTACTAGAAAAAGGGGAGAAGCATATACGTGTTGTCATGGAAGAGGTTGATCGGCTAAGGCAGGTTGGCAGAGAAGCTTCAACTTCATGTGGCTTGCGACTGGGCCGTGCGAACCGAAGGAAGTCGAAGAGGGGAAGAGAGAGGGAGGTGGTCCGGCGGCTTTGGGTTCGGTCCAGGCGTGCGAAACCGAGAGTGAGAGAGGGAGGCTTCGGGCCACAGCAGGGAGGAAGCGGAGAAGGGGAGAGACTTGCGACCTCTGGTTTCGAACAAAGAAGGTTCGACGGGAAGATTTTAATTAGAATTGCAATGAACCAGTTAGGACAAAATTGAGTTTCAATTGGACTTTATTTGGGTCAAATTGGATTGATTTAGGTTCAATTTGACTCGATCAAATTAGCAAAATAAAATAAAAAAAAAAGGTTTAAATAAAACAACGACTCAAATCGAATCAAACTCGACGCGGCTAAAATGAACGTATATAATTTGATTGAATGTGATCAGGTCTAATTTAACCCAATTTCGAGTTGATTCGACTTCGATTGAATTTTCATCAAGTCAATTTTAATGGAATCGAATTTGAATCAACTCAATCAGACCTAAATCGACATCGACCTGGATTAGACTAGGCTCGATGGGGCTCAAATAAATCAACCAAAGACCCTCAAGGACACTCGAACGAAAATTGAGGTCAACAGTTGGCATGAAAAAGAGTTAACTTGTAAAAAAGATTGTTGCAGCATTTAATATAAGTTGAGACAGCGATTTTAATCACCACAAAAATAATTTAACAGTTATAAAATCATTGCAAGACTATCGTAGTTATTATTAGCTACAAAGGTGTTCCATAGCAATTTTGAAACAATAGATTTCTTTTTGATGTTGTGAGATATTTATATAATTATAAGGCTTTTTTTTTAAATTTTTATAATTATTTTTGTTAGATCATAAAATGAAAATAATTAATTATCTTTGATATATCCTCAAAAAATTATCTTGATCGAGCACGAATCTCGAGGCAAAATCAAGCTGGAAATTTCAATAATTAAATATGGTATCACTTGAACTCCGATTTCAATGAACTTATAGTCAAACTGAGCGTCTCGGAAATACAAACCCAACAACACCAATTTCGACTCAATCGGAGCCCAAATGTGTCCAAATTAAGGACCTAAAGCGCTATTGGAAAGTTTGTACCACAATTTGAGTTACCAAACGGTCTCCAAACATGACGAGCTTATATTCGAATCGAACGGCTCGAGAAGACGAAGCCAACGAGTTAAAGATCACCGAATTCCAACAATATTTAGACCTTCAAATGTTTGATGAACGGTACATGATCAAGTGATTCAATATCGGTCGTCCATCCAACCACTCCCTATTTACGGGTCATGCCACTCCAGAAAAACAATAAATAGACCCCTCATTTCTCTTGAAAAGGGGCCCAAGCAAGAAGAATAGAATGATAGGAGGGAAGAAACTCCTTCTTAATCATCGCCGGAATTCTGCCCAACGCCCAAGTGATCTCAGAATTCTGCCTAAGCGACATCGAAATTCCGCCCGACTTCCATGGGATGCCAGAACTCCGCCCGATCTCCAAGTGACTATGGAGCTTTTTCTGAATATCATCTAATGCAAAAGTTCTCCCCGGCCACCGACTGACGTCGAACTTCTACCCGACGCTGGACCTCAACTTGTCACCAACCACTCCCCGTTTACCCCTGATCTTCCTCCTATTTACTGGCCATGCCACTCTTAGCAAACTATAAATAGACCACTCATTTCTTATAGCAAGGAACCCCAAAGGGGGGAAGAAGGAGGCCCATGCAAGAAGAGAAGAAAGAGATTCCTCCTCGAGAACCGTCGGACTTCAACCCGGCAGCCAACCAACGCCGAAGTTATGCCTGGTCGCTAACTAGCGCCAGAATTAAGCAATAAGAGAAGGAGGAGAAGAAAGAGAAGGAAAAGATTCCTCCTCGACCACAGTTGAGCTTTCACTAGGTAGCCGATCGATGCCGAAGTCATGCTTGACAGTTGACCGACTCCAGAGTTATGCCTAACCACCAACTGCTGGAGTTTCGCCCGTCCGCCGACCGTCTTCTGATTTCTACCCAACATTGAACTTCCTATTGTTGCCAGACTTATTCTTGTCGTCGGTCTTCTACCCAACAACGGCCTTTCGCATGTCGCCAGATTTCTACCCGATGTAGGACTTATGCCCGTCATTGAAAGTTCGTTAGGGATGTTAAGCCCTATAGAACTGGCCCAAAGCTAATTTAAAAGAGAGAGGTGAATTGAAAAACTTTAAAACCAAAGATAAAACTAAAACCAATATCACCACATTGAAAACTAACGATGCGGAAATTAAAGTGCGGAAGTAATAAAGAAAGAACACACCGGATTTATAGTGGTTCGGTCAAACCTTAACCTACGTCCACTCCTTAGAGGCACCCTCCAAGTATTGCACTAAAATCGTGACTCTCTTTTAGCCCCCACAGCTAGGCGGAGAAGCCCTTACAAAATCACTTCCACCTCTCCCGGTGCGGCGGAGTTGCCGGGTCCTTTGATACCAAAGAGACTTCTTCTTTGGTGAACTTACCTCGAGACAAGCCTTGAATCCGATGGTACTAAGGTGCGAGTTCGCCAGAGCAACCGTGTGGAACCCCCTCCACACTCCCTTGAGTCCCCCCTCACAGGATCTTCTCCCTCTCTCAAACTCCACCCTTTCCTCTCTCCCTTTCAAGCTCTCTCTTCAAGTTTCCCCCACAAGAACGAAGCTACAATGGCTGCCAAAGACACTTACAAAGTGTCATGCCAAAGCTTAAATAGAAGCTCTCAAAACGAGCTCATTAATGCAAGTTGCCGACATTATCGTCCAGGACGATAGGCATATCGTCCTGGACGATCAGTACAAATTAAGCTCATTAGCCCGGGACGATTTGAGACGATCAAAAGAAAATTGGTTACATCGTCCAGGCCGATCTCACGATCGTCCTGGCCGATTAGTTTAAAACCGATTTCAATCGTCCTGATCATCGCCCTGAATACAAGCTGTCCGATGTAGATCGTCCAGGCCATCGTCCTGGCCGATCATGCGATCGTCCCGAACGATGTGATCGTATCAATCAACCATTAATGCTTTCCAAAGATACCAGATCAATTTAGGCATGATTGAGTTAGATCGTCCTGGACGACAATAATATCGTCCTGGCCGATTTCCTAAAACAAAGAATTCCTAAACTGATTATGGCGGCTGATTCTTTCTGAATTGAGATTATCGTCCTGACCGATACAAGTATCGTCAAGGCCGATCTGTTGACGGCTGCCTTAATGAGGATGCCCTAATTAGGGTTTCTGATTTTGGACAGATCGTCCAGGACGATATTAATATCGTCCCGGACGATGTTACCAAAAACAGAAATCATATAGGGAGCAAGAGAATTTCTACCAAGTTATAGCCACACTAAATACAACAGACTCAAGAAAGAAAAAAGATTACAAACTGACATAGATCTAGTCTACCCAATCTTGAGCTGGTTCTAGATTGCAGTCTGATCGTGTGGACCTGAAACGTTAGCACATAAGACAATCGTAGAGAAATAATGAATGTTTGCTATCATCAAAATCATAGATCCGCAACAGTCACTAGACTTCTACTCAGCTGCCAACTGAAGTTGGACTTATACCTGACCGACAATTAAATGCTATTTTTTCTACTCGGCCATCAACTAACGTCATATTTTTGCAAGGCCACCAATTGTTGTCGGACCTCCATCGCCTTCCGACCTCCTTCGCCCACCGACTATGATCCTTCTGACCTCTGTTGCTAGACAACGGTCCTTCCGACCTTCGTCGTTCGTCAACTACGATCCTTCCGACTTCTGTCGCCAGACAGAGGTCTTTATGACTTCCGTCGCCCGCGGACTACGATCCTTCCAACCAAACGAACACATCAACAGTGATTCTTCATGTTTCCATCGCGTAACAGACTCTGTATGATGTATATTTGTTACATCAAGCCAAGACCTTCCCCCCAAAGAAGGGCCTCATTTGTAATCAATTGTAAATGCTAGTGGATTCATTCAAACTAGGTTAAGTCCCGTGTTTCACGTAAAAAATTTGGTGTCTCTTATGAATGCTACACCCTTTATTTTTATCTGATTACATGCTAGATCTTCGTACAAAACTTAGACCTTAAACTTCATATTTTTCTATCACGCGAATACTCAATTACGCAACAACACTAATCTCAAGTATTAAGAGATGGGGACCATACAAATGATACTTTGCACGCAAATTCTTCACAAAATAATTATTACATGGGATCAATCATTCATACGCCCCCGTAGATAGATAACCAAGAGTCAAAATTCGTTCGTCAAAATTCGTGAAGATGCCTTTAGATCGAACCGTCCATTTTGCTGGGTGAGTGGACCGGCCAAAACTTGACCGACTAAGAGGTGCGTCATTCACACAGAGTCAGCCAGCTAGATTTATCTGTTGGAATTTTTCAAACCAAGTGACGCAATGCTTCGTTTAATTTTTTTTTTTTTTCTCCTTTTCCATACAGTTTTAAAACCGGCTTGCCTATGTTTTCGTTTTTATGTGAAGAGGCAAAGCAGTTATTTACTCTTAGTTTTTATTTCCTCTGGGCGTGAAACCTATACAGAACAGAAGTTTTAATTTTGGTTTATCTTCTTCCATTTTTCTTTGTTCTGTTTTTCCTTCTAGCAATATCGATAAACAGTACGAGTAAATCGTGCTCAATTATTACTCTCCTGTGTTCCTCTTTTGTCTCTCTCTCTCTCTCTCTCTCGAGGTATGGCTTCAAAGCTAGAAATGGCAGAGAAGAGAGAGAACAGAGCTAATCCTGAGAAGTTTGTAGCAATGGAAGGAGAGAAAGATAGAGGGGAAGATGAGCCTGTGGTGTACAGAGGATGGAAAGCAATGCCGTATGTCATAGGTATATATATTCATTAATTTCATCATTTTTAGTAATAATAAATCATGTTTTTTTTTTCCCTTAAATTTTATATATTTTTACATATAATTTATGTGATATAATATGAATGAAAAGAGTATGATGAGTGTAAAATATGCTAAAAAAATCAGAAAAAAAAATATTTATTTATTTATAAAGGAAGAGAGAGAGAGATTCTTAATTTGTTGAAAAATTTGACAAAAAACTGTATATTGAAATTTCAGAAAATATATATATTTTTTTTTCTGAAGAAATTTCTGTTGAAGATTTCGTCAGTTTTCCATATGAACTTTGACAAGAAAATTGCTTTTACTTTCTAAGCTTTTTTAACAGCTTTCTCTTTAATAAAATTCTACTTTCAGATTTACAATTTTTAGTTCCAATTGGGATTTTTAAACTGAAGTTGCTAAATTTTTAATTACCATTCAAATATTTTTTTTTAAATAAAGTAATTTTGTCTCAATTTAATTTTAATTTCAATTTTTTATTTAAATATTTTTTTTAATTTCAAAATATTTATGAGCAAATTATATTACTCTATAGAAATATATGACTAAAACTTTGAATGACAAGAGAGAACCTATGTCACATTAAAAAATATTGAGCTTATCATTTTAATCATTTTGTCCAAAAGAAATGATAAAGATAACAACTCAAGCAGTACAGCTTCCTTCACAATATTTTCATGACCCAGCTGTAGCTCATGATGATGAGTAAACGGTTGGGACGATCAAATATCATTAACAAAAGATTATATATATAATTAAGCTTAATTAAGTTGTTAATACAATGATTAGAATATTAAATGATATATTTATGTAGGAAATGAGACATTTGAGAAGCTGGGAACGTTGGGTACAGCTTCAAATCTGTTAGTATATCTGACGACGATCTTCCACATGAAGAGTGTAGCAGCTACAGCTCTCCTACAGATCTTCAATGGCACAACAAATCTGGCACCGATATTGGGAGCCTTTCTCTCTGATACTTATCTCGGCCGATACTACACTCTTGCCTTTGCTTCAATTTCCTCTCTTCTGGTATTAATTCGTTAATTACTTTCATTAATGCCTTTAATTTAGTTTTACTCTCTTTATTTTCTACTCTAATTATGATTGGAAGAAATTCATAATTTTCATCTTGTATTACAGGGAATGTTCATCCTAACACTTACAGCTGCAATAAAAAAGCTTCACCCAACACCCTGCAACAACATCAATGGTGAAGAATGCCCAGATGCCTCGCCAATTCAACTAACTGTTTTATATCTTTCATTCTTATTTCTGGTGATCGGCGCCGGCGGAATTCGTCCCTGTAACCTTGCATTTGGTGCAGACCAATTCAATCCTCAAACAGATTCAGGAAGAAGAGGAATCAATAGCTTCTTCAATTGGTATTATTTCACATTCACTGCTGCCATGATGATATCCTGCACTTTCATCATCTATATTCAGAGCAATATAAGCTGGACTCTTGGCTTAGGCATCCCAGCTGTGCTTATGTTCTTTTCCTGTGCTTTCTTTTTCCTGGGGACTAATCTCTATGTGAGGGTCAAGCCAGAAGGTAGCCCTTTGAGTAATGTGGCTCAGGTTCTAACGGCAGCTTACAGAAAGCGAAAATTGAAGCTTTCTGATGAGAATCAGTTTCAATCTCTCTTCAATCCCCCTACTGTTGATAGTACAATCAGATCCAAGCTTCCACATACTGATCAATTCAGGTAGACAACACAAACCAGTTTTTTTTTTTCAGTTTTCCTCCCCCCTTCCTTTAAGTATCTTAATGATGTCGAAATTGGATGATTTTAGACTTATTTAATTCATCTCGTCAAGCTACAGATTATTTAACCTCAAACTAATAATCAAATCATGCAAAAACATATTATTTGGATAGAACAAACTTAAATTGTTTGATCATTCTGATTTGTTGTTCAGATATCTTGATAAAGCTTCAATCATAACAAGTTCGGACGAAATTGAACTAGCTGACAGCAAGGTTTCAAATTCATGGAGACTGTCTACCTTGCAACACGTTGAAGAAGTTAAATGTATAATTAGAATTCTTCCAGTTTGGTCTGCAGGCATGTTCTATAACATTGGAACAACACAACAAGGAACTTATATTGTTTACCAGGCTCTCCAATCTGACAGACATTTTGGAAACAGCAGTTTTCAGATTCCTGCTGGCTCATTCACAGTCTTCAACATGCTTGCCCTAACAATCTGGATACCTATTTACGATCGAATCATCGTTCCTCGACTTCAACGGATAACTAAAATAGAGGGAGGAATAACTTTGCTACAGAGAATGGGAATTGGAATTTTCATCTCTATTATCGCCTTATTGGTTTCAGCCATTGTTGAGGAGAAAAGGAGGAGCATTGCAGTTCATGAATTCGCCGGCTCAAGCAACAAAGCCATTTCATCTATGTCGAGCTTTTGGTTGATCCCTCAACTCCTGCTTTTTGGACTTTCAGAAGCATTCAATGTAATCGGTCAAATAGAATTCTACTATAAGCAATTCCCTGATAACATGAGAAGTGTGGCTGGGTCTTTTCTATTTTTGGGATTTGCAATATCAAACTATTTGTGCAGTTTTATTGTGATGATTGTTCATAGAACAACAGGAGGGAATGGAAAGGAGAATTGGTTGGCAGGTGATTTAAATAAGGGAAGATTGGATATTTTCTACTACATGACTGCTACAATGGCAACATTGAACTTGCTATATTTCATTATTTGTGCTAAGTGGTACAGATACAAGGACCTGAAATCTGGGACAGAAGAAATTCCTATGGAAACAAGCAAACCTTCTAATGATCCTTTAGTTTGAGTACTCCACAGTTAATTCTGCATGTATTATGTTATTGAAATACATGGTTAGGAAAATCATAGTTATTTCATAGCATCAGGGCTGTTTAGTTAAGATCAGATGGTGGGAAAGGGTGTTGAGTGCATTCTGATACATTGTTCTCAAATTGGATGAGGGCTTATACTTTTAATGCCCTTTTAGTTAAATTATCACACCTAATTGTTAGTGTCAGGCATTGGATCCTGTACTGATCCAAATTGTTTCATCTGTGGAACAAATTCTAGTCTTTGATCAGTATATAATTTTGTTTGAGATGATTATAAGAGATTAGCAAAGACACAAATTTATGAAAGAAACCCTAAAAGTCTTATCTTTGTGGTAATCAAATTTAGTAACTAAAAAAAATAGAAACTATGACATCTCACCATTAATGGGGCTCCGCTAGGGTTTTCTCTTCCTTAGCCGCTCTCCTCCGCGCCGCCATACTTGAGGCATCCGGTTCTTGATTCGTCTTCAGGAACGTCATTTTTATCTTCCCCTCTTCATTTTCCTATGTTTGTTTTGGCTTTTTTTTCATTCAGTTCTTCCTGTATGGTGGTTAACCATTTGAATGATCCCGGTTTTTTGAATGGGACGAAGAGTTCTTCTTCTTTTAGAGATGTCTTTTTGGGCTTTCTCCCTCACCGAACTTTCCTAACCTAAAAATCACATCTTACCGTGGGTTTCCATCGCTATGTATTTCGGAAGATTAAATTCGTTTGCTTGCTGCCACCTTTAAGTTCGCTTTGGTGGGAAAATTCCCTGGCCGTAGACCCTCTCTTGATGTAATTTAAAAATTCTTCTTCAATCTCAAGCTTTTGGGTGACTTTTTTGGTTACTTCGCTCAACCTGAAGCATGGATGACTTTCTTGTTGCTTTATAAAACAGCTTTTTAGTACAAAAATTTTTGAACTAGCAATTATGAAAATTACTTGAATTTATCAGGTTACACTGTTGGTAATTACATTTGAAGCTCTAAACTCCTCCATAAGTGCTCAAATTTGAATCATCTTCGAATCAAGATTAATATACTTTCAATTCAAAAAAAGTTCATGTAAAATAAATGCAATTTAAATTGGCTAGAATCGAAAGTGATATAACCAATTTGAGTTCAAATTGCTCGCTCAAACTCGACCCAATATCACTTTATAAGAAAATATATCTTCTTGTATGGACCAATTATTGATTGGCTCATATGGAACCATCAACCTAATGGAGCCACTTTTTTAGTTATTACATCAATCTGAATAAGAAACAGCAAGGTTCCACAAAGACAATTAACAGCAAAGGAATCATCTTTCAATAAAGACAACAGCTACCAGCCACAAAGAAATCATGTTTCAAGTAATTATTATTTTGACGAGGGAACAGAACACCAAAGTAAAGCTCACTTACACAGATTAAAGAATCCACAATAAAACATTCATCAGGTTCTAGCAATAATGTCACAAATCATACCGGACAACTTTGCATCCTCTGGCATCCATAACCTCACAAAAGCACAAAACACTCCTGGAAGAATTTTACGAAGGAATTAGCAGAATAGACAGAGAATTCTGATTCAGAGATTAGTTGCAGTATTACAGATACGTCCACAATACTTGATGACAAAGTAAAACAGTGATGTTAAGAGACTGAATAGTTTGGTGTATTTGAAAAGCACAAAGTAAAGGCTTCCAAAACAAATGTGTCACAATTAATAAATATAAAGAGTAGTTTAGGATTATATTAATAGGCTTTTGTGAGTCCTTTAGTTCATAGGTAGTTAATACAATAACAACAACATCAAATCTTTATCCCACTGAGTGGAGCCGGCTACATGAATTCTTTTTTTTTTTTTTCTCACTTTCAGTGTGTCATGTTAAGAGTCAAATTCTCATATAACACTTTTATTGCTAAGTCCCGAAGCTTAGATGAGAAAAGCGGAGAATTACGTTAGGTAGTTGATAGCCAAGAAAAACTTGTCAAATAATTATGACATGAATCATTTAATACACTGTGTTCATAGACAGTTAATAAGTACTATAAATTAATACATTGTTTAAGAAATGGGATTTCTTTGTATTCTTATAAATACACCATATCGAGAGTGATAGGGCATGATAAACTGAAGAAAGGATGTAAGCTTCTCCAACCCTGTGTTTTGATCACTTTTTCTCTCTCACCCAATTCCTGGGGTTGACGGCAAAGTCAAATATGTTGTTCATCCATTGCCCAACAATAGGTTTGTATCATAATGTGGTTAATATTACCTGCTTGCACTTGAAATTTGAGAAGAAAATGAACTGTGAAGTGAAATAATTTCACCAAGCTTCCAATAACCAAATATTTAAAAAAAATAAAAACTTTGCATCCAAATGTTTAGCATCAACATTTTACTAAACCAAGCAGCCTCGAGGCTTTGTTCATTTCTGCTTTTTAAAATACCTTTATAGCACAAAAAAATTTTGAATTAGAAAATTGTGTGCTAGAAACCCGTTTTAGAAAGCAGTAAAAAAGCTATCCCAATTCCCAAACGAAACCTAAAACACATGTGAGCTATATAGCTACAAGTAATATATTCATGAAGTGTTGTATCACATAACATTTTACTAAACCAAGCAGCTCCGAATTTAAAATACTTAAGTGAGCTATATTGCTACAAAGTAATATCTTCAAGAAATGTCGTATCGCAGGCGGCATACATTCAAGTGAAATAAAATTAAATAAAATAAATTATTGAAATTCACAAAAGCATTATGGAAAACTGTAGCTGAATGAGAGAACGAAAGGCTTACAGCAGCTGCATTCTTCCACCTTGATCTATTTTGGTGCCGCACTAATTCTTTTAAATTTTAACTTCTAGATGCAAGAACTATTTTGGTTTGCCTTAATATATAATTTATGTTTATAAATACTCTGCCTGTTAGCAGAGAAAATTAGAATTTGCTTGTTCATAGTAAATGAAAACCAAGGTGTGGCCTAATGGTTTGAAGTGACAACAGAGGTTATATCCGAAGACCAGCAGCCATGTAAGCAGAATAAAGGAAAATTAAAGAAACAAAATGAAGTAAAATGCAACTTTGTTTTATTTTTTAAGATTAGTAAAGACGAAAATCTCCCTTTGCAGTTGCAGTGAAGCAAAATTACAAGCCTAAGAGCAACTGACTGAGCAAACAAATAAGGTGCATATTCACGCACTTACTGACGGCCATTTTTACGCTCGGCCTCTTCAAATTTTGTCGGACTAAATTTAAAAAGCACATAAATTTAAAAATCACCCAATCTGCGAGCAGAAAAGCTTAACTTTTCTCAGACCTTTCCCTTTGAAGTGCCAAGTGTGGACAAGAAGAAAATAACCCGAGAAACAAAAGAATCAAAAATAAATTATGGAAAGTGTGTGCCTTCCCAAGAAAAAAAGTAATCTCAACGCTTCGTTGTTGAGTGTTTTTTCAATCAGCTCATCATTCCCTGCTGCATAGCTTCAGAAATATTTTTTTTTCATAGCTATAAAAGCAGCAATAGTAATGATATCTTGGTTTAATGGGTGGATTCTCAAATCGAGAGAGAAATGATATGGATGCCATCATTAATGGCGGAGATGAGGCCAGCCAAAATGGCATCTACGGCCAGAACATCTCCTTTTGGCAAACTCCGAATGTAGTGAGATGGTGAGTGGAGCACGACCAATGACTGTGCTGTTAACACTACCACGAACACTTGTGCTCAGAACAAATGAGCCTGCAACTGTGGGTATCGTGGCTAAAAAGGTCGTCGAGCAAATCGATGCCTTTGTTGAGGGTGGGGGATCAGGCACCAAGTAGCTTTTTATTGCAAACGTCAATGTAATTAAAATCACAAATGCATTTCCACTAGGAGGCGGGTCACACATGATTTGCTCCAAAGAGAAGGAAATGCAGGAGGGATGAATGCAAAAGTCAAGGAGATCAATGATGATGCCAACACCGAAGCTAGCACATACTAAAATAAGTGGGCGGGTAGAGGCCGAGATAGGCAGGGATGTGAGTGGAGACGAAGCGGAGGATTCAATTGGGGATTGTGGTCAATTAGTTCGGGTTGCACTCTAATCGGTTAAGTTCATGAATTGTTAGGTTTGCGGGGAAAAGCCATTGATGGCTTCAGTATAGGTGTGGAGGATGTGGGATTCTGGGAGTCAAGTACATTCAACAATGAAGCATCATAATTGGCAATTTTTATACTGTTCTCTTAGTAGTCATCCATCATTAACCCATTAAACACCAAATTGTGCTTGATATTCCAAACCAAAACCAGTTCTAATATCCAATGGTGCAAAACAAGAAATCTTAAAGAATGGAGGCGATTTACTGTTAAAATATTAGTCCAATCATAATAAGATTGTGCGCATCTCTTTTTCTTGTTGATTCAATGAATATTTGTGGAACAATAGGCACCTTCATCATCATCAGATATATTCCAAGTATTTAGGTTCAACTTTAAGAATCATGATCCTCCATTTATTCTTGCTTAGTGCATAAAGTGCTAAGCCTATCATGCATAAATCATTTTGTAGAGCTTATACACAGGTTTATCTTTGATCTACCTATATTTCTTTCTAATTTTTTAACATTATATATTATGGTGCATTTTCTACTCTATGGTGTGAGACAACGGTTACCATGTTTTTCACTTATTGCATGCTTCCCTCCTATATACCAAATCCTCACTCACTAAACCAAAAGGCATCCCTAAAGCATCCATTTACAGCAACAACCAACAGCCTCCGTACGTTATAGAACTATTGTGATCATTTGTTAAACTCCTCCATGCTATGAGCCTCTATCAACACCTAAACTTGCACATGTACCTACCACTTGAAAGTTCTGGAGAAACAAAAAGCTTGCACTGTATTTCCTCCAATAACTAAATTCTCAACTCGATAATTGAAACAAAATAAGAAATATCAAAGTAGTTTAAGTTGATTGATGTAAGAGAACATAGGGCTACCAAGTTGGAATAAAGAGCCCTACTATGCGGTAGACAAATAGCATACAGACAGTAATTTTAAGTTCTGTTATATTGAAAATAATATAGCTCATTGCAATATTGCAATAAAAAGTTCACAAGCACAAAAAGAAAAAGGCTCAAAGTTTCGAGATCTTGTATGATGTGGCAAATAAAGCAACTTAATGCAGGATTAAGAAAAACAATCAAATAGTACTGGACCATTTATTATTCCAACTTCATCTAACTCAAAGACCAGTTCCATTTAAAAACACAGAATAATATAATTTTATTTATTTTATCCAAACCACTCAATTGAAATTGATATGGAGTAGGAAAAAAGAGAAATGAATTCTAGAAAAGCATAATACAAATAATCTAAAACAAGGAAATATTAATTGTTGGCTTAAAAAGAGTGATTAGCCATTAATTGAAATTATTTCCATGTAGTCCTTAGTAAGATTCTAAATGTGTTTTCCACAACCCCTGAAGGTGATAAATAGATATTTTTCATTTCCAGCTTATCAACTAGTATTTCAAATCTTGAGCTTGGAAGTCCTTTCGTTATAATATCCACCACTTGTTGCTTTGTAGAAACATAAATTATAAAATAAACCCTTCAGCAATCTTTGCTTTAATAAGGTGCTCAAGTGCAGCCATCCATTCCATAACATTTTGTTTCATCATGACGGAATGAGTTGTATGAAATTGCCGTCACAAAAGAACTTCATAGAAATTAGTTCACACTTTTGATCAGATAAAAAGGCAAAATCCTTGAACCAATGCCAGAAATTTTCTTCTACAAGACTAGGAGCAATCATTGACAGCTTGTTGCTTTTTCAAATGATTTGATATCTCCAAATTCTAGTACAATAACCAAATGTTAATCTTCTATCATCAATAGCTCATTGTTCATTTTTTAAAGAACAAATTAAGATCTTGTAAACATCCAACAAGTGTTCTTTAAATGGATGCCAGAAATTTTCTTCTACAAGACTAGGAGCAATCATTGACAGCTTGTTGCTTTTTCAAATGATTTGATATCTCCAAATTCTAGTACAATAACCTAATGTTAATCTTCTATCATCAATAGCTCATTGTTCATTTTTTAAAGAACAAATTAAGATCTTGTAAACATCCAACAAGTGTTCTTTAAATGGATAGTGCACGTATTAACTTACTAAACTCATTGCAAATGTAATAGCTAACCTTTATGAGAAATATATTAGTCTCTAAACCAATGTTTAATATATCCACATATCTATGAGAAATACGTCTCCAATCTTCTTATACTTTACGTTTAATTTAACAGGAGTTTCATTAGCTGACACCCATACATTCTTGTTATGTCAACATATCCAAAGTATTTCAGTTGGGAGATAAGGATATGGGAGATAAGGATATCATTCTTTATTCCAATCACCTCCATTATGGGAAATGTCTTACATTATCCTAGATCATTACTTCCAAACTCTTTTAAGAGTCTTTTTTAATTGCCACCCTCTTTAGCGCAATCCTTAATTAAGACGGCATCATCAATACAGAATGAAAACAAATATTCTTGTATCATGTCAATGCCTATTTGAAATTACTTTTTGTTTTGTTTTTTTTTCTATTTTAAAAAATGTTTAAAATTTTGTTGAATTCCACAAAGGCTCACCAACCTTGAACCTTGACAGATGAAGTCAAGTTGATTAACAGTATAGTGGAGCCATCCGCGGGGCCATTGGGCAGCTAAAGAGATCAATGTCATAGAAAAGCTATTAAACTAAGAGTGTGACTCAAAGCAAGCCATGTTAGAGACACATTCTCGCAATCAAAGTCACAAAATTCAAGTAGCTGATGAAAATGTTGAAGCATCCATCACATTATGCTCATTAGCTTTGTCTTAGTCAATAGCAGATGAAACAAGAGAGGGTTTCCACAGGAGCAAGGGGTCGGTGTTTGGATGGGAATGAGGCAAGGCAACTTTCACGAAGTTGTGGACTTCCGAGGTTCACAAACTTGCTAAGGGCACTAGGTTGAACACTGATGGCTGACTTTATGGTGGATATTGGGTACAAAGTCAAACAAGTTGCAGGTGATTCCTTTGTCACCATCTCAAGTACGCACAAATAAAACGGATACTTATTTTTATTTTGCTATTTTAGTTTTATTGGAATTTTAAATAATTAAATGCATAAGACACCAACCATACTTTTACTTCTCATCAAAATATAAACAAATTAAAATAAATAAATATACAAATAAAAAAAAAACAATAAAAGTGATACTAAACCGGCCCTAAAATTATAGAATGTGAGAAAATAAATAAGCAATATCAAAGTAGCAATTCAAACTTTACATCTATAGAAGGAAATAGTTTTCCCCACAAGTTTATAGTTACCAGGCGAGAAGAATTACATCTAACCAACACTTGAGCACAAATAGGAAACAAAATAGCTCAAAGAAAATATTATTAGATCTGGATTTCTGTAAGGCCTAGTTATGCTTCTTTGTACTCTAAAGATTTTCTCTCAATTTTCAATTAGATAGAGTCAATCTCCTCATGAAATGATGAGAACTGCAACCTTTCTATAATAGATGCAATTTGTAAGTCACAAATCATTTAGAAGAATCGCATCCCGCACTCACAGAAGGCCCACAAATGTGTATGGTAAATAAAATGATAGTGCGAAGATAAGGTGAAAAATAAGGCATGAAGGAAGCAACAACATAAAAGCAAAGGATCATATATAGAAAGTGCAAAAGGCTCAACCAATTGAGCCAATGAAACAACTAAACTAGGGAAATCCAAAGAGAGTGGTATAGAATAAAATCACAACCGATGCAGCAAATGACACCGAATAGGGGAACATTATATAACACAACTAGTTCTTATAGGCATCATTTCAGGCATGATTAAAACCATTAAAACAAAAACTAAAACTCATAGTTTAGTTGGTTCAAACTAAAAGTCAAAGTTTTGATTTTACTTTAGTTTATGTTATTTAAGTAGTTTCATGTTTATAGTTGTTGAAAATGTAAGATGGTATGTTGGGACATGCAAATTGAAATTCAAAATTTGGAGTTTAATTTATGAACATTATTTAACACAACTTGTTCTCATATGTATCATTATAGGCATGAATCAAATTATTTAAACAAAAACTAAACTCATAAAAATCAAAGAAACTACTTAAATAACATAAACTAAAGTAAAACAACAAAAATTTGAAATTCAATTTGCATGTCACACCATCTTGCATTTTCAACAAGTATAAACATGAATATTTGTATCAAACCAGTTAGTTTCTTGCTTCCTGCCAATTCAATGAATTCCCATATATATTTTATTATTAAAAATTTCATTTCCTCTAGCACTATAGTTATCTATTAAGGGTTTTTTTAAAGCTCTTAAGTAAACATTGGGACTGCTACTTTATTGATGTTTATAATCAAGGCTTGCAACGCAAAAAACATCATATGATAAATTGACACGAGGTGAAATGTACATGCTCTAATACATTTTTTTAAGCAATATCAATATGTCTAAATCAGATTCACCATATTCAGCTTGACAGCTTCTCATGTTGAATTTACCCCAATACTCAACTCTTGGTTGTGTTCATGATGTGCAAATGTTTGAACCTTTGGAGGTTTTTTATTTCTTCTTGTGTATGCTTACACTTTGCTTTTTTAAACTTGAACTTCTCTCAACATTTCAAAATTTTCTTCAATTGATGGCATTTCTGACAAGTCAATGCTAAGCGTATCTAGAGAAAGGTCGAGTATGGATGAACCAAGTAGAAATGAGTCAAGGATGGGCTTGTAACGAGTGATAAGAAGGGAAAATGAATGATCTCAGTGTCTCCCTTCACATACTATCTTCCCCTGAAGAGAGATGCGGCTGAAGAATGACAGAAATAAAAATGTATGTAGTGACAGAAAAATAACACTCATAGTCCTTCTTAATTGAGGACCAGTCAAGGAATATGAATGTGATTGCTCCAGGATTCAGCTTCCCCTTTTCTATATCAGTCTTACATGTAAAAAAGGAAGAAAACCCAAAAACCCAAGGTTGAACAGACGCGAGCAAACATCCCCCTTATTACAAATTCTTTTCTAACTCTCGCAAGCATATGTAATCAAAAGATGACTTGACGCGCATGTTCAGATCATGCTAAAAACAATACTTTGAAGTGCGATTAATCTACGGCTTGAATGCGTCAACACCGTCGATAAGGTGTTAACATTAGTTGACGATGACAGCAAGGCTAAGAATATGAAATATTCAAGATGTGGCAACAAGGCTGAGCAGATGAAATAAAGGTACTTCATTCAGCGATTACGAATGCATGACAGATCAAATAACTTACATATGGACATTGAAGATTCATTTGGAGGTAGAAGTTTTGGGGGGCTGGCTTTGGATAAGGAGGTCGTCGTAAGGGTCGCGGCGACCCGGTGCCTGGCTGATCTGGGCGTCATAATGGATCTGAGCGTTAAAGCGATCGAAGGTCCAGAAGCCATACGGGCGGAGAGGGTAACTCCACATCTCCTTGGTCTTCTTGCACCGCTCCTTCCTTTTGTAAATGTGCTCCCTCGCCTTCCGATCCCTCTCATGTGGATCCTCCATCATCTTCAGTATCAGATTCTCCGCAAACTCCATCACGAACTTCATAGCTGCTGCTCGATTGAAGAATCCCCACTATCGTATCGATCTCTTGTCGCTTGATCGCTGCCTCCCTCGCGTATCGTTTTATTAGGGCTAGAGAATCGTAGGATTTGCATGGCCCGCCCGCTGGGGTTGGCCCAATTAGAAAAAAAAAAAATTCTATTATTACTTTTAAAATAAATTTAATAATTTTAAGTCTGTTCTGAGATAAAGTATAATAAAAATATAGCACAAATATCAAAACAAATCGAACGATAAAAAAAAGTTTAATTTTATTATTGTTGCGGATTAGGATATACACGACGATAGAGTTATAAAATTTCCGTCTCAACGTTTAACACCCAAACATAGGAGAAATAATAACACCAGAATTTTTACGTGAAAAATCCTGGAAAATGAAAAAACCACGGGGTCACGTCCAGTTGAAATAATTCCACTAGTATTTGTTTGAGGTATAAGAGGCTGACTCGTCATTAAAATTTAAGATGATCAGATTACAATGCTTCACTTTCAAATTGAAATCCATTTACAAACAAGTTGTGTATTCAAGCTGAATTCAGAGTCACTTGGAATTCCGAAGTCACTTGGAAATCGGGCAGAGTTCTGGCGTCACTTGGGCGGGGCAGAATTCTGGTGTCACTTGGGCGTCGGCCAGAATTATGGTGTCACTTGGGCAAAATTCCGGCATCACTTGGGCGTCGGGCATAATTCCAGCATCACTCGGGCGTCGGGCAGAATTCCAGCATCACTCGGGCGTCGGGCAGAATTCCGGCGTCACTCGGGCATTGGGTAAAATTCTGGCGATAGTTGAGGAGTTTCTTCCCTCATATCCTTCTCTTCTTCTTGCTTGCGTCCACACTCAAGAGAAATGATGAGTCTATTTATAGATATTATGGAGTGACATGACCTGTAAATAGGTGAGAGATCAGGGGTAAATGGGGAGTGGTTGGATGGACGGTCGATATTGAATCCCTAGATTGTGTACCGTTCGTCATACATTTGAAGGTCTTAATGATGTCAAAATTTAACGATCTTGGGCTTGTTGGATTTGACTCGTCGAGCCGCTCGATTCGACTATAAGAACTTTATGTTTGGAAACAGTTTGGTAACTCAAATTATGATTTGGACTTTCCAACAGCGTCTTGGTTTCTTGATTTGGACTCATTTGGGCTCGGATTGTGTCGAATTTGGTTCATATTTTTGAGACACTCAGTTTGACTATAACTTTGCTTAAATCGGAATTCAGGTGATCCCGGATTTAATTTTTGAACTTTTCAGCTTGATTTTGCCTCGAGATTTGTGCCTGATCAAGATAATTTTTTGATGATATATGGATTATGATACCTTAAAGTAATTTTTTTTCTTAATCAAATGTTATAATGATCAGTGGCGGAGCCAGAAATTTTATTAAGGGGGGCCTAAATTAAAATAGTTATGATTGTCGTGTCATCAGGAATGAAAGAATACATTAAAATAATTCCGTTTGTCGTCTCATTACCGGAGCCTAGAGGATGTGTAAGATCAAAATTAAGAATGCAAATAATATAACCCTTAGAGTTTAGAAGACATAAATATTTGTCACATGTGATCTCCGTTTGAGGGCGAGAGATGAGCGATAGGGAAAATGAAATATGTGCTTGAGGTCGTGAGTCTCGAGTTGCGAGAGAGGACCAAAGGGGAACGAAGCAGACTGTTTGGGTCGAGGGAAAGCAAGCCGCTCGAGGTCGCAACCTTGAATTTCAATTACGCTGGAGGTTTTCCATATGGAATTCTTTGTAATGACCTTGAATTTCAAAATTAAAATCATGGCTCAATAGATGCTAAAATAACATTGTGGTAAACAAACACTTCAATAAAGATCAATTAATACAACAAACAACATTAAGATAGTGAAGAAATGAATGCCATATTCAAAAATCATAACAGTATCTTGAAGAATATGTTAATCATGAAAACAAACCTACTTAGCATATGAATTTGAAAAGGGCCACATATGTGAGGTAACAGAGATTAAATGTGCATTGTTGAAATGGATTATTTTTGTCAAAATTTGTTGCATTTTGGCACGATAATTGATACAGATAAGAGTAAAGAGAAGAAACATTTTGCAACCAGATGTCAAAATTTGTTGCATCGTGCCCCTCTTTGCCCCCCTCCGCCTATGATAATGAATTAATGATTCTTATCGCTTGACAAGTAATTATAAATATTATTAAATATAATATAATGTAATAATAAAAATGAAGATTAAGATATAAATCAAATATATTATGCATTAAAAAATATGAGGAAAGTTTTACATTTCTTAATTCATAACGATTCAAATTATTATACAAATTCCTGAAATAAATTAAGAGTTTGTTTGGGATGCCAATCTTTTATAAAGATCGTTATAAAATTACTATGGATAATTTTTTTTTTTTTTTGGAACGGGGAGTATCGGCCCGTTGTCACATTAGTTTGTGACGCGCTTGGCGATGTCCACTAGTCTCCTCGGCTGACCTAGAACAGCAACCCACACCTATTAATACATGTGGCCCACGCTTATTGGGTCACCCCTAGAGGGGCGCTGCCGCCCGAGGGAATCGAGCACTGGTTGGGGGGTTTCCAACCGAACTTGCCCACCAACCAAGCTAAGCATCGGTGGGTAAATTAATTTTTTTTAAAGCTATTGTAGACAACAACTTCTTAGTACAATTTTTTTTTTTCAAAAAACAATGACCACATAAAAAATGTGGTTGCAATCTTAAAAGAAAATAATAAGAAATTTGTCCCAAATGAAGTATAAATAATATCTAAAGGCTTTGTTTGGAACAATTTTCTCATTATTTTGTAAAATTGTTGTAAAGAAAGTAATTTCTAAAAATTATTGTAGAAAACAACTTTTATGTTTTTTTTTTTAAATAGCAAAAAATCGGTTATCAAATAAAAATTATTGTTGTGATATGAAAAGCAAAACAATAAGAAAATTGTCCCAAATGAAGCCTAAGTTTTTTATTAGCGGGATAGAAACTCTCATTTATTTTCTTAAATATGTAAGACTTAACACTTTTTTTGGAAGATAAAAACTTTGTAAATAAGCTCTAATTTTTTTTTTTCAAATTTATAATGCTATCAAATCATGATAAGTAGTTATTCATATGAATAGTTACTCTTGCTCACGAGAAATTATTATGTGCGGTCACCAAACGGTTCAGAAGCGAATCCGAACACACTACGTCACTCGGTACCGAGCGATACATAGCAGCGGTACCAAAAAAAATGACGTGGCACATTCTCATTTGCCTCTAGACGTCGCTATGTGATCCCACATAATAATTTTTCCTTGAATGGATGGAGGAGAAAAAAATATGTGATAGGGCCATTAGTTGTAGTCGCCGCCGAAGATAGTCGAGGAGAATGCGAGCATGGGAGAACATTTTATTAGATATTTACGACCAATTGCAAATGTTGTAGCATAAGAATATTAGTCATATATTGTGATAGGTAAATAAAGTCTCAATTGAAAGACTGAGACAAATCTAACATTGGTCATTGTATAGCTCATTAAGCCATAGTCTGATCTCAATTGTCTATTAATATTGACGCTTACCATCGTTATTGCTTGATGTTGGTAGTAGACTAATGTTGATCCGTCATCCATCGACCATTAACATGAGACTCTAAGCATATTGATAACTTGTTATTCCCTAGGGATGTCAAAATGGGTTAAATCTTACACTCCTTTCCATCGTCCCCTACTATCTTTTTGCTTTTTTCATCTCAACAAACTCAAGCTTTAAGCTCGCTCCTCCATAACAAGTTAAAATGATGAGCCCAAACTCGACCCGCTAGCAACCCAAATGACTCAACTCAACTTCATAACCCGTTTTGACTATTTTTTTAAAATAGTTTGTCAACTATATATTTTAGATAATTTGATAAACAAAATAAGTATATTATACCAGCAATCAAACGAATTTTGAGAAAAATATTAAAAGAGACTCTTTCTAGTCAAAATTGGATTTGCGCCTAACTCATTTAATAAATGTGTTAGAATTCTGGATGCGAACATGACCTGTTATTAAACGGGTGAATCCAAATTCAATTTTTTTTTTATTCTGGTTGGCGGGTCGAGTCATTTTTTGACACCCCTACTCTTCCAATTGATAAAGAGAACGACTAAACTGACCATTCACCATTCCTTTTCATTCAAGGCTCCCCATCATACAACATTTGATGTATATTAATAGTCAATGCATGACGCCCATTTGATGATAGTCTTCATGTATCATAATGTCTCCTCCTATAATGAGAACGGCCAACCAACCATGATTGCATGATGTTTGATGTTTCCTATTATTTGTTGCCTAAAAGCTACAAATGATTGATGTTCTATGAGTGGGGGATGCCAATGTATATAGAAATCTTATGTTAGCATGCTTGTTGAAATTTTTAATTTTTAATTCTCATGTTATATTTAAATAAAATTAATATTTATTATATCATTCGGTTCAAATAGAGATCCGGTTCAAACAGAGGTCATCCCGGACCTCTAATTGAACCTTAGTTCGACCTTTAGTTGTACCCCTGTGGAACCATCAAATCTGAAGCTCTCTCATTCTTCTAGTTCGTTATTGGGTCTTATTTTCACAATTTTGAAAATATATTAATTAATTGAAAAATAAAAAAATAAAAAATTAAAATAATCAATTTGTTTTCATATTATTATTTTAGACACAGTGAACAGCAATAGCCTATGGCGGGTAATAAAATACGATTGATCCAGCAATAGATTGCCTTTTCAACGACTGGAAGGACGCTCTGTGTCATCTCAACTGCATCACTGCTTCTCTAATATACTGAGCGAGCGAGCGAGGAGTAGGGAGAGAGAGAGAGAGAGCGACAGAGAGGGAGGGAGGGAGGGAGGAGAGAGAGCGAGGGAGCGGGAGGCATGGCTATACAAGTCCGGGCCATGTCTTTCCACTGCTTATCTTTCCTCCCAAGAATCAAGAAAAATTCGAAAGAAAACGCCGCAGCTCTTCCTACTCTGCTTTACATCAGCAGCCGACGAACCATCCGGTCGTTGGTCCGATCAAGCACCGATTCATCGAGTAGCAGCGGCCGATGGGAGGAGTTCTTGAAGCAGCTGCCGTCTCCAATCCCTTGTCTCAGCGACGTCCTCTGGCCCTCGGCAGGTTCCGTCCTGTCCACTCTAAATTTCCTAAATCAGATGCCATATAAGGATAGGTTTAATTAGGTTTGGTTTCGTCTGAGTAGGAGCGTTTGCGGCCATGGCAATACTTGGGAGGCTCGATCAATTGTGGGCTCACAAGGGGCTTTCATTCACAATTGCTCCCATTGGCGCGGTATGCGCCGTCCTCTTCGCGGCTCCGAAATCCCCGGCCGCTCAGGTTTGAATGGTCCATAACGCCCTATCTTTTGTTTTATCTGATTTATTGAAGCTATTTATGTCTATGACATAATTTTGATGTAGGACAAAAGTACTTATATTTCTCGAAATTACAGTACACTTCATAGAAAAAGAGAAGTATATAACATAGTGTCTGTGCAACTCATCTTAATTTAGTAATTTAGTGATAGAGTGCATTGGCTCCAACCATAAAAACTTGGCCAAATTATTGAATGCTGATAGGAAATACTTGAGTTCGCAAGTAACCCTAAGGTAATACTTGAGTTCGCAAGCAAGCCTAACCCAAATCGGCACACAAATAGCGCAAAAACAGCGGAAATAGTGAAGAAACTTGTAGGAAAACAATTGCAAACGATTGTATTCCACTAGTAGGCAATCAAAATCAAAGCTCGATACAATGTTCTTCAATTCGAGAGGAAGAACAACTCTCCTACAATCTCCGGCGACGCCGAGAGCCAAAGCAAGAAGACCTAGAACTCAAACTCTTTTCAAAAGCAAGATGAAAACCTAATCCCCTCATAACTCCCTATTAATACAATCAAATTCAAAATAAAAGTAAAAGGACTACACTACCCTTCCTTTTCCCTCCAAAAGCACTTAACCCAAGTTTGAATTGCAAGTGGACCCCACTCCTTGGCTCCCTCTCTCTTCCGCCCGGCGGTTTGCCCGTCTCCGATAGAACTGGACCGGCTGGGCCGGTCCAGGTTGAGCCGGTCCAAAGTGGACCGGCATAACATTACCCCCCTCCCAAAGTACCACCTTGTCCTCCAGGTGGAAGGCAGGGAACTGTACTGCAATCCTCTCCAATGGCTCCCATGTGGCCTCATAATCTGGGAGGCCGTTCCACCTAATCTTCACTTCCTTTTCCCCCTTTTTATTGATGCGTACTCCTTCTACCGCTAGAGGCTCCAGTGTCACTTCCATGTCTTCTCTCAATGTGCTGGGCAGTTCTGGGCTTACTGCATGTTCCCCCACCACTTTTCTCAACTGTGATACATGAAAAACGGGGTGTATTCTGGCTGTTGAAGGAAGCCTCAATCTGTATGCTACCTCCCCGATTTTCTCCTCCACTTCGAAAGGGCCAAAATATCTGGCTGCTAGCTTCTCATTTCTCCTCTGGGATACAGTCCTCTGCCTGTATGGTCGGAGCTTCAAGTAGACCTTGTCTCCAACTCCAAATTGTACATCCCTCCTTTTACTGTCCGCCTGTTTCTTCATAATCTGTTGGGCTCTGAGAAGATGCCTCTTGAGCTCGTCCAACACTTGATCTCTTTCCTTCAGATGCTGATCCACTGCCGATACTGGAGTACTCCTATGACTGTAGTGTACCAGGTGTGGGGGGTCTCTTCCATATAACACCTTAAAAGGTGTCATCTTGGTAGCCGAGTGAGAAGAGGTGTTGTACCAGTATTCTGCCCAGGCCAGCCATTTGGCCCACTGCTTCGGTGTCTCAGATACGAAGCATCTCAAGTATGTCTCTAAGCTTCTATTCACCACCTCTGTCTGCCCATCAGTCTGTGGGTGATATGCTGTGCTCCTCTTCAATACTGTGCCCTGCATCCTAAATAATTCCCTCCAAAAATGGCTCAGGAATACCTTGTCCCTATCCGACACAATAGACTCCGGTACCCCATGCAGGCGGACTATCTCCCTCACAAATGCTGCTGCTACAGACACCGCTGTGTACGGGTGTCTTAAGGGAATGAAATGAGCATATTTGCTCAGCCTGTCGACCACTACAAATATAACCGTATATCCCTCTGATTTTGGAAGCCCATCAATGAAATCCATAGTGATCTCCTCCCAAACCTTCTCTGGTAAGGCCAGGGGCTGTAGTAATCCCCCTGGTGCCATCGTCATGTACTTGTTCCGTTGGCAGGTATCACACTTAGCCACCATTTCTTCTATGTCTTTCCTCATCCCCTTCCAGTACAATTCAGCAGCTAACCGGCTATAGGTTTTCTGCACTCCTGAATGCCCCCCTATGGCACTCCCATGAAATTCCTGTAGCAGTTGGGGAATATGAATGGAAGATCTAGGGATCACACTCCTTCCCTGATAGTACAGTCTTTCTCCCACCACTGAGTAGCCTGGGTGGCTGTTTTCATCTGACAGTACCTCTTCTTTGATTCTCCTCAGCTCCTCATTCTAGATGCTCTCCTCTTTGATGGCTCCCCAATCAATCAGAACCGGTACTGATACAACAATTCCTTGGAGCTCCCCCATACAGCGTGATAAGGCATCTGCTGCCTTATTTTCTAATCCTGGCCGATAGTGGATCTCAAAATCATATCCGAGCAGCTTGGACAACCACCTCTGATGCTCTTCTGTGACCATCCTCTGCTCTAGCAAGTATTTCAGGCTCCTTTGATCAGTCCTGACAATAAAATGTCTGCCCAATAAATAGGGTCTCCACTTTTGGATGGCCAGCACAATCGCCATTAGCTCTCTCTCATAGACCGACTTCAGCCTAGCTCGGGACGACAGTATCTGACTAAAGTAAGCTATGGCTCTATGGTTCTGCATCAACACTGCCCCCAATCCATAGCCTGAGGCATCTGTCTCCAACACAAACACCTGATTGAAATCTGGCAGAGCAAGTACGGGCACCGTCGTCATGGCCTTCTTCAGCTTCTCAAAAGCCTCAGAAGCTGCTTCCCCCCATACAAAATTATCCTTCTTCAGCAGCTCTGTCAGTGGTCCTGCTATGGTGCTGTATCCTCTCACGAACCTCCTGTAGTAGCCAGTCAGTCCCAAAAATCCTCGGAGCCCCTTCAATGTCTTGGGTTGAGGCCAGGCTAACATTGCCTCTATTTTGGACTGATCCGCAGCCACTCCCTCCTGAGATATCACATGCCCCAGGTACTCCACTTGTGCCTGAGCGAAGTCACACTTCTTAAAATTGGCCTTCAGCTGATGCTCCCTCAGCACCCCCAACACCACTCTCAGGTGCTCTAGGTGTTCCTTCTCAGTCCTGCTATAGATGAGAATGTCATCAAAGAACACCAACACAAACCTGCGAAGGTGTGGCTTGAAGATTCGGTTCATCAATGCCTGGAATGTGGCTGGTGCATTGGTGAGGCCAAAAGGCATCACCAGGAACTCGTAGTGGCCCTCATGAGTCCTGAAGGCTGTCTTCTGCACATCTTCCTTCCTCATCCTGATCTGATGATAGCCTGACTTTAGATCAATCTTGGTGAATAACACAGCTCCATGTAGCTCATCCATCAACTCATCAATCACAGGGATGGGAAACTTGTCAGGCACTGTCTCCTTGTTGAGGGCTCTGTAATCAACACAGAACCTCCAACTCCCATCCTTTTTCTTTACCAGCAAAACTGGGCTAGAGAAAGGACTCACACTGGGCTGAATGATCCCTCATTCTAGCATTTCTCCCACCAGCTTCTCAATCTCATCTTTCTGCATCTGAGGGTATCTGTAAGGTCTCACACTGATAGGGGATACCCCCTCTTTTAGGATAATCTGGTGCTCCCATTCTCTGTCAGGTGGTAGTCCCACCGGAGGTTGGAACACATCCTCAAATTCCTTCAGAAAGGGTTGAACTAACATAGGAATGTGTTTGTCTTCCTCCTGCTGATGATCTTCCAAGCTCTGCAACTCCACAAGGAACCCTCCTCCTTCCTCATGGATCATCTTCACCATCGACCTGAGAGACACTCCAGCTCTGGACAATCCTGGTTCCCCTTTCAGCTTCACCCTCTTTCCCCCTACCATTAGTTCCATCACCATTGTCCCCCAGTTTACCTTGGTTTCACCCAAGGTCTGTAGCCACTTCATGCCCAAAATGACGTCTGTGCTACCCAACCTCAGGGGTAGGAAGTCCTCCACCACACTTATCTCCTGTAGTCTCATCTCCACCCCCTTGCAGATCCCAGTGCTGGACTCAATCTTCCCTGTCCCCATCATCACCCCATAATTGCCTGTCTCAGTAGGCTCCATTCCCAGCTCCTCCGCCAACTGAGCTGATATGAAATTGTGGGTGGCTCCACTGTCGATCAACACTACTACCTCCCTCCCAAGGATCTTCCCTTTCACCTTCATCGTATGGCTAGGAGTGAATCCCATCACAGAATTTAGGGATACCTCGGCTACCTCCAACTGGGGATCATTCTGCTCCTCATCTGAAGCATCACCCCCCTCAGGCGCCTCGTCTATATAGACGGTGAGAGCCCGAAGAGCGCGATCCTTGCACCTATGCCCTGGAACAAACTTCTCCTCACATCTGAAACAAAGACCCTTGGCCCTCTTCTCCTGCATCTCCTCCTCGGTCAACCTCTTGAAACTCCCCGCTGATCTAGTCACCCCGCTCTTCTCTTTCCCACTTTCTTTAAGGACACTGGGGGTTGGCCCTTTTGGAGCCAAGTAAGTGGTAGTTGTCCTGGTAGGACCCCCTGAGTGGTTGTTCCGCCAGCTTCGGGCGTTGGTCTTCTGGTTCTCCACCAGTTGGGCCAACTCCATGGCCTCCCTCAAGTCCCTTGGCCTCATTACCTTCACCGCATCTCTAATTTCTGGCTTAAGGCCCTTCATAAAGTTTCCCCCCAGAGTGTTGTTTGATAATCCCTCCATGTCACCCACCAGACTCTCAAATTTCTTCCGGTACTCTTCCACTGTTCCCTCTTGAGTGAGGGCGTAGAACTGTTCTGATATCTCCCATGGGCTGCCCCCCCTGAATCTCTCCCTGATCGCCTCCTTGAAGTCCCTCCAAGTCCTCACCGGGTCCCACTTCTCCATGTATTTGAACCATGAAAAAGCCGCCCCTTCCAAGCACATGCTAGCCGCCAACAATCTCTCCTCCTCCATCAGGCCATTTACTGCAAAATACCTCTCTACCTTGTGGATCCATTCATCCACATTTCCTTCTTCGAACACTGGCATTTTCAGCTTTCTGGCTCTCGTGTCCCCCCCGTATGCCCTATTCCCCCCATGGCCTCCTCTGTCCCATGCAATGGGGTCTTCCCAAGTTCCCCTCTCTCCATATCGGGGCTCATCATCCCTCCTCGGCCGCCGATAGCCATCTTCCCCTCGCGCTCCGCCATGGTGATTCTGGATTCCCCATGGCCGGTCCACTGGATCGGGCCGCCGGCGACGCCAATCATCCTCTCTTTCTTCTCTGAAGTCTCTCCTTCTTTCATGCTCTTCTCGCCTGATGGACTCCCGAGGTGGCATCCTCCCGCTGCTGTTAAACAGTCCCACCTCCTCTTCCTCGTCTGGATTCACCTTCTCCTTCCCTCTGCTCCCACTCCCTTCTCCTCTTTCCTCCCCCGGCACAGCCCTTGCTTGCCCTTCCAACAACTTCTTCATCATCTCTTCCAACGCCACGAATTTCCCTTCCACATTCTCGCTCAATGTGGCCATCTTCTCCTCTAGATCCGCTTTAAGTTGCCCCATCTCGGTCTCCAAGACTTCTACTCGCTTAGATGCCATGGGAAATGACGAGATGCCTCCGGATCCTCCCCAAAATCAGTAAAATCTGCAGCGAATAATGGATAGAAAACACCCTCCACCGCCCGGATCTCGCTCTGATACCAATTTGATAGGAAATACTTGAGTTCGCAAGTAACCCTAAGGTAATACTTGAGTTCGCAAGCAAGCCTAACCCAAATCGGCACACAAATAGCGCAAAAACAGCGGAAATAGTGAAGAAACTTGTAGGAAAACAATTGCAAACGATTGTATTCCACTAGTAGGCAATCAAAATCAAAGCTCGATACAATGTTCTTCAATTCGAGAGGAAGAACAACTCTCCTACAATCTCCGGCGACGCCGAGAGCCAAAGCAAGAAGACCTAGAACTCAAACTCTTTTCAAAAGCAAGATGAAAACCTAATCCCCTCATAACTCCCTATTAATACAATCAAATTCAAAATAAAAGTAAAAGGACTACACTACCCTTCCTTTTCCCTCCAAAAGCACTTAACCCAAGTTTGAATTGCAAGTGGACCCCACTCCTTGGCTCCCTCTCTCTTCCGCCCGGCGGTTTGCCCGTCTCCGATAGAACTGGACCGGCTGGGCCGGTCCAGGTTGAGCCGGTCCAAAGTGGACCGGCATAACAAATGCTTTGGCTGGAACCACAAAATCTTTAGTTCAATATCTAATATACACATAATTTGAGCTTAAATATGCTTATAAAAAATTCTGCAAAAGAGATGAAGCTTTTTGAGAACACTTACTAGATTCCCAAAGCTCAGTTTTTCCATCAGAAATTGCACTAACTTAGCAGATGAATTTAGGCTTAGACCACTATGCCAGCCCTTGTAGGTGATGGCGCGGGCTTATATCAACTAGATGACCATTTCATTTTCATAGTGACACATCATATGCAAATATTATTATGTATGAAATGCTTTAAAGGATTTGGAATATAAATTTAGTTGGAATACAGAAAGGAGGAAAAAGTCTACAACAGGTTATCAAATTCCAAATTTAGGAATAGCGACAACATGTTTTATTGATAAATATGATCCTTAAATATGACAACATTACTAGCTTACTATCCAGGATCCTTAGCTATTCTCTGCCATGAAATCACCATCCGTATGTTCTTATCCATCACTGCTTACTGTCATGCAGATTTTAAACATGGACTGTTCTATGAATGTCAGTTTAATTTCCAGAATGTATATATATTTTGTGTTAGAGCTATTAGAATTATTACATTGGCATATTAATATTATGACATGTGTCCAATATTAAAGTAGAATTGTATAGTATTTAATATTATAATAAGATATTTTCATTCATTATATATACTATGTCCCCAAAAATCACTTAATAAAGCACGGATTTTGAGGCATTATGAATTAGAAACTTTTAATATTAAATTTAGGATCAGCTGAACTCCAATTTCAGCAAACTTACAATCAAACTGAACATATTGGCAACATGAACCTACCGACATCAAAATTGGTCCAATCCGAGCCCAAATATGCTCAAATCAAGGGCTTAAAATATACTTGGAAGCTTCATATCATTAATTGGATGGTCAAATGATCTCCGAATATGACATGTTTATAGTCAAATAGAGCAACTCGACAAGATGAATCCAACGAATTTTTTGGCACGCAACAATATATTTTATAATATTCTTGTTGTGGGCTAAAATATACGCGGCGATAGAGTTGTAAATTTTCATCTTAGCGTTATACGGATATTCATCACACAAACAGAAGATGAAATAATACTAGGATTTTTACTTGGAAAACCCTGAGAAGGGGAAAACCACAGGACCACACTCAGCTGAAAAAGATTCTGCTTGTGTTTGAATTGATTACAAGTGACTGATTCATCATTGAAATTAAGGATAATCAGATTATAATCGCCAATCGTCTATTTATGAATGGAAGTCGGATGGAAGTCCAACGTCAGTTGGTAAACGGGCAGAAGGCCGACGTCAGTCGGTGGATGTGGATGGGTGAAAAATCCGACGATAATTGGAGGTCGGGCAAAAATCCGATGTCACTTGGAGGCTGGGCGAAAGTCCGGAGTTTGTCGGTGGCCGGACAGAAGTCCGACGTCAATCAGTGGCAGGGTGAAAAGTCCGGCGATAATTGGAGTCCGGGCAGAAATCCGACGTCAATTGGAGGTTGGGCGAAAGTCCAGAGTATGTCGGTGGCCAAGAAGAAGTCTGATATCACTTGGCGGTCAGGCGGAAGTCCGACATCAGTCAGCGGTCGGGTGGAAATCCGGCGGTGGCTGAGGAGGAGTTTGGTGGCAAGATAGTACTCTTCCTTCTCTTCTTCTCTTCTTGCTTGGATCCCCCCTCATGAGAAATGAGGGGTCTATTTATATTTTTTTTTTTTTACAGTAGTAAATATGAGGAAGATCAATGGTAAATTGTGAGTGGTTTTAATGGACTGCTGATGTTGAATTCCTTGATCGTGGACCATTTATTGTGCATTTGAATGTCCTAATGATATCAGAATTCGACGATCTTTGGCTCGTTGGATTCATCTCGTCAAGCCGCTCGATTCGACTACAAGCATGTCACGTTTGGAAACCGTGTTAATTCAAATTATAGTTTGAACCTTCTAAATGCGCTTCGGGTCTTTGATTTAGTCTCATTTGGGCTCGGATTGAGTCGAATTTGGTGTCGTTGGGTTCGTATTTTCGAGACGTTCAGTTCAACTATAAGTTTGTTAAAATCGTAGTTCAGATGGTCTCAGATTTAATTTTTGAGGTTTCCAACTTGATTTTACATCTCGATTCATGCCCGATCAAGATAATTTTTTGATGATTTATCAATTCTCATCTTTTGTTTATGTATATATGCACTTTTGTATCAACATATTGCTAAATTCAATGATATCCATTGCAATTATATCTCTCTAACCGTTTCTTCCATTAATGTTGTATTACTGCTTTTTTCCGAACCCAGTGTGTTTATTCAAGTTCATCACACAAGGATATAATCCACTACATGTATTGATGAAGCAGAGCCATAAAAATAGAGTACCCCCATCATTAGATAGGCCATAAACCTTTATCGAAATATTCAGGAGGTAAAGAGTTATCTTTTCCACCAGAAATTGCAAAACGATGCAGCTGACATTTGGATCAGCCAAACAACTATTCCAAGTCATTGCAGGATGAGTTGTGTTGTCAAAAGTAAACTGTATTCCAAATTAACTTAGTTGATTTAACCAGTTTATAATCATCGAGCATGATGAACTTAATCCTTAATTTTATGCAGAAATACAACATGTTTGTGGCTCAAATAGGTTGTGCAGCAATTGGGGTATTGGCGTTGTCCATATTTGGTCCAGGCTGGTTAGCAAGGGCTACTGCCCTTGCGGCATCCATAGCTTTCATGACTGTTACAGGCTCCATTCATCCTCCAGGTACGCCTCTCATAGCTTGAAGCAGCACTTGAAAAATGTTTAACTCTTACATGCACGCTTGCTTGTGTGGGTATTTAAATTTCAGGTTGATATTTTATTAAATGTGGCCAGAACTATACGTTATGAATTCTCAGTCATATATATTTATAGAAGAAATGCTAAAAAATTTTCAATATAGGTAGAAAGACTGCCGAAAGCCATCTAGAGCCTTTAGATTCTGCATATGAGAAATATCAAACATTAATGGGTCATACCTGCTTCATTGCAAACTTCAACTAATCTGATGGGAAGCCCAAAAGTCAGAGTTGGACTATACTACTCTGCAGCTCTTTAGTTCTTAGGAATAATAAAATAGGGCTTTCAGAGTAGTAGTGAGCAGATTTTCTTTCCATATAACCCTGGAGCTTTCATCTAATATTTAGTTCCAAACGATTGTAAGGCGTAGCTGGTTTGCTCCATTTGAACGACAAAAAAATTACTAATCGGTGGAGGGTGAACAGTGCGACGTCAATATTGGCGTTGCACTGTTTACCTATGCGATTTTTCTATCTAAACTGGATTTGCCGAAGAAACATGTGAAAGAGGAGAATGACAGTTACCACACAAAATGGAGTTCGATTGGAGATGAATTACGACATTTTTTAAATTTCACTGTATTTTGGAGTGAAAAATGAGATTTTCGGTTGGAGATGCCCTAAGCATATTGAAGTAGGGAATCAACATGTTATATGTAGTGTGCTGAACTTAAAAAATAATTTGACCGTTGGACTCCTTTTGGTGAGCAATAGCTAGACCAATAATGTTCGTCTCTCCCAGAGGTTCTTGCAAATTGCAATAATATAATGAAATGGAGATTCATCAATAATTTTCCTCTCAGTTTTCTGTTTTTTATTTTGTATCAGCATATTAATTAATTATCAAAATGTGATATTCTGCTTAATTGCTTTCATAAACTCTGTGAGAGCTGCAGCTGCTAGCTTGCCAATCTTGTTCATTGACGGCGCAAAGTTCCATCATTTGAATCTCTGGTATGCATTGTTTCCTGGAGCTTCTGGTTGTCTGCTAATTTGCTTAATTGTAAGTTCTTCTTTCCAATTGCTTATTTAAACATTAAATGTTTTCGATAAGTGCAATAATTCCTGCTTGGGGTGTAAACGAGTCAGATTGAGTCGAGTTTAGCCTTTTATCGAGCTCGGCTTGTTAGTTGGAAGGCGAGCTTGAGTCGAGCTCAACAGGCGAGCTCGAACTCAAGCTCATCTCACTGTAAAATAGCTCAAGCCGGCTCACGAGCCGTGGGTGGGAATTTTTAAATTTGCAGGATTTTTAAAAATTAAATGAGATTTTTAAAACTTAGTCAAAATTTAGAAAAAAAAAAAAAAATGTTTAACATTCAAATAAAACTTAGGTGTTTTTTATTAATTTTTTTTAATATTTAAATTTAATTAATAAAATAAAATTATTTTAAAAATATTAATATTTATTCTAGCCGGCTAGCGAGCTCACGAGCCGAGCCGGCTCAAGCTCGAACTCAAGCTAGTTTAGAACTCGAGCTCGTTTACTAAACTAGCTCAAGCTCGGGCTCAAGCTTGACTCGTTAGCTCAATAAGCTCGGCTCACTTACACCCCTAATTTCTGCTTTCCTCAATTATTGCAGCAAGAGGTGGTGACTTTCTTGAAGAGCAACTACAGGTTTTGAACACGAAACATTATTTCTCCTCTTAATCCTTGGGGACATATTATTATTATTGGCGTGTTGGGTGAAAGGCCTGTTTCAACCCCAATCATGCTGGAGCTGGCCTGAACTACCATGTAAATTTCACTGGTAACAACCAAATGACAAATATTTAGTTAATATTCGCCATAGCCTCTATGTTCAGTTCCCGTTATCTAACTGTCAAAATTTAAGTATTTGTACTGATAAAACCAATTTTCCCTATGAAAAATAAAGGGGGTGAGATCGAGATGTTTTGATGTCGAGTCTTTTGTGGTGGTTTAAGCTTTTTGTAAATTTAGGCTTTGTTTGGGAAAGAATTATTACGTCCTCCGACCGGATGCAGAGGAAGATTCGGTCGTAGGCAAAATCGCGCCTATACCGAGGTGCTCCGAGCACCTCGGTATAGGCGCGATTTTGCCTACGACCGAATCTTCCTCTGCATCCTTACACCGAACCAAATAAAAGTTCTTGTTTGGGATGATTTTTTTATTTCTTCAAATGACAAAGAACCTTATTTACTTGAGCATATGCCAAATTTGTCACATTTGTATTAATATGGCGGCCATCAACTTACGAGTAGCTGATGTGAATCAAAACTAGAGGAATAGTACCCAGTGCCAATTGCTGCTTACCCACCACCACTAGACACTGACGCATTGCCACCAACCATCATTAACAAATCTTATATTGAATTCATTTAAAATCGAAGAAAAAAAATGATTTATTGCATTTGTTTTACATTTAATCAAATAATTTTTTTTTTAAATATTATATATTTTTATTTTATTTATTTTAATTTGCATTCTTATTTCAACAAATCAAATAACTCCTAACAATATAATTAAGTAAAGATGATCAATTCATCATATAAAAATAGTGATGACTATTGATTGAAAAATTAGTTTAAATGTATATGCATCAAACTCACCTCGATAATATTTAACAAATTACTTGTTCAAATGCACGCCTACACATTTACCGCAGTTTAATCAACACATTTATTAAATATATTTTGAATTTATACTATAAGTATCGTTCTTATCAACTAAAAAGTGCTAATGTAACATAAATTTGATAGTTAGAACAAAATCAACATTGCTATTTGTAAATAAATTTATTAATTTACTCTCTTGAAATAATTGTCCAGGAGAAATAATTATGTGTGGAGATCGTACATAGAGAACTGTTCGGTTTTTAAAAACACAGTATTAAACAATAAATCAGCAATGATGAACAGTAACCATATTTTTACGATTCATAAAGACAAAATTGAATGATTCTCTGTATCTGATCTACGCACGTAATATTCTCTCGTTGTACAGTCAGGGGAGACTATTTTGTGTGGAATTAAAAAAAAAATATTTACTGAATATTTAATAAAGTATTCTAGTAAATAAATCTACATCAAATAAGCAAATAATATATAAATATTGATAAAAGAAGTGGCAAATATTCAGAGGTTCTACCCGTCCGTCCGGACTCCGCAGAATAATTTCTCGTCGAGGCAGTGCTAATAAATAATAAACCATTAAAAGCCGGCTGGACTTCTTGCGGAGGCGGGTAAGTAAGCCGCGCGAGATGGAAGACAGGTACTCGAAGAGGAAGGGGAAGAACCCTAGATCAGTGCTACGGCTTGCGCTCATTCTTGCAAACCTCTCCTTGGGTTTTACCTTTACCATGGAGGACAAATGCTCCGCCTGTAATACCATCGCGGTATATCTCTTTTCGCTTGTTCTCCCCATACCATGCTTAGGCATATTTTGTTTTTTGATCTGAACTTGGAAAGGCAGGGCCTTAATTTCCTTGTTCCTTAAAAATTATCAACTTTGTAATAATGGAGTGCATATATATCTTTTTCTGTAACACTTTGAAATTTATCTTGAGGAGTTGTTATTGGATTATTTAAATGATCTTGTGGTCAGATGTGGAATAATTTTCGTTTAGGAGATTCTATAGTTTTGACTGGATGACGGGGGGTTGGACTTGGGTGTGTATGTGTAATATCAATAGGAGCGGAATGTTGGTTCGTTAACTGAGTCAGCGTAAATTTACTTCCTTATTACTTTGTAAATTATGTTAAAACTACTGTTGTGCAGTCACCTTTCTCCTGCCCCAAATCCATGGCTTTCTCATGAGTTTTAAAAGAAGTACCTCGATATACATTCTTCTTGCACTTTGTGGCGGCTAGGTTGCCCTCTTGTATGCAAATGACAATATGACTAATATTTTGCTGCATGAATTTACTCCAGTATATATTTTTTGAACATTTTTAGTGGTTGAGCTGATGCTAATGATCATGATACACTTAATTTGCGCATTTCTATCTTATCATCCGTATCATACTAGCAAATTTTTCCTTAGATCATTCCTAATATATGTTGATCATTTAATGTCCTGTTAAATTATTATTATTTCAAATGTATGTTTCCTAGAATGGAATTCTTTCATCTTTTTTTGTTCTTATTTCCTTTGCATCGAGTACACCTTTGTAATCTCTATTGTTGTTAAATGAATTACTTTGAGCTTAATATGGTTTTGGTGTATTTTCATTATTCTATACCCTTTTAAGCTCGCCATGTTTTGTGAAGTTGTGGTATTTGGTAATTAATAGAAGTGTATTACTTCTTTTGCTTAAACAAGCAAAAATTCAAACACGTATCTTGCAATGGTGTCATGAAATTGCTTATAAATCCATGCCTTGGGATGAAACTTTGCATAACCCTTTATAATCATTGGCGGAGCCAGAAATTTTATTTACAGTGGGACTAAATTAATTTTTGTAAAAAATTTTCTCAACTTTTTATATCCAGGCTTGGGACCGGCATCGGCATTTTTATTTTTTCAAATTATTATTTAAGAAGGTTGAAAATCAAATATAAGATAATACGCAACTTACAATTTATAACGTCTACTTTTTATATTCTAAAACTTTTTATATTCTGAAAGAGTTGAAAGATTACTTCATTATCAATACAATCTAAATTTTCTTTCTCAATATAAGCGCTTAACATATCATTCAGCCGTTGATCTCCGATTCTATTTAACAGCCGATTTTTTATAATATGCGTGGCAGAAAATGATATTTCGACGCCAATTGTTGCAATGAGTAATACTAATGTCAGTTCCAGTAGTTTAAAAATAAGATGATATATAATATCCTTCCTACTTTGGATCATTTTCTCAGCATAACTTTTATATCTTTTAATGAAGAAAACTAATAATTAGATCACATATCCATAATATAGTAATCCAACTGATTTTTAAAAACTGCTTGATCAAAAAAGAGTAAAATCAGTTGGATAAAACTCTGTCATTCTAATTAACTTGTGTTTGTTGAATGCATAAAATCCATTATTAAGATTCAAATAGACAATAGTCAAAAGTAGCTCAATATTTGTTTATGTAGAGATATTATTCAACTCTTAAAGTTGCATATCATTAATTGTGTAGAATATTTCAACCCGAAAATGATATAAATTTGTTATATCCTGAGCTCTACGATGTGGCTGGCCACGAGCAATCCATTTATCACCCATATATGGAACAATTATTTTTTTGCTGCTCACAAAATGATTGATTCATAATGCGAACCCCATCATGTGTCGCTTGCATGCATATGGGTTATTTTTTTTATTTAAGCCTAACCCAGTTGTTAGTTCTCCACTTTGTAATTTATTTAATGCTTTCTCTCGTTGTATCTCTCGAAGTTGTTCATGACGCTTATAAGAAATACAAACAATATTAATCACATTCAAAATTATAATAAATAACAAAGCAATCTGAACAATATTTTTCGCAACTGATACCAATGCTAATTGAAGTAGATATAAGAAGTAATGAATGTAATGCGCTGATTTATTTCTTTCAGAAATAGAGCATTTGGACCATTAAATTCCCCTCTCATATTGCTGGCATCGTCATAATCTTGACTCCATATTCTAGAAATACTCAATCCATAAGTTGAAAGGAGTTGTTCAATTGCTATTTTGAGACTACTTACTGATGTATAATGCACATGAGCAATCCTTAAAAAACTTTCAATTATTTGACCTTTCTTGTTACAAAATGTACTACAGTTGTCATTTACTCTTTTGTAGATGTGTCACGTGATTCATCAACTAAAATTGAGAAAAAACGTATCACTAATCTCCTCAGATATGAACTTAGTAATTGCCTTAACGAAAGCTCTTGTGATATCTTTTTGAATATCAAGCACAATTAATTTTAAATTTTTAGGTGCATTCTTCAGTACCACATATTGTATGTCTTTATTATGTTCAACCGGAAACTATACCAGTTCAAGAAAATTACCCTAGTTTTTTTATTTAGAAGACTCGTTATGTCCTTGAAAAGCTATTCCTTATCTAAAAAAAAATCTTATGCAGTCAACGGAAGTATTCAGGCGGGTCCGATATGCAATCGTAGCTTAATCTAATTGCTTATGTAATACAAAACCAATATGTTGACTTTGTTTCATAAGGTCTTCACAACTTTGTTTAGCATTATTATGCACACTATTATGGCTTCCTACATGAAGCTCAAATTTGTTTGTTTTGTTTTAAATTTGAAAATCCATTTTTATTAAATGCCTCATCTTTTTTGTTGTCTCTACTGTATGCTCTGAAAAGTAACAATATGGGCATCATGCTTTATCTTTACATATGGTATACTGTAGCTAATCAAAGTACTTGTATAACCAATTAATATTAAAACCTCTATCTTTCATCCCAAATTTACTTTTTGGAAAAACATGACTGCGAGGTTGAAATGATCTCTTTTTGTAAATATGTTATACGGACTTCATCTTGAATGTTAGGATTAAACTTACTTATATGAATTCTTAATCATGGATCTACTGGAAGATTTTCTATATTTAATTCTATATTTTTTAGTAAATCTACCTCGACTCAAATGCGCTTTTAATTTTGCTCTTCAACTTTATTGTTATTCTCATATGTAGTATTTGATGCATTTGAATTTGAAAATTGCTTGAAATATCTTTCCATGGTTGTTCAAACTCTATTCAAAGATATCCTAAAAGTATATCTAACGTTAAGATTAAAATTGAGGAATTCAAACAAATGTGCACATTTACAATAGTAACAAAGGACTTGAATTAAATAAGCAGTTTTAGGGCAATAACAAATGAATTTCAGCTACAATTTCCTCTTTTTTTTTCCTGAAAATACAACTAAAACAAACAGTTTTTTCCTCCCTCCCTCCTGGTATGATAAAACTGCTTATTTAATTCAAGTCCTTTGAATCTGAAATTCATTTGTTAATCCAAGTTATATTTACATATGGTTATATTTATTTATGCATGTTTCCGCATCCAACAGATTGAAACAAGCCTACACTTTGACATAATTTCTTTTCAACTTTCTTAATCTGTTTTTTACAGACGAATAGCTAGTTTTATTTCAATCAATCTGAAGTTGCTGTAAATTTTGGTATATGCATTTTACTCTTGGGTTATTGCTTATCTTCATTATTGATTAACATTTCATTTTGACCTTTTCAGTAGAGGGCAATGACAAATAACACTTGGTCCTTTGACTAGTGGCAACAATTTTTCGCTACTTAAAATACTCTTCTGGTCATTTTTGTTTGAATTTGTCGGGGTTTTAGTTATTCTATTTTTATTCACCAAATTTTGCTTAAAAGTGAATATTGATATTAACTTTTGGAAGGAATCTAATAGTTGCTCATCAAGCTCGCATTTATTCTTTTTCAAGTTAAGTTCAGCCATTTTGCTTTGGTTTCTTTGATTAATTTTGTGGCCCATGACATGCAGGGAGAGATTCAGATCGGGCTTTCTAACGTAAGTTTACATTGCACTTCAACAAGTTTTCACTCTTTATGCATTTTAAAACATATATCTTTAAATTAACCGCAGCATAATATTGCTTTGTTGACCTGTGAGCTAGGGCCAAAGAAAAAAAAGACAAAATGAAATAAAAAATGGGGGCTCAAAATGATTACCTGTAGCCAAATCCACCCCGAATCGCTGCTCTCGTCGCTTCTACAGTCGTCCCCCATAACTCTGCTATTCGGCGCCGTCTCGGATACGCGATAGTTGCCCATCCCCGTGTGAAAATCCCGCTCGATTCAAGTCGTTAAATACCGCACCAGCTGAAGGCTTCAACACACGACCGAACTCGCCCATTTCTCCCGTAGCTCTCCCGCTCTCTGTTCGACTCCACACTCGCTGCTCGACACGCGACTAAGCCTCTCCAGCGACTTCTCCCCTCTCCCGACATCTCTGCTTCTCCTCTCCCGCAAACCTCCACGAGCCGACCACAAACCCAAAGCCACGACTCTCATCCCATCTCCGACCCCTACTCCAGTGTTGTTCGACCTCGCTCCCATCGACGACTTTCCATTCCTGCGGGATTGGAAGCTACGACATTTTGATCGGACGCAAGAACCAGAAGCTCGCTGGCTGTGAGATAACTTTCTACCTAACGCGCGCTTCTTAAGCTCCTTCAGGGCTGTTCGACTTAGCCCCTTCGCCGACTTTCCCTTCCAGTCGGACCGGAAGACACGACATTTTGACGGAAGCAGGAACGGGAGCTCTCCGTCCGGGAGATCGCACGCGTCGCTCCTTCTCGGCTCCTTCTTGCTGTCCGACTTCGCTCCCTTCAACTTCCCCTTGCTGCTGGATCGGAAGTTACAACATTTTGATCGGGAGAAACCACGGGAGCTCAATAGCTAGGAAGGTAACTTTCTCCCTTAAGCGTGCTGCTTCGGCCGAATCCCATAAATCTGTAAAACCAGAGAGTGGAGAGGGAGAGGTAATTATTTTAATTTTACTTATAATTAATCAATCTTAATTATAATTAATGAAATAATTATTTTAAATTATAATTAATTATTAATTATATTAATTATAATTAATTATGATTAAATATTGTTATTTATTATTAATTACACTTAACTATTAATTAGCATTAATTATTTTTAATTATAATTAGGTATAACTAATTATAATTAATTATAATTAATAGATTAATTATAATCAAATAGTTAATTGTTATTAATTTTAATTCGTTATTTAATTATCATTTAATTATAATTATTATAATTAAATAATATTAATTATAATTAAAATTAATTAATGAATTAGTTATAATTAGATGATTAATTAATTACAAATGCCTGCTCCTCCCGCCTCGGTCTACGAGCCATCGACAAAGCCCACGAAGGTACGAACTCTCTAAACTCAGATTTCTCGCATCGTTGTTTGCAACAGACCGGAAAAACTCCTATACACGCCTTTATTGCACGTGGTGGGATGGGACGCCGGTCTGATGATTACGACGAAGCGAGCAGTCGCCTAAACTCTACTTCGGCGTTCGTGGCGCACCGGAAAACCGCCTATACACGCCTTTATTGCGCGTGGTGGGAAGGAACCCCGGTGCGGCACCTACGACGAGGCGGGGTCACTTATAAGTACCCCCGAGCGGGGGGAAAGCAAATTATGTCATTTATAAGTACCCCCGAGCGGGGGGAAAGCAAAATGTGTCATTTAAACAGGTACCGTCAAAGACCCCATACACGCCTTTATTGCGCGTGGTGGGAGGAACAAAAAATCACGGTCGCGGTGTCCTCGTCAGAGGACACCTACCATACACGCCTTTATTGCGCGTGGTGGGAAAGACCCAGTTTTCTCGTAGTTTTCCCCTAAAAGGGGGAGACGCCGGGAGGTTGCCAAAATTTCGGGTGAAGACGGACCGTACTTGGACTTGATTTGCACATCAAATGAACAAAAATGGGACTTCTACTTGGACTTTGGACAAAATCTAAATGATTTAAATAAATTTGAACCCAAATAAATTTGAAATCATAAGACTTGAATCTGACTGAGCTCAAGAGGCTACAAAAGACTTGTCACATGAACAAACGAAAGTAAACTTGAATGTGGACCTAAGCTGACAAAGAACTCAAACAGAGTACTGGTAGACATGCACTTGAACCTGGAACTTGAACTTAAGTCAAACAAGGGATCTACTCAAATCAGAATTGGAACTTGAAATGAACTTGGATTCGAAGTCAGATTCAAACCAAGGCTCAATTTTGATCCGAATTGAACATTAAATAACTTGAATATGAAAGAGTTAGACTCAAGTGAAGATTTTATTTGAGTCTACATTGAACTCAAACTTGAACAGATGATGTGAACTAGACTTTTTGATTAAGAGATACATTATTAAGATGTAAACATCAAATGAGAGCTTTAATTTCTCAAATACATTCAAGTAAACATTGAGTTGTAAACATATATTCATGGTAGACAAGGAAGCTACTACATCCTTATCACCAACAAGTCACCATCTCCAAGAAGAAACATCAAAGGAAGAGATCAAATGCAAGTAAACAGTAATTTGTAGTGGACAATAATGTTGCTGATATAGTTTGCTCACAAGCACTGTTAAAGGATGTAGTTCAACATATGACACACTAATATGTGGGATGTGTAAATTCTACAAATCTTGGCAAACAGTGATGGTGAAAGATGAACTGCAAATGCAATACCCTACAAGCGAATGCCAATTATCTTAAGGATGCATGTGATGGTCCCCACAAGTACTGAAAGATGTACATAGTGAATGTAGCAACATATCTACTATCTACAATAGTGCAATGTCTAGTAAACAAAATATTACGATCTCTTTCAAGTTTTGGAGATTGAGGTGCTATAAGTATAGTAAATTTCTAGTTCATATGCACGAAGAAGTAATTAGTGGATATAACTCAATCAGCTATCAACATCAAAATTCAAACACACAAATTGACTTTCATGCAATCAAGAACAAAGATCTGCAACACATACGATTTCTCTACGAATACAAATGTATGTGCCACAACATCCACTCAAGGGTAGATGCATAAAGACTACAGTAAGTGCAGTATCCTGTAGTCAACTTCAATCTAAGGATGAATACATCTACCTCCAGCAATAGTGGATGTATCGTAAAAGCCAAAATCACAGCATAATGCATAAAGACTATAAGTTCCTACGAGCTTTTACAACCCAAGGCAGGAGATTAGTTAGTGCACTATGACCCGCCTACGAAAATCAACAAGTAGTGCACGACAGTCTACCTATACGAAGCAGCGAACAATTCTATTCAGAAGTTGCTACGCCAAGCCACCGGATCTGCAACATTCGTACAAGCAGACAGAAGACGTCTATTCCAAGAATACCCCCGCACGTGCACCGTAGTTTGTATACACATAGATACACTAAAGGGAGAAATATATTCTCAACCCGCATGGGCCCCGACGAGCGTGTTATTGGTACACACGTGACGTCTAGGGATGCTGCGCGGGTTGACAAGTGAATTCAGGTTCGAAATCGATCTTTCTACACGGGTCAATAGAAGTCGACAGATTCGAACCATTAAGCAAATATAAAATTGTGGCGACCGATATATTTGCTTTAAAACATTCATATTAGGCCATCAAGGCCTACAAAAATATGAATTCACTAATAAATGCACGAAGCCTACGAAACCCAATCTTCGATCAATAGCCTGGTCGAGTTGACAGGGTTCAATCAACAAAAGAGAAACGACCCCCAAACACCCCGATGATGGCCGCGTTGATTGAAGATCTCAACCGGAGGGGTCTATTCCAAACACTTCCAAACGCCCCTCAAACATCCAAATGCCCATCAAAATCCAAGCTCCACCCAAATACCTACGAAAATCCAAAACTCCCAAAAAATTCAAAATTCCAAAAATATTTAAAATATGAAATCCAACTATCCACACTTAAAGCAAATTCCATCCACCCTCCGCAACAGTTTGTCGAGGTGGACAAATTAAAATCAACTTCAGCTCACAAAGAGCAAAATGCCTAGTCGAAAATATCACTAGGATCCATTCTCAAACAATCTCTTGCCAGTAAGGACGTGGTATGTGTCCTCTAACCGGCAGTTTCGCCGCCAAATGGCACTGCAGGTAAACGGTTATGACCCGGGGCCCTCTGAACCGAGTGGTTTTGCCGCCAAATGACACCACAGACAGCGGTTATGGCCAGAGCCAATACGCTCCTTAATGGCGTTAAATCCTTGAGATATGAATCAATAGGATATGATCGATAGGGCACAAAGCCCTTTGTTAGCTTAGGTGGATTCAAATTTGTCCCCTTAGACAAACATTCAACCCCGGTCTACAAGGTCCCCTTGGACGAAGCAACTCATGGCTGCCGACAAGGATCCTTCTGTCAGGTTGGGTCGACTACCTCCTCTGACTAAGTAGACCAGGGACCACGATGGCCCGGGACGACGGAACCATGGGATCTTGATCGGGTCTATCATCCATTCCCCCACCATCCGCTTTAAGTGCTAGGTGGTTAAATTTCCTATTTTAAATATTAAATATTTTCAAATATCCAAACATTCCCAAATCCAAACCCAATTTCCAATACCTAAACCCACGCTGCTACTATATGCCAGATAACACGTATTTTATACATATCTGATTGACGACTAGCCTTAATCGAAAGTACTCTCTCGTGATCGGGAGGGGTAATTAACTATAGGGGCTTGCGCCTATAGGAAACCAGAACTCAGATCATAAAGTCCTCATAAAATGAGGGCGAAATCTCTGGGTAGTGTCTTATCTACAAACCCATCTGCCTTCCAAAATTTACCCCGGAACTTAATTCGTTAAAACTCCCTCGCCGAAAAAGAAAAACGAGCGGAGGCCGGGGCCGAATTTTCGGAGCCCACATGCTTCTTTTGTTGAGCGATTACCGTACTCTAGCACTTAGTGTGTATAGCTTTTTTGCTGTTCACCAAGCCTGTTGTTCTCTTTATTTTCATTATCGGTCATTATGATTCCAAAGTAAGGCACGTGTACAATGGTAGTTATCATTGCATATATTTCTCATACATGATGTTTCCCCAGTGGTTTCAAACCACAATGTATTATAGACTAAAATTGAAACCCTTTTAGCTGTGTTTTCCATTTTCCAAGATCTTTGATTACAAGAGCATGAAAACAGATGAAATGCAAGAAATCAAGCATTAATTATAGCCAAATAATGAAGCTTTTTTTAGAGTTTCTCTAAAAATGAAAAAATAGTTACTGAAGGATATTTAAACAATAGCATCCTAAAAATGCTCTTCTAAAAGTTATTTAGTTTCTTTCTGAAACCAACCATTTTTTTCCTCTTACCTTACCAATACATGTAGTATGCTATGAGTATCCATTGTAGACTATGTTAAAAAAAAAGCTGTTACCCTATTTACCATTTTATATGATGCAGAACAGACTACAATATATTTAGATTATGTATAGTGATGATGCAGAAGTTTCTTTATGTATGTATGGTCAAGAAAAGATGATAATATACCAAAGAAAATGATCAGGATGTATTATCTACTATCCCAAAAAAATTCCATTTTCCATGAGCTTATTGGTCTTTACTTGCCTTGTACCTAATATTATTTCTAAAATTTTATCACTTGTGTAATATTAGTGGTAGCCTAAGCGACAAGTCTTAACTTCTTCAATGATGTTCTTGCATAGTTATCTGATCTCCATGGGGTACTTCGGTACATATTTTTAATACGTTATATGTATGATGGATGCCTCAGCTTGAGAGTTGAGTGACACATCATTGCACCTTGGTATTGCATCGGCTCATTCTGCTGCACATATTCAATCTTTTTTGATCTTAATTTTTAGCCTATAATGTTCTTCACCTACAATGACCAACTTGAAAATCAACTAGACTTGTGAAGATTTTTGCCTTTGAAGTGCCTTGTTGTCATGATGTCACCAATATCACTCAAATACCCCCATACAATTTGCAAGTGATATTCTGATGTTGTTTTTATGGAAGCCGAACTCTAAGCATCTCTGGTACTATACCGCTTTAGTGAGGACTGAGCCTCATTTTTAGGTACCCTATTTCTAGAGATTGAAATGAAGAAACTGAAGGAAACAAAAATTAGGCAACGAGGTATGTGATTTTCCCTGATTCTGCATCCAGTACCTATATTGATCAGATGTGCACAAGAACTCTTTGTATGAAAGAGGTACGTCAGATAATACAACATGATATATTCATACCCAAACCCATTTTCAACTACTCCCAGTACGTTAGACTGCATGCGGCCTTCTCCCCTCGTGTAGGCTACGTTGCTACTTCTGCCTTCACAAACATGCCCTTCCAACCACTTTGTTATTCTAGTGACCATGGTGTAGCGACGCAGTTTTTCATTATTCTATAATGGCTATGCTTTCATGATCTTTTGCAGCTTCATCTGTCTCCACATTGCAGAGGATTCCTGAATTCTTTAGATCCCTTTCTTTATATCTTCCTCCAGATAAATCAAACTTTACTGACATTCAGCATTTCATGAATTAACTTGCCTCCCAAACTTTTTTGCTTCCTTGTCAATCATGCATGCTTCATGATTAAATCAACCATTTATTGATTTATGTTGCTGATAACAAAGAAATAAGTTCTAACTAATTAAGATTAATACAAAATGACGAAATCCAAAACACAGCATGCTAAATCCCATCTTATTTGAGTTCAATGATAAGGATCGAGCAACTTGATGAGAGGATGTTGTGGCGTGTAGCTTATAAATTTTATTATGAATAATAATTACCATACTTGGTAGAAGAAGCAAAATTTTTTACTTAAACCTTTCGTACATTTCATCTTAACTGATCAGATATGTGTTTTGATGAAAAATCTATCAGCTTTGGATCACTTAACTAGGAATGCGGTTACTTCTATTCTTTTTAACAAATAATTATACTATATAATACAACTGTTGCCATCAAATTCTTCTTGTAAAAGTCTTGTAATTGCAACTAGCGCTCATTGTGAGATTTTATATGCTAATCTTATCATTTTATTTTTTAAGGAGAAACCTAGAAACCATCTTGACATGCGACATAGATTGGATTCTAAAGGTCAACGTGAAGGAAAAGTAATTGATTACAGGTATTCCTATGAATTATTTCTCATTTTGTTTCTCCATCATTACATCTACTCTTATTTATTTTCAAGTAATATGAAACTATTCTTATTTAATTAGTTATTAATTAATCATGTTGCTTCATACACAACTTTGCAATGCAGTATGTTTAGTCTTCATATAGAAATGCATAAATACCCACTAGTGTACAGAAGTATGTGTACACACTCACTATTCAGTTTGCATGCAATACTTGGTAATAATAATTAGTATTTAATTAAATTGTCTGATAAGATTATCATCATATAAACTTTAGCCTTATCCCAACTATTTGTGATTAACTTTATGAATCCTTATTTTCAATTGTTTCTGCTGAGTGCTTTTGTGGTGGTAAACTTACTCTTCACAATATCAAAATTTATGAAGGGAAAGGGAACAAGCTAAGAGATCATCAAATAATAAAATTTGTCCTCAGCCCTGTGTTAATAGATGATATCTCCAGGAAATTATTAGTCACTCTAGCATTGCACTTGAAGAAACCAACAACCAACCAAGCACGTAAGATTGAATAGAAGAGAAATTTTTTCAGCCAAAAAAATTTTCTCACATGCTCAAGATCATACACCTCCACCTCTTTGTTAGCATTATTTATATTTTTTTTTAAATCAAAATTTTGCTTGTATTGTGGCAGGGACAGTTCAACACATTACGAATAAAAAGCTAATAGAACAACTACAGATTTGGGACATTAACAAAGCACATGAAAATAAAAGGAAAATGACGATATTGTTGTATAATTAAGCATGGGATCCACTGAACTGAACCCGTAGTTGTGTAGCGGAATTGATAAATCATAAATGCAGGAACCACTGATCTTATAGCTGTAGTGGGAATAATTACACACGGGAGCTGTAGAAGTGAATCCCCTAAAAAATCTATGTTAATGAGCCTGTTGGACCAAAGAAAATATTGACAACTGATGCACAGATAGATCGAACTAAAGAGGGAACTGGAATATTAAGATAATGCATTCCATTCTCATTTGAACAGCATCATAGACATATTTCCAATAAATTGAATTTTTTTAAAATAAATCAATTAAAATAAATAGTTCTCAACGTAAGTCCATCACTTTCTTATCTTATACTATGAACAATTTAGTGTTTTTGATCTGTTTTAGCCTATTCATTGTCTTCTGGAATTTTTGCATTCTTGCCTCTACATGGAAGAGGTATGGGACAACTTTCTGTACCTTAGTCATCATACAATGCAACTACTCTATTGAATTTCATCATCTCACTTAGGCCTTGAGAAGAAGTAGCTTTAATTATTAGTTATACTTGCCAATTTTTTATTTGTTCTTATAGTTGAATCCATTAAATTCCTCCTTTGGTTTGCATTTTCTCTGTTTGCAAGTTTATATTGTGCATTTGGTTTTTTATTGTTCTAGAGCGAGTGACTTGAGAGTTGTTGAACTGCTGGATGGCCTTTGTGAGAAAATGCAGGACTACACTTTGGAGAAGGTATGCTTTTGTTTCATGATGAACGACTGTGGAAGTTCCTTTTTTTTCCAGATTGATAAGACTTACAATTTTGATGGTTAAGTTTTCTTGGTTTTAAAAATGCATTTCTAGTCCCAGTCATCAACCTTGAACTGATGCAATTGTCCTGGAATATGTGGGTAAAGGGTTGGTGAAATTGTCAATGACTTAACTTATTTATTCTTCAGCTAGACCAAGAATCATACACTCCAAAGTTTTCTAATCCTTTTTCGTCCGCTACCATTATTTTAGTATTCTCTCGCTTCTGTCCAATAAAAATCTGTCTTTTCAGTATAGGAGTTCTGCTGTATATATTTGTATTTACTCTCACCCAAAATTGACATCAATTCTCCTATGCAAAACTTTGACTAGAATAATGTACTCTCTCAACTTAATATTTTTCATCTAACTATTCTAAGCAATATCAAGAAGTAAATTAGAATTTTTTCTTATTGATTAATTCAATCTATGTGATTGCATGCTCATAAAATATTTTCTCATGGCACATCATATTTTCTCTAGTCTTAGTTAATGCTTCTACATGTGACTTCCATTTACGGGCTTATTCGTTTCACAAGTGTTTGGAAGTTATTGGATCTCACTTCAAGAGATAAGTTCAAACATATTATTGGTTGAAATAAGATGAAATAAACTTTCCCTTATTAAAATTCACCTAGAGAAGGTGAGAGAAGTGAGTTTCAATTTTGATGGCCAGGGCACATCAAGTTTTATTTTTATTTTTTACTTTTAATAATAATAGTCATATTAAATTAATGGGATGCAGGGTTAGAATGTTATTTTTACTTAACAGTCCATTCCTTATATTAGGTGTTTGCTCGAAAATTTATGATAATTTTCAATTGATAAAGACCTTTGGATGTTATTTCCATAATTTTTGTATTGAATTCCGGCTACACTATTAAAAAAATAAAAATATGACATGGGTTCTTTTTATTTTCAAACTAGTTGAGCAATACTTTCGTATGCATAACTTTTTTTTTTGATACAGAAAATGTTGATATGTGGCGGATTTCCAGTTTGGTTTGTATGTTCTTTTATATAGAAAAAGATCCAATACTTGCATCTTGCAGCTTGATACAGATGAAGAGATTTGGGTTAGAGTAAATGATTGGGACAACCTTCCAGCTGATAAAGGTTAGAGCTTCACACTCTATGCTATCCAGTATAAATGTTCCAACATTGCTTATTCAACTTTTTCTTGATAATAGTTACCGAGTTGTATAGATGTTGTTGAGCTTACTCTAGAGGTGAGGTTGGTCTACTTAGGTTGAACCAAGTTAAACAGTACCATGAAAGGTTTAAGATACCAAATGAATGAACAAGGGTAGAAATCATGCTTTGAAAAACCAAAGGGACCCAAAAAATCTACTAGCAAACTAGCCCAAGCAATAGCTGGTTGTTCTGGCAATGGATATCATTGCCCTAATGATGCATCAACAGGATGATGAGATCAATCATCTTCTATTATTATTTTATCAATAGGCTCTAATATGCTAGGTAGATCCCACTTCTATAGTTCTATTAGAGCCTCCTTGGGTCTTTCTTCTTTTCCTTGGGATTCTATTGAAGGAGAGCTCCTTTGACTCGTATGTAAAACTCTTGTTAAAGGAAAGCATCTAGGCTAAGAAATGAAAACAAAGCCCTGTCACTGAAGTGCCATGATATTTTAAAATTCTATTTAGGAAGGTTTTCTAAATTATATTTAATTTGTTTAGGAAGGTTTTCTAAATCATGTTTAATTGTTTAGGAAAGTTTCCTAAATTATGTTTAATTGTTTAGGAAGGTTTCTTAAATTATGTTTATTGTTTAGGAAGGTTTCCTAAATTATATTTAAATTGTTTGGGAAAGTTCTATTTATGCTATTGTGTTATAGGACTATTTAAGAGGGTGTTTTCTAGGGTTTTAGGATTATGCTATTGATGAGTTTTGTGAGTGTTTGTTGTCCACGATTTTTGTGAGGGATTCTAGCGGCGTCTACAAATTGGGAGAGAAGGTCCTCTTATCGAAAGAAGACCATTGTATCTTGCTTGTTCATTTTTCTTTTCTGATCAATCAAAATCTATTGGTTTGCTGAAATTTATTGTTTGCTCATTGATTTTTGGTGCCCAAGTTCTATTAAATTGGTATCATAGCAATTTCTTGGGATCGATGACTGGGAAAAGAGTTGAAGCGTTGGAAGAAAGGTGGGGTGGGGTGGGGGGGTTAGGGCAACTACGAATGGATATGGGTTCATTGAATGAGTGTTTTAAATGATTAAAGGAAGGTTTGGAAATCTCGAGGAGATGATGAAACATATGTTAAGGAATCAAGCTAAGGCGGCTCTGTCGGAAGCATGGGGGAAGCATGAAAATGATATGCTGAGAGAAGATCAGATGAGGATGAAATGATAAAGACTGTTGGTTCTTGTGTAGAGAAAGATTCATGAAACTACGATCAATTTATGATCGTTCATTTTAAATTAGATGGATAAAATTTAATCTTAGCATAAATAATTTATAGCCTACATTTATTAAATAAATTATAAATCAACCAATGCTATCATGAACTGTTCTCTCAACTTGTTAAGTACTATTTAATTGCTTTTGCTAAGAATTAGGTAGAATCAGGAATACCTGTGGCTAGACCAATGAATTGGTGAACCGGTTGCGGTTTCATTGAATTAATCGGTTCATGTTATGACCAATTTATGACTGTTTATTTTGAATTATATGACTAAAATTTAATCTTAATATAAATAATCTATAGCCTAAATTGATTAAAAAATATAAAATAATAAAAAAATTGTTTATTACTATAAAAAAGATGTTAGTGACTTAAATATAGATGATGCTTAAATTGAAAATTATAGATTTATTTTTTATATGTTTTATATTCCATTAAGTAGTTTTTTTTTTTGTTTCTTTGTCACATATTTCTATCATTATTATGCTATTTAAGTAATATTTAATTAGATTTTATATTTATTACATAGCTCAGTCTTGATTAAATTCCCACATTAAACCTTTCTTTCTTTCGGTTTAATTTTTGGCACTGTTTTTAGAACCTTGGTCCCTCCATTCAATATTTGAAATTGCTCCATGATGCTTAAGACAAACAAACCTCATATCCTTGTTGTATGGCTATGTAAATAAGTTTACGTCCATATGAATGTGATCCGAAGTATTTTATTTTACAAGTGACCCGATTGCCTACTATCATTTATCAACAGCTATTTCACAACTGCATTTGGGAGCAGTAGCCTCTCACCACTAAGATTAGAAGTTTGAAAACAATACTTTAGCTGTTAACGTTTCATAATTTTAGTGTTGAAACCATCTTGTTGGGGTGAATTGTGAGGTTTGGCATTCAAAGGTTGCCCGTTGGTATGTAACTGTGAAGCTAGGTATTTCCTTATGTACGAACCTTTTGGGTCCTTAATTTTGTCTTTAGCTAACACTAGGGAGAATATTTTATTTGTTGAAGATCATATAGGGCATCATTCTCTGTTCTTTGTTACTTTTAAGTATATTCTTATTTTATACTACGATTAAATAAGTGTATTGTGTTGGCGTGACCAATAGCTCTATCAAATTTGTGCTATTCAACCGTCTTAAGTTTGGTGGTGGTGCTTGATTTTATCCTCTATAAGTTATTGAAATTATTATTGGCGATTTCCATTGTAGTCATTCTCTTGTTATGGCACTGGAAGACTTATCATGTAATTTTGAAATCGCTTATTGCCTGTGGTTTGCTTTTTGCAGCTTTCCTAGTTGCGGTATTTACATAGTCTGTTGGATATTTGTTGTTTTATGAACTTATCCTAATCCCATGTTATTCAAACCGTCACCCTTTTTCTTATGGGATTCGTTCCTTAATGTTTTAGCTATTACAACTATGGATTGGGGATTTAGGAAAAATTCAAATTGAGTATGGAATTAAACTAAATTGAGCTGATTTTATGTTAATTATATCTACTAGCTTAAGGGATGATGCATCTATAAATTATTGTTGTGAGGCATGTAATTATCAACTTTAGCTTGAATACAATTTTTCTATCCTGTTTCAATCTTGTAAATGCAAATTGGATGTATGATTCTGTTGAGTGCAATTCTTGCTTTTGATAAAAAAGTGACTTTAGAAATTCAATTTGTGGAAATTAAATTCAATTTCTTGTTGGTTTGTATGATTCTAATTCCTCGTTGAATTTTTTGAATTATTTTGATCATTTCTATATCTATTAGTTTAATTATAGTGTTCCGTGCTTAGATTTAAAGAAATCATGTGTTTGAATATATTTGGTGGTTTGTGATATGTGAGTCCCTAATTTTCTTTGTATGTGTGTCTACTATGCATCATGTTGGCTGAATTAGTAGACCGTAACTTGAATCTTCCTCTATTAAATTGACTTCCTTAAAGGTGATTACTTATGCAGATTTTCACTGTTTTCTTTAGGGATGTAATGGAGGTAAGAGCCCTTGAGGTCTTTGTTAGACCGGTCCACTGGACCGGTCCAGCCGGTCCAGGCGGGACCGGCTCAGGCACGAACAGGGCGGAAGTTTCTTCCGCCCGCTGGGTTGCCGAGCGAGCCGCATGGCGTGCGGAAGCCAAATAGGAAATAAATTTTGGGGAGTTAAGAGGGAAATTTGAATGTAGGGACTGTTTAGGGAATTCCTTTTGATTTGTATGCATTAAATAGTTGTTTTTCCTAGGGTTTGGGCATCTTGAATTTGGCTGAAATTTGAGATCTCTTAGATTTAGGTTTTCTTTGGGCTCTTGGCGTTGCCAGAGATTTGGGAGAGATCGATCCTCCTCTCGAATTGAGGATCAATTGTATCTTGCTGTTTTTATTCATCTACTAGTGAAATACACGCTTTCCTTTGAGTTTTCTCTCAGATTTTCCCGGACAAGTGCTGTTTTTCTGCTTAAATCTGCAGTTTTTCTCTATTTTTCTACTGTTTTTGGCTGATTTCCTACTGTGGACAGCAGCTTGCTTTGAGATTTGTTGCTAAAGTGATTAGGGAATACTTGAAATCAAGTATTTCCTATCAAATTGGTATCAGAGCATCGATTTGGGACCATCGGCGGCTGAAAACCTGAAATTTCAGCGGGTTTTTGGCATTTGGAGGAAGATTTCTTGTGATTCGTAGAAAGAAAAATGGCTGGAAAGAAGATCGAAGTCCTAGAAGGCGAATTTGGCCAATTAAAAGCAGATTTGGAGGAAAAATTCCTTGAAATCACCGCCAACAATGAAAAGTTGGAAGGGAGGTTCGCGGCGATGGAAGAGATGATGAAAAAATTACTTGAGATGAAGACGAATCCGACGGCGTCGGAAGCAAGAGAGACTGTCGGCGACCAGGGCGTAGGAGGAAATCCAAACCCGCTTCGGGGGAGGAGGAATCCGGCAGTAGAGATCCTTGAGGGAGAGGACGACATGCCACCTCTAGAGCCACTTTCTAGAGAGGAGACGAGCATGGGAAATGATCGTCGAGGTGCTGATTTTCAGCGTCAAGGTGCTGATTTTCAGCGTCAAGGTGCTGATTTTGAAGGCAGGAGGGGGGAATATGAGGAAAGTGCATATTTTGGCGAAAGAAGAGAAGAATATCAGCGTCGAGGTGCTGAATTTCAGTGTCGAGGTGCTGATTTTGAAAGGGGAAGAGGAGAATATGATGACGGATTCGGATACCAACGTCGGAGGGAGGACCGGGACACTTGGGGAGCAGCTCATCTTCGAGGAATGGGAGGTTATGGAGAGTATCGGGGTAACGGAAGGGATCCGAAGGTGAGGAAGTTGAAGATGCCCATCTTTGAGGGTGAAGATGGTCATGGCTGGATCTACAAAGTGGAGCGTTACTTCGCTGTCAACGGGTTGACAGAGGATGAAAAATTGACAGCGGCGGGTCTGTGTCTGGAAGGGAAAGCTCTGGCATGGTATCAGTGGCGTGACAGGAGGGAGCCCATCCGGAACTGGAGAGAGTTCAAGGATTGCTTATTAGAGCGTTTCCAAACCGACGGGGGAGGAGACTTCTATGAGCAATTCTTTGCCTTGACTCAAGAAGGAACTGTGACAGATTATCGGGATCGGTTTGAGTACTTAGCTAGCAGATTGGATCACATTTCAGAGTCAGCCTTAGAAGGGAACTTCATGAAGGGGTTGAAACCAGAGATCCGAACAGCAGTCAGGGTACTGGAGCCGAGGAACCTAGGAAAGGCTATGGAGCTGGCGCAGTTGGTAGAAGATCAAAAGAAAGCAGAAAGAGGGGCTCGAGGAAACTGCTCAGGAGGCTCTTATAGGACGACGACCACTCTTCTAGCACCCAAGGGGCCTGCATCAGGCAACAGTAATGAGACCACCCGGGAGAAGCCAGTAGGAGGAGGGAGTGGGGAAAATTTCAAGAGGCTGACGGAGAAGGAGATGCAAGATAAGAGGACAAAGGGGTTGTGCTTCAGATGTGATGAGAAGTACATGCCAGGGCATAGGTGCAAGGACCGAACTCTTCAGGTTCTCCTTGTCTGTGAAGACGAGGAAGACGAGGAGGGAGGTGGGAGCAGATCTGGAGAGGAGGAGGAGAAGTTGCACCTGGATGTGGCAGAAGTCTCTCTGAACTCAGTAGTGGGATTCACTCTGAGTCACACTATGAAAGTGAAAGGAGAGATAGCTGACCGTGAGGTGGTTGTCCTAATTGATAGTGGGGCTACCCACAATTTCATTTCCACTCAGGTAGTTGACCAATTAGGAGTGAAGTTGGTGGACACCGGTTGCTATGGAGTGATGATGGGTACAGGGAAGGTGGAGAAAGGCCAGGGGATTTGTAGAGGAGTGGTGTTGACCATCCAGGAAATTCAAGTAAAGGAGGACTTTCTCCCACTAGAGTTAGGAAGCACTGATGTCATCCTGGGGATGAAGTGACTGCAAACCTTGGGGGAAACCAAGGACAATTGGGGAGCACTCACGATGGAATTAATGGTGGATGAGAGAAAGGTGGTTATAAGGGGAGATGCAGCGCTATCCAAAGCCATGAAATCACTTAAGACCATGGTTAGGGACATACAAGAGATGGGGGAAGATTATATGGTGGGACTACACAGGCTGGATGCGATCAGATTGGAAGAGGGAGGGGATGTTCCTCCTTCCGTGCAGTCCTTGGTTCAGCAGTACAGTAAGGATTTTCAGTCATCTCAAGGATGGCCACCTCCACCGGAACACGAGCATATCTCCACCTTGAGGACAAGGTGGATTTTTGGGAGGGGAGTATTGTTAGACCGGTCCACTGGACCGGTCCAGCCGGTCCAGGCGGGACCGGCTCAGGCACGAACAGGGCGGAAGTTTCTTCCGCCCGCTGGGATGCCGAGCGAGCCGCACGGCGTGCGGGAGCCAAATATGAAATAAATTTTGGGGAGTTAAGAGGGAAATTTGAATGTAGGGACTGTTTAGGGAATTCCTTTTGATTTGTATGCATTAAATAGTTGTTTTTCCTAGGGTTTGGGCATCTTGAATTTGGCTGAAATTTGAGATCTCTTAGATTTAGGTTTTCTTTGGGCTCTTGGCGTTGCCAGAGATTTGGGAGAGATCAATCCTCCTCTCGAATTGAGGATCAATTGTATCTTGCTGTTTTTATTCATCTACTAGTGAAATACACGCTTTCCTTTGAGTTTTCTCTCAGATTTTCCCGGACAAGTGCTGTTTTTCTGCTTAAATCTGCAGTTTTTCTCTATTTTTCTACTGTTTTTGGCTGATTTCCTACTGTGGACAGCAGCTTGCTTTGAGATTTGTTGCTAAAGTGATTAGGGAATACTTGAAATCAAGTATTTCCTATCAGTCTTGAAACATGTAGTAAACATATTTAGTTTTAGAATGTGTAAATGCATAGCAAGTGTATCTACCAAATCTTAAACCGTATTGTGCTTCTCATCTAGGACTATAAATGAACCAATTCAATTTGAGCACCATTTTGTTCAAGCTTGTTTGTATTTTTTTTAATTAGAGCTTGAGCTGAGTTTAAATGCGAGCCAAGTTGTAAAATGTTATCTAAATTATTTATTTATTTTAATTTGAGTAATAATTGGGCTTAATTAATTATTTTGTAAGAAGCAAATGCTTTAGATTTATAATCATAGCAGCAAATATACAATTATTCATTTTTCAACAAAATTGACATAATTCACTTTATTTTATTTCTATTATTTTTTGAAATTCAAATGTTTATAAAAATAAATGAACATTAAATTGAACCATCTACCTATTTGCATAAGATAAATTTCCATCTTGTTTATACCTCTAGTATATACATCATCTTTAAAGTGAGGCCTATTCAAAAAAATTATATGTAAATATATATTATCTCATTAAATAAACAACTAAATCATTAATGAGCGAGCATTCTCGCGTTCCTGTTAAGCAACAAGCAAACATAATTAGGAACATAAATGAAAATGAGTGGATTAATGTTCAAGTTTGTTTATGCCTATTCTTTTGGTATGGTTAAATGTTCTAGGTTCTTAAGGGTTTATTTTTTAGGGTATGAGTTTTGTTATAATTGTAAAAAAAGCTGTCTTTTTGAAAGATATATTAAACCTTGGTTGCAGATAAGCAAGAGGCTCGTGCATACTCAAAGTATATTTCTTCTTTTTGTGGAAGGTATGCTACTCTTTAATTTTTATTTTCACCCTTTTAAACTAATGTTTGATTTTATCATTTCAACACTACCAATAATTTTATGGTTACTTTATACGATTGTATTTTTCTTTAGCATAACCAAGTATACGATTGGGGTTCAATTGCATTCCTAAATCTCATCAAATTTATATTCAATAGTTACTAATTGTTCGACTTAATATAAATTATAGGAATGGCACCTTATTATGTGATAATTGGCCACACATTGTGGCCCTCTTCTTTCCTGCGGTTCACAAAACCACTGCATTATGGTTCTTTTCCTACCACACTCAGCCTCTTTCCCTCTTTCTAAAATGAAATCACTCTCGTTTCTCATGACTGCTATCTTGCTCTTTCTAAAACTTACATGTCATTGTTCAGTATATCTGGCCCGTTTGTCCCTCATGTGTAGCCGTCTCCAAGGCCCTTTCCACTATGATTTCCTTTGTCTTGTTTTGCACTATTGTCGTTGTGCTCATGAATTGGCCATCGTTCTCTTGATTAGCAGCTTCTGAATGCACTTAAGCAATTAAATTTAGAAAGAAATAAGCGAAAAAAAAAAAGAGCTCTTTATGATTTTGGAAAAATAAGAGTTGGTGGTTCCCAATGTTGTGGGCGAGAGGTTTAAATTGAGATTTCCCATTGTTGCAGGCACTATGAGTGTTTATGTGGTGGAATCTGCAGGCATTTGTTGTGTTTTCCCTTTTGAGTTCTTTTGAGTTGGAAGTGGAAGTGAATGAAGGAATGAATTTTTTGGCAAGTGCCGAGGATAATTGATATTTTGGACTTAACATGATTATGTTTGTTTCATGGAGAAGTGGGCTAAGTAAAAGTGAGAGCTTGGCCTCCGATGGGGACTTTATAATGAGGTCTAGCATGCATTGTTGCTGGAGCGCATGCAGGAAATTATAAATTTCTTTTAAGTGGCGTGCATGCTTTTCAAGCATTTGTACTTATGCATTTGTAAGATCTTCAATGTATTATGCACAATGCATATGCATGCTTCTAATCTATTGGCATATTTTTCAACATGCTTGTGTGATGAATTTGCATGCATTTTGTTGCATTTGCATTGTGCGCTTGCACAGTGTATTTGCATTTTATTTTGTTGCATGCTTTTTTTATCAAATGCGCATTGTTGGGTTGTTGCATGCTTCTCAAGGTAGTGACTCGCTTTTCAAGATGATAGTACTCTTCTAGGCGCTATTGCATTCTTCTCGTGGCTGTTGTACTCTTCTAGAGGTGTCGACATGCTTTTTGAGGCGCTGACTCGCTTCTAGAGGCAACGTGCTTGGGTTTTAGAAAATTATATTTTAATACATGCAATATTTTAAAATATTTAAATTTGATATGTGAGGGTTTGTCATTGAGTTGTGCTGCAACGGTCCCAAGTGCTTTCAAATAACAGAGAAGACTACGCCGCAACGTCGTAAGGGTTAGTGCTATTGTGCTCTCAATGGCTTAAATTTTTTTTTTCATCCAGACATAGAGTTTAGTGTTGCAGTGCTCTCAGAAAATTTCCCAATTATAAATTTTCTACTTAAATCATATTCATAGAAATTCATAAACACTTAAAAAAACATATAATTCTTACCGGTTTTACTTCAGGTCATTACATATAGACTAGGTACTATAGCAACGGATGTTACACACAGTACATGTATTTTTTTATTTAATCAATCATATGTAGGGTTGTTAATTAGTGACACGATCCGAACCTAACCTAAAAAATTTGAGTTTGAGTCAACCCGATAATCTCGGATCACCCCGATTTGACCTATGCTTATCCTCCCTCCCCCCACAAAAAAAAATCCGTATTGTGTACGCAACTCACGCAGCATTCACCTTGCTCAGTCCATCCTACCCGCTTTGCCCTAGTCGCACTCGACGCACCCGCACGCTCACACACGCCTCGCACCAGTGCGCTTCTTCGCTCACACTTGCGCTCTCACGCGGTCCCACAAGAGCGCCCTTGCCTGTAGTTGCATAGCTTGCGTTCAATGCTCGCAACACACGCTCTCTCGATTGCGAGTTAGCTGGTCGGGTCAACCCGATAATTCGGCGATTCTGGTCTCGGTCTCAATTTTTGACACGTCTTCAAAATCGGGTTAGGTTTGGATCCAGCTGAATTGGACTCGGGTCAATTCCGGGTTCGAGCCGAACCCGACCCGAATAGTTTTTTTTTTTCTTGATTTTTCAATCCCCTTGGGCCCTTTAGCATAATTGATTACATGTAGTTTAACATTAAAATTGAGTGTAGCTCAAGAACTTTAATCATCAGAGAACCCGGCCCTTGAAATAAGCTGAGAAAGTGAAGAACAAAGATGATGTGAAACATATGCATGGAAACAAGAACTGCTTGGGGATTTTACTATAAGAATATTAAAAACTTGCTAGTTATAGAATTAATGCTTACCCAAGTTAGGCTTTCACAATTATCAAGTAGAAATTATGTAAAGCATGCGGTTACAACTAGATTAACGGGATGCTATCAATTTAACAACATAAAAATAGAGTGTAATGTTATGGCGAAGAAACAATAATCCACAGTTAACAAAGAACTTTTCACCTTGGGTCCCTCACTCATGCTCTTGACAGTGGGGCTTTAACGGAGGAAGATTGAGAGCAAACCGAGCAATGCCACTAGGAGATGAATGGTGCCCAAGGTATAGTCCATTGGAGAAGGAAATAGTGGCTTTTGGACAGTACTCTGGCAGTTTCTGGGTGGAGGACAGCCAACTAGCATAATTTGGAATCTGTAGACAGCAACTTGAGACTCAGGATAGCAGTTATCAAGGTTTCTATCCCTGGGATAGCTTACAAAACCAATCCAGGAAGTTGGACAGCAAGCTGGAGGACTTGGGAATAACAGAACTGCCGTTTCTGCTGCTGTAGTTCTTTTGGACAGCAGCTTCCTATGTTATGAGTCCCATGGCAGCACTTAGAACTTGTCCAGAATTCTGGACAGCACGTTGGAGAGGAGAAATTCCAGCCATTTCCTCCTAATGGGTGCACGTGAGCATGAAAGGGAGGGAGGGAAACTGTGTGGACAGTAATGAAGGAGAGCTGGAGTTAATTCCCCTTTGATTTAGGCCTGGATTTGGAAGAAAAATTAAGTGGGGAGGAGGGGCATGGGGCCGGCCAAGAGAGAGAGGAGGGGAAATTGAAAGAACTGAAATTAATTTCATCTTAAGTGGATTTGGAGGGAGATTAATTTGAAATTTCAAATTAATCCATTAATGACTAGGGTTGTTAAATGAGAGATAGTTAGGGGCTGATTTGGTGGAAGTTTTAATTTAATTCGGGCGAGAGAAAGAGCCAATTAAGGGGCCGGCCATATGAGGAGGAGAGAGAGAGGCTTAGGAATTATGAAAGTGGGGCCCAAAGTTTAATAAATAAATCTTAATCAAAATCTGAATTTTAATTTCAGATTTGATTATATTTTAAGTAACTTCCCGAATCGGTTTAATATGAGAGGGAAGGAATTTGAATTTCAAAATAGGCTTTAATCCTCTTAATTGACTCTCTTAATTGTAGAGAGACAAATTAGGAAAGTGAATTAATCAAGAGAGATTTGAAATTCAAAAGGAGGGAGGAAGTAAGGGGCGACGACCATGGTTTAAAATTGCGCAATATGAGGCTCGCCTTGAGGCCCGCCTTTGCGCAATTCCAATAAAAAACGCCTCGATGCTTACGCCTCGAGTTTTTGTTATAAGGCTTGCGCCTTAACTTGGTTGAGGCCCGCCTTAAGGCCCGCCTCGCCTCACTGGCATGAGGCTTACGCTCACGCTATATATATATATTAAAACTTACATAAATCTTGAAGTAAATACCCGACATTGAACTCTATAGGAGAGGAGGAAGGGGAGAGAGCAGTTCATCATAATGATGATTCAAATGAAGAACCCCTTAGTGATGACAGTGCTGATGATTTATGAGTTCTTATGTGATATGTCATTGCTATTTATTTTTAGAAATTGGAATTTTATGTTAATGAAAAGAATAATGGGATTTGGGAAAGATAGAATTTTGAGTTGAACTATATTTCATGTTGTCTTATTATTGAGATATTTTGATTTCACTTCATATCTTATGCTTTTTTATGTTTTATATTATTCACTCATTAGTATATAAAAAATTTATCATTTTATGTTTACGTAATCTTTTGATTTTGAGGCTTACGCCTCAAAACGCCTTGAGGCTTACGCCTCGCCTCACGAATGAAAAACACCTCAATACCCGAATACGCAATTTTAAACATTGGCGACGACAAGGTGGGCCGCCTGGAGCCGGTGGGCTGGCGGAGCCGGTGGCGGGATCAGCCTGGGATGGTTGGCGGTGGATTTATGGGGGGCCGGTGGGGGAAAATTAGGAGGGGAGGGTGATGAGGACATCGTCAGAATTTTCGACGCCGGAGATCGACGGCCACGAGCATGACTTGTATTTTTTTTCATTTTATGTAGTAGCGTATTTTATTTTGATGTTTTTCCGTTTTTGCCCTTATGAGCATTTAGTCGCTTATGTAGCTCGGAAGGGCATTTGTGTCATTTCTAATTTTTTTTCATTTTGGCCTATTTATATGAGGCCTCATGTATTGTAATTTTAGTTTTGATGAAATGAAAATATTTTGTGTTCTCTTTGTGAGTTCCCTCTTCCAAGATCTCTTAGTGAGTTCGCCGGAGATCTCTTAGTGAGTTCGCCGGAGGAGATTAGATCTCTTTGTGAGTTCTAGTTTTCGAGTTATCTAATCTTGTGGAAATCAAGGCGTAAACAAGCGAGGTTAGTAATTCCGTATTCGTCATCGCCGTGGAATTTCCATCTTCTTTCTCTTTGCATTTGCCGCCGCCTAACCTGAGCTGCTCAAGCCGCCTCCTGCTGGCCACAACACCACCGCCCCTGGCCAGCCTCCCGCCGGCAACCACCCCGCCTCCAGCAGCCAATACCCTGTCGGCCAGCCACGGATCCCCATCCCGCCTCCCCCTGGGAAATTTGGATCGGGAATTCAAATCCCTCAAGAGGCATTAATTGCCTTCCGTAATTGGCTCCTAAGATTGAGTCAATTGCTGTGAAGGAATTAATCACAGAAATTTCAATCCCAAACGGCTACCTCCTGTAAGGAAAGTTTCATTTTATGAAACCTGTTTTAATTCAGATTTTATTCAAATCTGTTTATTACAGATTTTATTAAAATCTGGGAAGCAAACCGTGATTCTCAATGGGTTAATTTCCTTTTATTCCTCCTCTACAAAGCCAGCCGTTTCTTCAAGGCCTCTCTTCCCCCCAATTAAATTAAAATCTCTCCACAAAATCAGCCCCTAAACTCCTCCTCACGGATTTAATTTGATTTTCAAATTAACTCCCTCCAATTAAACCCCCCAAAATAGTTTCCTGCAGGAAATTCCTGCAGTTTTCTCCTTCCCCACCCTGGCTGAGTCATCCCAACCCACCTCCTCTTGGCCATTTTTCCTCCAACGCCTGAGCCTCCCCTCTCCTGTCTGCTGTTTTGCATTTCCCGCACCTAAAAACTGCTGTTTAGGAGATCGGGAACATGCTCCCTTGCTGTCCAGCCCATTAGAATGTCTTCAGACACCGTCCGGACATTCCAGGCCGCTGAGTACACCTTCAAGAAAACGTTGTCAAGAACTCCATGCTCCGGCCACCTATCCAAGAGCGACGATCCAAGGCTCCCCCTTCCTCGAAGCGACCTCGATTCTAAGGTGGAGACGTTTCTTCCGCTAAAGCCTAGACTAGTTGAGTGTATGGTCTTCAAAGGTGAAAGTTCTTATTATTAAATTGTGGATCTTTGTTCACCGTCGTAGTTTTACAATTTGAACATTGCGTTTTCTTAAATTATTTGGTTTCCGAAATTTGCTCATCCTTGCCTAAGCAAGTTAAAACCACGAATTCTAATGGTCACTCTTTTATTATAAACGATAATTTTATTTTGGGTTATTAAGTTTCAATTGATCTCTTTAATTTCTTAAAGTAACTCCTCCATCGCATGTACGTTTCACATCAGAGGGAGTATTGGATGGGTAGAGAAGAAAAAGAAAGATAGGTTTCGGGAAAAGAAGATCCGGAGCTACAAATCTCGAGCAACACCTCCAATAGAACTCACAAAGAGATCTACAAGCGCTACTTCCTCAAGAACTCACAAAGAGATCTTAGAAAGTTCACGAACTCACAAAAAGATCAAAGAGAAATTTCCTTTATTCAATAATTCATCCTCCAGTACAATGCATCAGGCCTCCTATAAAAGGCCAAAATGAAACAAAAACTAAAAGACATAAATGCCCTCGCGGTTACAATATTAAATGACCACTCATAAGGGTAAAATAGTAAAAACTTAAAAATTAAAATAAACTACTACATAAAATGACTCAAAATAAAAATTCCTGATCGTGGCTGTCGATCTCTGGCGTCTCCGATGGTACACGTGTCGAAATCGTTGACGATGTCCTCATCAATTGTGTTTATGGAATCATCAAGTAAGAGTCACTTTGCTGCTCATTTTCATGAAATTTCGTTAACGACTAATTGAATGAAATCTCAAAATTAGCATCCAAACGTTGTATATTTTATCATTTCATTATTGTTAATCATTTTTTATCTCTCAGGCCCTCGTGCAATAAATTTTTGTGAAAACCCTTGAAGCTAAAAGATGTTCATTTAATAGTTCATCCCTCCTTTACTATCGCCTCACCTAATTTTCAAGAAAAAAGCTTCTGTATAAATTTTTTGGGGGCCCAAAAGAATTGATGCAACATAAGAAAGATTTTTACTTATTTGTTAATAAATTCATAATTTGTTTGTACGTTTTTTATCCAGAAATCACATCATTGTTGTTTTAAGTAACCGCAAAGTTTTTATATTTTTTCTGAGAAGTTTATTTGAATTTTTTTTTGACGTTCTCCATGATGAGAGAGGGGATTAATCAGTCAGTAATATGGCATACTTCTCTTTTTTTTTTTTAAATCTCCTTGAAAAATGTTTGACATAATTTCTTTTTGTAAATAGGTTGTTGGAGGAAACAGAAGATGAGGTTAGTTACATTATTTTATCTTTCTAGAGCTTTACCTGGTATAATATTATTGGCTGCATTTATCGTGATGTTATATGATCAGCGTTCAGATCTTATCCCATAAGGATTTGTATAAATTGCATTGCCAGCATATTTGTGAGTTGTGACTCATTGGGAGAGCAGATAGAAAAGGTAAAAGGTGCAATTGATAATTGTGAAGAGGAGCTTAAGGCTTCGTTTGGTTCTTCCTCTTCTTTTGTAAAAGATAGTTTTAGAAACATTGGGTAAGGAAATAGAAATTTCTAACAGAGAAGCAAATATCAAAAAGCTTCTCAAAACAGTAGAAAAATAGAAGTTCCCTAAAAATTATTTTTATAAAAGCTTCCCATCCAAACAACGACCAAAAAAAGGTTTTGCCATTTCTAAACAGAAAAGATAAAAAAATGCCGAAACAAACAGGGGCCTAAGTAGGTTGAGATTGCCTGTCATGATGCGAGTGATATAGTTACTAAAAAGTAAGGTTGTGTAACAAAATGTCATATGATGATTAGATTAATATGCAAAATTTTGAAACTTTGAATTTATCCCTTTATACTACTCACAGCTTGTGAAGGGCCTGTTTATATGAAGATGAGATTTATAGTAATTAGGTGGCTGGCGATTGTATGTACTGTGTTGCTAAAGAGAAGAGCTTTCTTTAGTAGACTTCATCAAATTTTTACTTGAGAGTTTTATCAGATGGATCCAGCGAGCTCTTTTCTTTTATGAAGTTTGTACTCTCTTCCCCAATCTTTTATGAAGAAGAAGCCTTACTGAACCATTGGAATTATTTCATAGAATTTGGGAATGTTAGGAAATGCAGTCATTTCTATTTAACACACATCACATAAGAAAATTTGATTTTTCTGTAGCATGAGCTTGGATCCTTTTAAATGTATGGGTGCAGTTCACCAATCCTAGCCATTCAATCCACTTTTGACGGTTGAGATTGAATCAAACAATTTTCAGCAGTTATGAAACCACGGATGGCAAAGTTTTGATAATATTTATCAATTAAGATAGCTAACACACATTCAAATATATCATATTTTCCTTTATTATTTCAATTAAGGCTTCGTTTGAGATGACTTTCTTACTGCTTCTTAAAGCAGTTTTCTAGTAAAAAATTAAAATTTTTATACTAAAAAATTACTTTAAGAAATAATAAGAAAACCATCGTTTTCTTTGGGGCAGCTTTTTTACTGCTTTCTAAAATAGTTTTTTTATTAAAAAAGTTGTAATTTAAGAAATTTTTGTACTGAAAAGCTGCTTTAGAAATCACCTAAATCTTGAAGTTGTTGATGTGTAATAAGAGCATCAGGATTTTTGGCAGGACAGTAAGTGACACTTACAAAGGTTTTATTTTGCAGCTTGCTGAATTGATAAAAAAGGGTGGTTTTAAACCAGAGCAACTCAGCAAGGTTCTTTGCCAAGATCTTAGCAAGCACTGTGTTGCTCACAGGTACTAAGACCTGCAACATTATTTTGCAGTTCATTTAAAGCTGTGCTCAATAGATAAGCTGAATTTTTTCCTTCTCTTATATTTCATTTATTGCAGGGACGATGATGAGTTGTGATGATCCAACAAACCCTAATTTGGTTCTTTGCCAGAACTAATTGAACATTAAAAAAAAATACAGTTCATTGATCATTATTGTGGAACACATTCAGGCCTTGGAACAATTTTCAATCTTGAGAAGTTCCTCATGCGCTAAGTGACAGTTTTTCTGGCTTCCCAATTAACATAAAGCTTGTTTTCATTGGTACTTCTTAAAACTTGTTTTTAGTGCAATTTTCTTTTTAAATTTTGTACTAAAAAGTTGCTTTGAAAAGTAATAAGAAAGCCATTCCAAACGAAACATAAATCTATCTTCCTGTGGCTTAATAACAATATATAACAAAATTGAAAAGTAAATGATGAGAATTTTAGAAGGAAAATTAGGTTTTGTTTGGGACGTCTTTCTTACTTCTTCTTAAAGTAGCTTTTTACTACAATTGTTTTAATTTTGTACTAAAAAATTGCTTTAAGAAACAGTAAGAAAACCGTCATAAACAAAGCCTTAGTCATATAAGAAATTGCTAATCCATTGTTACAATGTTAATATATATTAACTTATGTTAAATGATGCGCGAAATTTAAGAATGAGCACATTCTAAAAATCCAAGCAAAAAGACATCAATGCACCAAATTTTTACAGAAAAAGTAAAACAAATTGGGTTGGGGAAGGCAAGTGGAACTTGTTTCTTCCATTATTATCAATATTTTTAATCATTCCACTAATTTTTTTAATATATATATATATCCCTTTTAAGGCTTTAACTCTATCTATTTTGTGGCTTCCATTTGGTTATATCTCTCTAATTCTTTTTATTCATGTCAACCCTCGACAAAATCTCAAATCTCTATAATAAAATAATTTGAAATGCCAGTTCCATTTAAAATCTAAACTTTTCCATTCTTCTTATAAAAATCCCTAACATAGCAACTCTGAAATATACCAACATAAAGCATATCAACATTTATACATCATATTTGTATAAGATCAATGATGGCAAGAGCTCTCCTCCTCCTCCTCTTCCTCATCTTCGCTTATGGTATGTTGAATGAATTTATAATATCAATATAAAGTTCTAAGTATTAATGAATTTCTACTACATGTATATTAGGAGAATCATCTTCAGCCCAAAGCACAAAGGTTGATAAGGAACGAAGGCTTGGAACTCTGGATTTACCAGTCATTTGCCATAATAACAACGATTGCACAAATACATGTGCTTCTACATGCCCAGTAGTATGCCACTATGTCTGCCACCAATGGTTCTGCCACCAAGGCCACTGCGTATGCAATTGCAACCCATCTTCGCCACCAATTGTTTCGAGCTTAATCCAACGGCCATGAGCTCGTCACTTCGTAATATTTCTAGCTCATTTGCAGAGGCTGAATACTGAGCTGACTTCATTTGTGATAGCTTTCTGATTGTTTTCTAAAGCAATTTTTAGCATAATTTTTTTTTGGCTAAAATGATGCTTTAGAAAGCAATAAGAAAATTATCACGAACGAAACCTTAGTCATGTTAAAGCTACGCCAACATGTTTTTACCTTATTTTTTTCAATCTATTATCTTATTGCTAGAAATGTAATAAAAGAGGTTGCGGATATGATGATTTAAAATTTGCTCATAATAATTTTATAATAATTAGATTTTTTTTATATGTATATAATACAATTTTTGATTGATTAATGATATATTACATTCATATAAAAATAAATTTAATGAATATCAAATTTATCACTGCTTTCTACTATTTTAATAGTTTATGCAATTATTCAATAATTCATTATGTTAGAAGGCGAATTTGGAATGACACTAATTCCCTATATTTTTGTTGGCATCCATTTGGCCAATTTTCTAAATATTTTTCTTTTTAGTACAGTTGAACTTTCCCTCAATTCCTTCCAAAATAAATAAATAAACAAATAAAATGTTGGTTAAATAAATATTATATTATTATAGTATTTTTCCTTATAAAATAAAAAAAAAATTATTCAAAATAAAATAAATATATAAACCATTGTTTATTTTCATGGACAAAAGGAAGAGGTCGGTGAATTTGAAATCCCTAATAATTTGATCTTTTCTTAAGCATAATATAATATATGCAAAGGAAGCCCAGTCACTTGAAACTCTAAATCTAATCAAAATTGTTAACTTAGGCTTTGTTTGGGACGGCTTTTTTGTTGCTTCTTAAACCAGTTTTCTAGTAAATAAATAAATTTTTATACTAAAAAGCTGCTCTAAGAAGCAATAAGAAAGTCGTCCCAAACGAGACCTTAGGCTTAGTTTGGAATAATTTTCTTAATGTTGTCTACAACAACTTTTTAGTATAAATTTTACTTTATTTTTTTAAGTACTAAAAAGCTTATTAACAAAGCAATACGAAAGCTGTCCCAACTCCCAAACAAAATCTCAATTTCTTACTTTTTTTTCTTATACTCTACATACTATGAAAAAAGAATTTATGTATCAACTTCTAAATATTACTAATCATTACTAAATGAACATTTTTTGTATGATTAGTGCCATATCATTATAGAAATGACTATAAAATGACATGTTGTAGTCCTCCATGCACATTTATGTCACCATCGCTGCCCCTTAGGATTTTTTTTCTTTTGACGGGAAGAACTATCCTTTGGCTAGTGAAAATTCCAGTTGACCTAGCATGCAACCCACGTCAATTTATATGGGCAACACTTAAGGCTTTTACTGCTTGCCCAGAGATTTAAACCATGGACTTAGACTTTGTCCAGCCGGCTCTTCACCACCCGGACAACCAGTGATGGGTCCTTAGGATTCTGTCATAAACACAAATGCAAGTTCAATTGTGGTTATTAGCTCCTCACAGGCATGCGATCAAACTAATATCATATATGATAATAATCATCTATAAATTTTTATTATTACTAGTTGTTTTGGGAAGTCTTCAAATTTCAATATTCTAGAGGAAGAAAGAGAAAATTCATAGTGAGAAGATCTAGAATTTCGCTAAACCGGTTTGTAAAAAGAAAGTATATATATCCCCAGCTCCTTGAACCTCTAATTTTAGATTTTGGTCAAAGTTTACCGTTACGTGAAAGACTACATATTGATCTACAAAAATAAGAAAAATACATAACAATGCTTAATGGTTGTTTGCAATAAAATACATGAAGTGCGCTACTTAATTTTATTGAAATAATCATTGAATAGCTTGACATATATAGTTCATCAATCAACATGGCCACCAACTTATTGGCTGAAGTCATAAACTTCATTGAACGAAGACAAAAACTTGCTTGAGTGAACACTGATGACTAGTTTCTTATCTTGGGCAAATGTTTCTTGATTATCCTCAGAATTCATGTATTCTTCCAACTTCGCTATGATCTTAGCAAGTTCATTAATTAAGGTCTTGTGTAGTTAAATTCATGATGGTTCTAACAAGTTCACAATTTCTTTTATTTTAACACGATAGAGTTTTCTTGAACTTAGCCTATTTAGCGTGTAAAGTTGCACCTCATTTCCACCACCACTTGCTTCGAGCTTAGGCATGCATGATCAGTGTTATGAGTTTACGATTGAATTTATTCATAGTGCTCTTAATTAAAAATCACAGAATATAAAGCAGTTGAAATGATTCCACTTGTTGTGTCCTAGAGTATTTGCGGCGGTAGAGAAATATATAGTTTAATGTCTTAGTATTGTACGAATTTTCAGCACACAATCAGAAAAGTGAGAGGGTGTAACATTCATAAGAGACACCAGAGTTTTTACGTAGAAAACCCCTAAAAAGGGGGAAAACCATGGGGCCTGGCCCAGTTTGAACGAATCCATTAGTATTTGCAGTCAATTACAAATGAGGCCCTTCCTTGGGAGAAGGTCTTGGATTGATGTAGCAAATGTACATCATATAGATTGCATTACATGGTGGGAGTTATATATATATGTTTGATTGGTCGGAAGGACCGTAGGCGGCAGGAGACTAGGGTCAGAAAGACCGTTGTCTGTTGATGAAGGTCGGAAGGACCATAATAAGCGACGGAGGTCAGAAGGACCGTAGTCGGCAGGAGACCGGGGTCAGAAAGACCGTTGTCTGTTGATGGAGGTCGGAAGAACCATAGTAGGCGACGAAGGTCGGAAGGACCATAATCGGCAGGAGACTTGGGTTTGAAAGATCGTTGTCTGTTGATGGAGGTCGAAAGGACCATAGTAGGCGACGAAGGTCAAAAGGACCGTAGTCGGTAGGAGACCTGGGTCAGAAAGATCGTTGTCAGTTGATGGAGGTCATAAGGACCATAGTAGGCGACGAAGGTCGGAAGGACCGTAGTCGGCAGGAGACTGGGGTCTGAAAGACCGTTGTCTGTTGATGGAGGTTGAAAGGACCATAGTAGGCGACGAAGGTCGAAAGGACCGTAGTCGGCAGTATTCTGTGAGAATTCTGGGCATCAGGTGGTGTCCTGGTGGAGCTCAAGGCCTCAAGTAGTGGTCCAGCGGAAGTTTGGGCCTCATGTGATGTTCTGGTGGAGCACACTGTCTTTAATTTTTGCAGCTTTCTTATTGTTTTTAAAGCAGTTTTTTTCCCTGAAAAATTTCTTCAACTAAAAGTTTTGTGCTAAAAAATAGCTTTAAAAATGGGGCCTTAAACTATATTATTAATTTGTGCTTGATTAGATTGATTCAAGAAAAAATAATTATAATTTATTTTTCTCTTTATATCTCTTTCTTGTGAAATTTAAATAATTGAAACTAATAAATTAGAGCTGCATGCAAAAAATTACTATGATTATTAAAACCCATTACAGGAAACGAACGCCTGCAATCAACATGACTCCTTCACACAGACCATCAGATTATAACAAACCTCCTTAATCACATACATACACGTGTAAAGCACACAACACATACACTAATATAAAGCTACAGTATCGGTACAATACTGATATAACCTGTAAGAATGAAAATGGCAACATAAGCTTTTCATTCCTCCTCTCTGTTTCCTGCAGTTTCCTTTCCTCTCATACCTGCTACACTCTGCTTTCAAGCATACATACATAGATATACACTAATTATGTAGCTATATATATATTTTCTATGATATATTAGAGAATTGGCTATTATGCTTAGTAAAATTCATTGAGTAATCTCTTGAGAAAATACTTTCAAGATAATGACGAGTTTGATATTTTAGGCTTGACGACTTTTTTATTGTTTTTGAAGTAATTTTTTAGTATAAAAATCATTCATTTATGATCATGACTCGACCGTGAGAAGTCCTCTTGAGATTGAAGTATCAAATGCATAGCAAATTCCTTTTGGGACTTGAGATACAAATGTTCTCTACTGATTCTTAATTTTACATAAAAGAAATCACACAACTCGAGATTTATTAAGCCTGAATTTTTCCATTAATTCGAACTAAAATGGTGACAACAATGCTCAATTCAATCATACCAACTTTATTTATTCAGATTTATAAAGGAAAACTTCTACAGAGATCACATATGGAACGACAAAATATTAAGAAAACAAATCAACTTAGGTTCTGTTTTTGACGGCTTTTCTTAAAACAATTTTTTAGTACAAATATTTTAATTTTTTAATTAAAAATCAACTTTAAGAAGCAGTAATTAAGCTGTCTAAATATTTCCAAAAATTATGGAACTAGTCGGTTCAGGAGGATTAACCGTAGTAGCATTAAAGAAGAGAAATGGATCGATCTCATATCTCACAGCACAACTTTTAAGAATCACATAGCAACCTACAGCTGCTTCTACACACCCATATTTTCTAATACTGATTGCATTTGCCAAACACTTTGAGCATGTTAAGTTATCGAGATCCCATGTGCACTGTGCCATTCCATAGATGATAATTGTCTCATCATTACTGTTTTTCAAATTATGATTCTCTATTTGCCCCCAACCAAACTTCCCCTTTTCTGCTTCTGAAGCTGTAAACGTTAGCACAACTGTTAACTCATTCAATGTATTCTTGAACACTTTCAGATTCGTAATATTCTCTGATGAGGACCACCCAGCAACTACGTTTATGTCTGCTTGCCCCATAAAGTTGCTGGTGCTATAGCGAAGGTAGCAATACTGATACCAAATACCTGATTCGGCTGCATTCCAGCATGTTGTTTGTATCTGTTGTGCTGCATTAGCGATGCATGCGGAGCATGTGTGAACGCTAACGTCCCCTCGACACTCTGCAAGACCATAGACAGTATCGCTATCACTGCCATGGGAGGAGTTTGCGAAACCATAAGCAGAAGTATTAGTCACCAGATCCAAAATCGTGTTTTTGATGTTGGCTTGTAAGTTTTCATTGTTGGTGAAGTTCTTCGCACATTCCTTTCTGATCAAATCAGTGTCGTCTCCTTTGATTCCAGAAATGATGAAAACGATCAGAACAAAGAGGAAGACAAGATGGTTTGAAAAAGCCATGGATATGTAAGACATATAGGTGTTTCTGTTGCTGCATTCTGTAGTTGCTTCCATGTATATATATATACATATAAATGAATAGAATTGGTAAATCTGCATAGTTGTTATCATTGGTTGTATTAATGATGTTTATTTGGTTGCATTAATAATGTTTATGAAAGTTTAAGTTGAATTGAACCACTCAAGAAATAGATATGAATTTATTTTTTGAACAATTTGACTCTTTCTTTGACAATATATAAGAGTTGATTTGTCTTATTCATATGTAAGGGATATATTGTCTAATTCATGTGTTAACCAATTCAATAAGAGTTGGAATCTAATTATCTTTTGCTGATTGATTTGTCTGATCATTCATGCATTGAATATATATAATTGATATATCATCAAAAAATTATTTTGATCGGGATCGAATCTCAATGCAAAATTATGTTGGAAGCTTCAAAAATTAAATCGGAAGTCATATGAACTCCGATTTCAATAAACTTACAGTTCAATTGAACCTCTCGGAAATACAAACCCAACGACACCAAATTCGATCAATCCAAGCTCAAATGAGTCTAAATCAAAGACTAAAAGCACATTTGGAAGGTTCAAACCATAATTTGGATTATCAATCAGTTTTTCAAACATGATATGCTTATAGTCAAATTGAGCGGATCGATGAGACAAATCCAACGAGCTCAAGGTCGTCAAATTCTGATATCATTAGGGCCTTCAAATGTTCGATTAACAGCCCATGATCAAATGATTCTACATCAGCCGTCCACTCAAACAACTCCCGATTTACCCCTAGTCTTCCTCCTATTTACTGGTCATGTCACTCTCAAAAAACTATAAATAAATCTCTCATTTCTCATAGAAAGGGACCCCCAAAGGGGGGTGGGGGAAGAGAAGAAGGCTAAAGGAAGAAGAGAAGAGAATGAAGCAAGGAAGAGACTTCACGTCGACCACCATCAAAATTTCACCTGACAACTAAAGGGAAACAAATCTAGACGGTTCTCATCGATCGTCCGGTCTCCGTAGAGAATAAAAGTTTACCGTTACGTGAAAGGCTACATATTAATCTACAAAAATAAGAAAAATACATAACAATGCTAAATGGTTGTTTGCAATTAGATACATTTAGTGTGCTACTTAATTTTATTAAAATAATCATTGACTAACTTGACATAAGTCGTCAATCAATGAGGCCACCAATTAACTTATTGATTAAAGTCATCAACTTCATTGAAAGAAGACAAAAACTAGCTTGAGTGAATATGGATGACTAGTTTCTTATCTTGGGCGAATGTTTTTTGATTATCATCGGAATTCATGTATTCTTCCAACTTCCCTATGATATTAGCAAGTTCATTAAGGTCTTGGGCAGTTCATGATGGTTCTAACAAGTTCACAATTTCTTTTATTCTGGCAAAATAGAGTTTTCTTGGTCTTGGCAGATTTAGCGTGTGCAATTGCACCTCGTCTCCACCACGACTTGCTTCATGCTTAGGCATAATGTTATGAGTTTATGATGTCTAAAGCCAATTGAAATGATTCCACTAATTTTTGTCATTGATTGCAAATGAGGCTTTTCGCTACGGTTGTTAAAGCCTTTCGCTATCTTTGATCTGATTGTTAAAATAAAAGAGGTTTTCATTCGGAATTAATATAATTCTCTTGAGAATATGAAATAAAGCTTTCAAAGTTTGCTTTTGTGTTTATAATGCTTCTTCTAATAAAAATGAGTATGAGAAAATAAGAGGAGATACGAACGAATTTCAAAGCAGACTAATTTGAGATCAGCTTTCATACTTTGCATGAGATGATTTTCATAGGCCCTTTATTGCTAGTTTATTATTATTACTATATTGATTCAGCCTTCAGGAGAGTAAATTATGTTTCACTGAGGTCAAATTTTCCTTCACATACACATCAAGTACAAAAAATGTGGAGCTAATAGTATTTCTATTAAATATATCTATATATTAAGAGTTAGCTTTTGTGCTCTTTACCGACCTTGCTAATTGCCCACATTTGTTCGAGGCTGAAAATAGTTTTGTTTATATAATAACATCAAGGAGGCTTGGTTTTCTCTTTGGAGACATCCGATAAAATTGAAATGATACAGAGAAGATTAGCATGACCCCTGCACAAGGATGACATGCATAAATCGAGAAATGGTCTAAATTTTTTTGCATACTAAACACAAATACTCAGGGGGAGTGATATTAAGTCAAAATTAGAGGTTTAATTTTTGAACTAATTGTACTATACGATCAGCTCATATAACTAATCATACTGGACAATTTAGATCGTCCAAGACGATTAATTTTGCTCATAAAAAATAGCCACCAATCACAATTTAGGCAAGATTTTGAATTTCATATTTTGTTATAATCATCTAGGACGATATATATAGTACTGGAGGGTCTATGAAAATTATGCCTAAATTAGTCAAATGAATATGCTTACTTTTGATATTCAGATCGTATTGTATGATTAACAGAGACGATTTTGGTCGTCCCATGTTTCGTCTTGGACGAACTGCATTTCAATTGAACTAAAAGCCCTAGACGATCTATATAAAAACTTGAAATGATTATACAAGACAATGGTGATTGTATTGGCTAAAAGGGATATTTTGTACTAATCGTACAGGATGATCTCAGGATCGTACAGTACGATCTTTGTTGGCAGAATTGAATTTTTAGGGGTTTTCAAAGCCCTCTATTTAAGCTTTGTGAAGGCACTTGGTAAGTGTCTTTGGTAGCCATTGTGTCTTCTCGCTAATGAAAAAATTGAAGAGAAAACTTGAAAGGGAGAGAGGGAATGATGGAGTTTTAGAGGGAGAAGATCATTGGAGTGGGTTTTAAGGGAGTGTAGAGGGGGATTTCACATGGTTGCTCCGAAAAGCTTGCACCTTAGTACCATCAAATTCAAGTTTTATCTTAAGGAAAGTTTTGAAAAGAAGAAGATCTCTTTGGTGTCAAAAGACCCGACTACTCCGTCGCACTGTAGAAGGTGGAAGTGATTTTATAAGAGCTTATCTGTCTAACTGTGGGGGCTAATGGAGAGTCACTACAGATTTAGTGCAATACTCTAAGGGTGCCTCAGAGGAGTGGACGTAGGTCAGGTTGGATCGAACCACTATAAATTTGGTGTGTTATTTTCTTTATTATTTTTACATTTATTTTTCTTTCAATTAACTAAGTGGATGAAAACATTGATATATCTTTTTATTGTGAATTTAATTCGTTTCCACATCAAGTTATAAAAAGATTTTTTTTTCATCGTTAATTTTTTTTTAAATGTCAATTCACTCCATTTTGTTTAGCCTTAGGACTAGTTCTTTAAGATTTCATAATCCTCACAAACTTTCAAATTCACCTTAGCTAATAGAGGGTTTTATATCCCATCAATTATATTATATTGATTCATATCTAAAGGATTTGAAGCCATTGGGGAACATGTGAGCTCCGACCATGACCATAATTTAGTGGTGTCATTTAACAGCAAAATCATCTGGTTCAGAGGGTTACAGTCATAACCGTTTATATATAGTGCCATTTGGTGGTGAAACCATAGGTTAGACGACACGTGTCATGTCCTTACTGGAAATAGACTATTTGAAAATGAATCATAGTGATATTCTCGATCAAACATTGAATCTTTGTGAGCTAAAGTAATTCTTATATTTGTCCACCTCGGCAAATTATTTCGGAGGGTAGATGAATTTTGTTTTAAGTATTTGATGAATTATTTTAATTTTGAATATTTTAAGTTTTAGTATTTTTGGATTTTTATAGCCATTTGAGAATTTGGGATGCAATTTTATAAATATTTTGGGTTCCCTCTAGTTGAAATTTTTTGTCAACGCAACCATCATCAGTATTTTCATGTATGCATATTTGAATGTGTCAGCACTCTTTCGATGCTTGAGGGGGGCATTTTTGTAATGAGCAGCTATGCAAATGGTTGTCATTTGAGTGTATACAGTGTTTTATTTAGGAGCTTGTACGTAGACACTTTTTATTTGCTTGCACGAGTGTTATAGGCCCAATGGCATTGTGCTATGCTATTGGTTGCCCGTTACTTATTATTTATAGGTTGTCGTGCAACACTAAATTCTTATTAGAAAGTAGTGACCATTTGAATGATGCTCGAACTTCTTTGATCGAAGAACAGGTGAATGCCTTTTTGGGCTATGAATTTGTGCCCCAACCCCTTGCTTTTGAGGGAGTTTTAACAGATTAAGTTATGGGGTAAATTGTTAGAAGGCATATTAGGTTTGCAGATAAGACACTACCCAGAGATTGTTCCATCATTTTGTAAAAACTTTGGATCTGAGTTTTGGTTTCCTATAGGCGTAAGCCCCTACAGTTAATTATCCCTTCCAATAGCAAGAGATAACTTTCGATTAATGCTAGTCATCAATTAAATACGTAGAGAATATATGGCATCAGGCATATAGCAGCATCATGGGTTTTCATTTTGGAAATTTGATATTTAAAATTAAAAATTTCACCACCTTGTACTTAAAGCGGATGGTGAGGGAATGGATGATGGACCCGATAAAGATCCCATGGTTTCATCATTCTGGGCCATCAAAGTCCCTGCTCTACTTAGTTAGAGGAGGTAGTCGACCCAACCTGATAGAAGGATCCTTGTTGGCAGCCATGAGATATGTCGTTCAAGGGTACCTTATAAACCTGGGGTGAATATTTATTTAATGAGATAAATTTGAATTTATCTTAGCTAATAGAGGGCTTTATGCCTCATCGATTATATCTTATTGATTCATATCTCAATAATTTAGTGCCAATGGGGAGCATGTGGGCTATAGTCATGACTGTAATTTAATGGTGTCATTTGGCGGAAAACCACCTAGTTCAAAGAGCCCCGGTCATAACCATTTACATGTGGTGCCATTTAGCAACAAAATTGTCAGTTAGTGGACGCATGCCATATCCTTACTGGCAAAAGACTGTTTGAGAATGAATCCTAATGATATTCTCAACCAGATATTAGCCATTTATGAGCTGAAGCGAGATTTGAATTTATCCACATCAGCAAACTGTTATGGTGGGTGGATTGGTTTTACTTTAAGCATTTGGCAATTTATTTCAATTTTAAATATTTAGATTTTAGGATTTTTGGAGTTTTGAATTTCATGAGTATTTGGACATTTGGGTGGTATCTTAAGTGTTTGTGAATCCCTCCGGTTGAGAGCTACTATGAACAATGACCAGATGAGCCCGGGTCACATGCTTCAGGTCTAGGTCGTGCGTGAGAGTACGTGTCTCCCGCAAGCTAGTAAGCATGTTTGGTCAAGGGCTATAGTTTGTGTGGTGTCGCATTGAGTGCAAGAGCCCATAGGCTGAAGGTTGGCTGGTGCGCAGAAGCTGCACGGGCGCGTGGGTAAGCTAGATTTGTGGGGTGGATGGTGCGGAGCACAGGGCACAGGAAAAACATACATGGCAAGTGATTAGATCATGTGCGTGAGGCTGAGACTAGGTTATAGGCCTAGGTCACACAGACATGCATGTCATACACACTACAGAAGATCGAAGCGTGCTCGCTAGTGGGATCAAATTAATTCATTTCTTAGATGCATAGGATTGGACATGGATTAGATCTGCATGTGGGAGCTGAAGACATGTTTCAGAGTCGCATTTGGCAACATAATTGAAATCAAGGTTGGATAGTGGATTTCGTGTAGGCCGGGATCTTGGGCATAGTTACAGGGGTTTGGGTCAAAAAGTACGGAAGGAGCCAGACATGGTGGTCGGATCCCAAAAGGCTAGGGTTTGTGCGATGCAATTGGAGGAGACTCTTAAGCTTTTTCTTTGTTGTAACATTTGGACTAATGTGGAGATTGTTAGTTATTTCTCTAGGTTTTGGTTATGCTTGCCTTGCAAGACTCCATATTAGAGTCTATAACTATATATATGTGTATTGGTTGCTGTAATTGATATCCCTTTGTTTCCCAATTGAAGAGAAATAAAGAACTCCCTCTCTCTCTCTCTCTATCTCTCTCTCTCTCTCTCTCTCTCTCTCTCTCTCTCTCTCTCTCTCTCTCTCTCTCTCTCTCTCTCTCTATCTATCTCTCTATCTATCTATCTATCTCCCCATCTCTCTCCAATAAGAAAATCTCATCCTCCACCAAGAATTTATTAACACAAAAGATAACAACATTGGCTAAAATAAGCTTATGTCCATGATGTCATAGACTGACGGGGACTCCACTTGTTCTGGAAAAGGGCACACAACAATAATATTCCTCTTAATAAATTAAAGTTGTGACTCGTTGGTTGAGGGAACTCATTCCTCCAATGAGAGCCGCACTCCAATCCCTCAAACAACCAATATATATGAAATCTTTACTTATTCCTTTTTTCATTTTTCTTCAAAACTGCAAACACTATTCTCTTAAAAGAAATGAATAAGAAAAGCTTCATACAAAAAATAGTTGCATCTTAAGCAAACACATTAGACTCTAATATTATAGATAGGTAAATTATTTTTCTAAGCATGCATATATTATTGCATCATAGCTAACCAAAAAATCATATTAAACATACAGTGATATGAATATATTATAGCATAGATGTCTAAATATGCTCTTAAAGAGAGGTGGGTGAGAGAAGAACATTCCTTTTTCATTAATAGAGAAAAAGTTTCTATCTTAGAAATCATATTTGTATTATGATTTTGAGGACCTCCAGAGAACTTCAATCATCTTCAGTATTTGACTAAGTATTTATGATGATAAGTAAGTAGTGGTATGATATTTTTCCGAAGTTAGAAATTTTTTCAAAATAGTGATAATTGGATGTTGATGTTCCACATTTTGCTCGAAATTTTTCATACAAATATGGATCTTATGCCCGAGAAAAAAAGGCAATGAGCTTTCTAGCAAGTTTATATGCGAAACTATAATATCCAAAAGTTGGTCAAAATAAATTTATGATAATTAGATTTTTTATATGTATGTAATACAATTTCTAATTGATTATTCATATATTACAATTATGTCAAAATAAAATTTAATTAATTTTAAATTTATCTTGAATATGTGCTTGCAAGCCATATTGAATTTTGATAGTTTATGCAATTATACAATAATTTGTTTTGTTAGAAGGAGATTTTGGCACTAATTCCCTATTAATTTTATTATCACTGCTTTCTATTATTTATTCCCTTTTAGAAAGGTTTTTAAAATCAAACCAGATAATGAACTGAAAGAAGGATAGATTAGCGGTCCGATGCTTCGACCGGGATAGAACTAGATGAAGTAATAAATACTTATTTGTTGCGTGCGAGAATATACGCGGCTGTAGAGTTTGTAAATTTGCGTCCTAGCGTTGCACGAGTATTTCACACACAAACAGAAAAGAGAAAGTGAACACCAAGGTTTTTACGTGGAAAACCCAAAAAGGGAAAAAACCACGGGGCCTCGCCCAGTTGTAAAGTTCCACTAGTGATTTTGCAGATTACAGATGGCTGATTCGTCCCACAAGTTGGGATAATCAGAATACAATTTATTTCTTCTAGTGAGTTTACAAAATTTCTGCGAATTCCTGGCGTTTCTCGAAAATCCGGCAGAGTTCCGGCGTCTTCAGGCGGCAGGAAGAGTTTCGGCGGTGGTCGAGGAGGTGAGGAATCTCCTTTTCCCCTTTCTCCTCTTCTTCTTTCTCTCTTCTGCGAGTTCCTGGCATTTCCTGAAAGTCCGTCAGAGTTCCGGTGCCTTCAGGCGGCAGGAAGAGCTCCGGCGGCGGTGGTCGAGGAGGTGAGGAATCCCCTTTTCCCCTTTCTCCTTCTCCTTCTCTTCTTCTTCTCTCTCTTCACTTGAGTCCCCTTGGTGTAGAATGAGGGCTCTATTTATAATTTTTCTGGAGTGGCATAGCCCGTAAATAGGCGTGAGATCAAGGGCGAGCAGGGAGTGGTTTGAATGGACGGCCGATATCGAATCCTTTGATCATGCACCGTTTGTTGGATATTTGAAGGCCTTAATGAAGTCGGAATTTGATGATCTTGGGCTCGTTGGATTTGTCTCGTCGAGCCGTTCGATTCGAGTATAAGCTCATCAAAATCCGAGACCGTTTGGTAACTCAAATTGAGGTTTGAACCTTCCAACAGCTCTTCGAACACTTGATCCGGACTCATTTGGGCTCGGATTAGGTTGATCTTGGTGTCGTTGGGTTCGTATTTCCTAGACGCTCAGTTTGACTATAAGCTCGTTGAAATCGGAGTTCATATGCTCCCGAAATTATTTTTTGAAGTTTCTAACTGGTTTTTGCCTCGAGATTTGTGCCCGATCAAGATAATTTTTTCATGCCGTATCATTATTATATTTAAATATTATAATAATAATGCTCCAAATAATTCCATCGCTTTAAGTGGATATGTTTGAAAACACTCTAATTTCTCTTGCATTCGGATGAAAATAATGTTTAACCTAGAATTCTTATAGTAACTTTCTACAAGTTTGGAGCACTTGATCCGAACATTACTCAGCACTCTTCTGCATATTGTTAAATTAGAGAGCTTAGTGAGTACGCATATTTGTATAAGTATATACACACGTTGACATTAAAAAGATAATTTCCATGTTGCATTTCTTTCGCCATCGTCAGTGCAATTAGCTATCCAAAGCTTTCTAAGCCATCACAGAATAATCTGACTTCATTTATTACAAGTTTGGGCTTAATAAATATATTTATTTCTATTTAATTCAACTAGACCTTATAATTTTTTTTGCTTTTGACAATTATTTTCTCTATCATACTAGAAATGAGGATTGAAAAAAAAAAATGTTAATGTTGCATGGATATCTTATCTTAATTGAGTATCACATCTTTTTTTTATAGTAGTGAAAGGCTTTTATGATTTCTATACATTTCTGAAGATAGCTTTATTTGCATTACATGACCTGTACATATCATCATATAGATATCCAAGCGATAGCTTCTCATCCAAGTCAACAATACATAACAACCTAATCAAAGGCCCTGATATAAATGATATGATAAAATAATTATCCCTAAACTTTAAGTCTAAAATAATTGAAGCTACTTCCTTTCCCTTGGAGGTTTTGGATATCTTCGAATTTGTATAAAACTTTAACTCTAAAACTTGCTTGTAGGTCATGATGGTGCTCATGAACACATTTTAAAGTTATAAAGGTTGTTGCAAAATGTGTTGCTCCAGGACGTAGGATCTCCTTCTAATCTTGCTTTTTCCTAAGCCATGCAAGTATGAAGATATGATTATAACAAAAAATTATCAACTTTGATTCTTTTTTTGCTAGGTCCTCTTGGAGAGGCATGCTGTCATTATCTTTAAAAATTAAGTAGTTCATACAATGTACAACACAATGTAACCAATAGATGTTGCTAAATCTTTGATGTAACATCTGACATACTCTCTTGAAACTAGCAGCATTATCAGTAACCATTTGAACTACTCTCTCTGGATCAACCCACTCAATAACCTAAGAAAATAAAGAACACAAATTTATAGTATCCTTTATGAGTAAACTATGCATGATATAAAAATTATTAGAACTAATGTAACTATCAATGAAACTTAATATCAAATTTAGCAATTAAACTTTAAAATAATTTAAAGTCACAAAAATGAAACAACATATCTTGCTGCTTTAGGTTCCCGCACGAGGTGGCCCGGTCATCTCGTGGCTCTCGATTCCTACACAGGATGACCATATCAGTGAATTTTTTATTATGAGATTACATTGGGGGAGGAATGCATACCTTAATTTGATGCATAACACTAATTTGTAGAGATAAAATTTTATATAACTTGATAAGAAAAAAGCTGTAAAATTAACATAAAGAAGAAAAAGAATTGGAACAATATATATTTTACTTATGAAGAAACAAATAAAGTTTAGTAGTCAAAAATTAATCTTACTTTGCATCAATATAAGTTATTTAATATGCTAATGAAAGTTTCTCTGGCATATAAATAAAATTTATAAAAAAATTTACTTCAGTATGAGGATTAGGGAATGAATACTCTTAACTCTGAAAATGTGACAAGGTTATTATGACAACATTGGCTTTGAGTTTAAATTCTCGATCACATCAAGTGGAAGTGACTAAGCCTAAAAGCATAAATCTTGAATAAGAAAGCTAAAAAAAATCTAGAAGAAAAACTCAAAAGGCCTTTTGGACATTTTTTTTTAGTTGAAACCAGGTCTACGCGTTGATATAAAAAACGGTTACAAGGTCCTTAGAAAGTTCCTTCAGCTCACTACGCTCATACGAGCTACAATCAAAAAGAAAAATAAAACCTACGAGCCAGTGAAACTTTTTGGACATAGATTCATTAGAATGCTAGTCAAAGGAAGAAATAAATAATTTGTTCTTTATGGCTAAGGCTGAGTTAGGCAATTCAGATTGAGCGCATAAATAATTTATCATACAATGAAGGAAAACCCTAGAGTTTCATGCTTAAAGTTTAAAAATAATAAATACTAAAATGAAACCTAAAAAAAATTGCCAATGCCCATAAGGAGCAATTATTACGTCCGATCAAAACCGAACGTATCTGAATGTATACCGAGCAATACCGAGTGCTCAATACCGAGTTTCAAATGATGTGGCGCGTGGTTATTGGTCTGTGAACGCGTTCGGTGACCGGATGTAATAATTGCTCGCCCATACGAGCCCATTTAGCTACTTAAAATTACATATTATTATAAGTTGATAAACGATAACCTTTTTTTAATCCTTCTGTTTTAACGCAATTAAACACTAACATAGATTTCAAACTTCACAAACTTTCTAAAATTTTTCTAAAAAGTACAAATTTCGTCAAAATGAGTTATCATAGATTTCTAAAACAAATTAATTATTTACAAGCAACCAAAACTAAATCCAAAAATTCGGAAACCTCCCCCCATCATTATAGAATTTTTCTAAGACAACAATGATTTCTGGTACGATCAGGGAAAACACACATTCAATATTATTCAAGTTGCTCATTTAAAATCCATAAACATTATTGCACTAAAGTTTTGTTTGAGATAATTTTTTATCACTATTCTTTATCTGGATTTTGAAAAAAAAAAACTCTTTAGAAACAAATTAGAACGAGCGGGAGACCGTGTTCGGTTGTTGGCTTCTGGCTTTGCAAACGAGTAGGACTATAGAAAACGGTGTTGGCTTCTGGCTTCGTGAGTGAGCAAGAAGGAGATGGTGTTGGTTTCACTGGCTTCGCGAACAAGTAGGAGACGCCGAGACGGTGAAGAAGATACACTGAACAGAACATATGCGATACGTCCGAATGAGATTTTTTTCCTCTATCGTATAAGCTTCGCCTTTATTAATATCAGTTGTCAGATCGCATTGTAGCTGAATTGGACAATTATTGAAAATCGGGACCGGTTGGCGGTCGAACTGCAGGTTCGAGCAGGCCGGTTAGTTATGATTCAATTTAAAACCAGTTTTGTGCAAAACTGGTTCAAAATTGAACCATAACTGACTGACCGGCCAGTTTGTGGTTCAACCAGCAGGTTCGATCCAATTTTAAAAGCCTTGCCTTTTAGATCTTCTATATTTTTAGCATCCATTTGGCCAATTTTCTAAATAGTTTTCTTTTTAATAGAGTTGAACATTCCCTTAATTCCTTCCAAAATAAATAAATAAACAAATAAATATTATAGTATTATAGTATTTTTTTTCTTTTTAATAGAGTTGAACATTCCTCGAATTCCTTCCAAAATAAAATAAATATATATACCATTGTATATTTTCATGGACAAAAGGAAGAGTTCGATGAATTTGAAATCTCTCCCTCGAAAATAATTTAATATTTTCTTAATCATAATATAATATGCAAAGAAAGACAAGTCACTCGAAACTCTAAACCTAATCACAATTTATAGTTAACTTAGGCTTCGTTTGGGACGGCTTTTTTATTGCTTTCTAAAACGGAGTTTTAGTACAAAAATAAAAAATTTTGTACTAAAACTCCGTTTTAGAAAGCAATAAAAAAGCCGTCCCAAACGAAGCCTTAAACTCATTTGGGACAACTTTCCTACTACTTTCTAAATCAGATGTTCAATAAAATTTTGTACTAACAATATGATTTATAATTGTTGCTAAATGAACTGATGCAATATATTAAGAAAGTTGTTCCAAAAGAAGCTCGAACACATCTAAATTATTAAGCCTGAGTTCTTCCATTCGAAATAAAAGGAAGACATTAATGCTCAATTCATTCAAACCAACTTTATTAATTCTTATTTGAAAAAGGAAAACTTCTACCGAGATCACACAATACATTAAGAGTACGTAGTTAAATATTTCCGAAAATTATCGAACGAGTAGTTTTAGGAGGATTAACCGCAGTAGCATTGAAGAAGAGAAATGGATAGATCTCATATCTCGCAGCACAACTTCTAGTAATCACATAGCAACCTGCAGCTGCTTCTCCACACACAGATTCTGTAATATTGAATGCATTCATCAAACACTTGGAGCATGCTACGCTATCGAGATCCCACGTGCACTGTGTCATTCCATAGATGATAATATTCTCATCATTATTGTTTTTCAAATTATGATTCTCTATTTGCCCCCACCCAAACTTCCTGTTTTCTACATTATATGAAGCTGTAAACCAAAGCTCAACTGATAACTCATGTACTGTAATCGTGTACACTTTCGGATTCGTCATATTCTTTGAAGAGCTCCACACAGAAACTACGTTCATGTCTGCTTGCCCATTAAAGTTGCTGGTGTTATAGCGAAGGAAGCAATACTGATACCAAATACCTGATTCGGCTGCATTCCAACATGTTGTTTGTATCTGTTGTGCTGCATTAGCGATGCATGCGGAACATGTCTGAACGCTAACGTCCCCTCGACACTCCGCAAGACCAAAGACAGCATCGCTACCACTGCCATGGGAGGAGTTTGCGAAACCATAAGCAGAAGTATTAGTCACCAGATCCAAAATCGTGTTTTTGATGTTGTTTTGTAAGTTTTCATTGTTGGTGAAGTTTTTCCCACATTCCTTTCTGATCAGATCAGTGTCGTCTCCTTTGATTCCAGAAATGATGAAAACGATCAGAACAAAGAGGAAGACGAGGTGGTTTGAAAAAGCCATGGATATATAAGTCATATAGGTGTTTCTGTTGCTGCATTCTGTAGTTGCTTCCATGTATATATATACATATAAATGAATAGAATTGGTAAATCTGCATAGTTTTTATCTTTGGTTGTATTAATGATGTTTATTTGGTTGCATTAATGATGTTTATGAAAGTATAAGTTGAATTGAACCACTCAAGAAATATATATGAATTTATTTTTTGAACAATTTGACTGTCTTTGGCAATATATATCTTATTCATATGTAAGGGATATATTGTCTGATTCATGTGTTAACCAATTCAATAAGAGTTGGAATCTAATTATCTTTTGCTTATTGATTTGTCTGATCATTCATGCATTGAATATATATAATTGATATATCATCAAAAAATTATCTTGATCGGGCACGAATCTCAAGGCAAAATTATGTTGGAAGCTTCAAAAATTAAATCGGAAGCCATATGAACTTCAATTTCAGTAAACTTACAGTCGAACTGAACCTCTCAAAAATACAAACCCAACTACACCAAATTCGACTCAATCTGAGCTCAAATGAGTCTAAATCAAATACCCAAAGCACATTTGGAAGGTTCAAACCATAATTTGGATTATCAATCAGTTTTCAAACATGATATGCTTATAATCAAATTGAGCGGCTCGATGAGACAAATCCAACGAGCTCAAGATCGTCAAATTCTGATATCATTAGGGCCTTCAAATGTCCGATTAATGGCCCATGATCAAGGGATTCTACATCAGTCGTCCACTCAAACAACTCCCGATTTACTCATGATCTTCCTCCTATTTATTGGTTATGTCACTCTAAAAAACTATAAATAAGCAAGAAGAGAAGAGAATGAAGCAAGGAAGAGACTTCTCGTCGATCACCATCAGAATTTCACCCGGCAACTAAAGGGCAGCAAATCTAGATGGTTCTCGTCGTCCAGTCTCCGCACATAATAAAAGTTTACCGTTACGTGAAAGGCTACATATTAATCTACAAAAATAAGAAAAATACATAACAATGCTAAATGGTTGTTTTCAATTAGATACATGTAGTGCTACTTAGTTTTATTAAAATAATCATTGACTAACTTAACATAAGTCGTCAATCAATGAGGACACCAATTAACTTATTGATTAAAGTCATCAACTTCATTGAAAGAAGACAAAAACTTGCTTGAGTGAATATGGATGACTAGTTTCTTATCTTGGGCGAATGTTTTTTGATTATCCTCGGAATTCATGTATTCTTCCAACTTCCCTATGATATTAGCAAGTTCATTAAGGTCTTGGGTAGTTCTTGATTGTTCGTTCATTAAGGTCTTGGGTAGTTCATGATTGTTCTAACCAAGTTCACAATTTCTTTTATTCTGACACAATAGAGTTTTCTTGAACTTAGCAGATTTAGCGTGTGCAATTGCACCTCGTCTCCACCACGACTTGCTTCATGCTTAGGCATAATGTTATGAGTTTATGATATCTAAAGCCAATTGAAATGATTCCACTAATTTTTGTCATTGATTGCAAATGAGGCCTTATCTCTTCTCTCTCGCTCTCTTCTTGTATATCTCTTCTCTCTCATAAACAAACAAAGATAAAAAAATACAAAAACCATCAAGGGACACAACTCTTCTTGAAAAATAAGAAAGAAACTTGTCCAGCTCGACTCGCAAAACCGCGATATTCAACTCTGTCTCCAGTCTACCTGATCGACAGTGCTATACAGTTGAACGAAGAAAAAAATTTCATTTACCAAAAATAATTCATGAATACCAAAAATAAAGCTATCTTCTAATTAATTCAACTAGACCTTATAATTTTTTTTTGCTTTTGATAATTATTTTATCTATCATACTATAAATGAGGGTTGAAAAAAAATGTTAATGTTGCATGGATATCTTATCTTAATTGAGTATTACATCTTCTTTTTATTATAGTAGTGAAAGGCTTATGTGATCTCTATACATTTTTGAAGATAGCTTTATTTACATTACGTGCTCTGTACATATCATCATATAGATATCCAAGCGATAGCTTTTCATCCAAGTCAACAATACATAACAACCAAATCAAAGGCCCTGATATAATTGATATGATAAAATAATTATCCCTAAACTTTAAGTCTAAAATAATTGAAGCTATTTCCTTTCCCTTGGAGGTTTTGGATATATTCAAATTTGTATAAAACTTTAAGTCTAAAACTTGCTTGTATATCATGATGGTGCTCATGAACACTTTTTAAAGTTATAAAGGTTGTTACAAAATGGGTTGCTCCATGACATATGATCTCCTTCTAATCTTGCTTTTTCCTAAGCCATGCGAGTATGAATATATGATTATAACAAAAAATTATCAACTTTGATTCTTTTTTTGCTAGGTCCTCTTGGAGAGGCATGTTGCCATTATCTTTAAAAATTAAGTTCAAACAATGTACAACACAATGTAACCAATAGATGTTGCTAAATCTTTGATGTAACATCTGACCTGCTCTCTTAAAACTAGCAGTATTATCAGTAACTATTTGAACTACTCTCTCTGGATCAACAACCTCAGAAAATAAAAAACACAAATTTATAGTATCCTTTATGAGCAAACTATGCAAGATATAAAAATTATTAAAACTAATGTAACTATCAATGAAACTTAATATCAAATTTATCAATTAAACTTAAACATAATTTAAAGTCACAAAAATGAAACAACATACCTTGCGGCTTTAGGTTCCCGCACGAGGTGGCCCGGTCATCTCACGGCTCTCGGTTCCTACATAGGATGACCATATCTGCGAAATTTTTATTATGAGATTACATTGGGGGAGAAATGCATACCTTAATTTGATGCATAACACTAATTTGTAGAGATAAAATTTTATATAACTTGATAAGAAAAAAGCTGTAAAATTAACATAAAGAAGAAAAAGAATTGGAACAATATATATATTACTTATGAAGAAACAAATAAAGTTTAGTAGTCAAAAATTAATCTTACTTTGCATCAATATAAGTTATTTAATATGCTAATGAAAGTTTCTCTGGCATATAAATAAAATTTATAAAAAAATTTACTTCAGTATGAGGATTAGGGAATGAATACTCTTAACTCTGAAAATGTGACAAGGTTATTATGACATCATTGGCTTTGAGTTTAAATTCTCGATCACATCAAGTGGAAGTGACTAAGCCTAAAAGCATAAATCTTGAATAAGAAAGCTAAAAAAAATCTAGAAGAAAAACTCAAAAGGCCTTTTGGACATTTTTTTTTTTAGTTGAAACCAGGCATACGCATTGATATAAAAAACGGTTACAAGGTCCTTAGAAAGTTCCTCCAGCTCACTACGCTCATACAAGCTACAATCAAAAAGAAAAATAAAACCTACGAGCCAGTGGAACTTTTTGGACATAGATTCATTAGAATGCTAGTCAAAGGAAGAAATAAATAATTTGTTCTTTATGGCTAAGGCTGAGTTAGGCAATTCAGATTGAGCGCATAAATAATTTATCATACAATGAAGGAAAACCTTAGAGGTTCATATGCTTAAAGTTTAAAAATAATAAATACTAAAATGAAACCTAAAAAAAAAATTGTCAATGCCCATAAGGAGCAATTATTACGTCCAGTCAAAACCGAACGTATCTGAATGTATACCGAGCAATACCAAGTGCTCAATACCGAGTTTCAAATGATGTGGCGCGTGGTTATTGGTCTGCGAACGCGTTCGGTGACCGGATGTAATAATTGCTCGCCCATACGAGCCCATTTAGCTACTTAAAATTACATATTATTATAAGTTGATAAACGATAACCTTTTTTTAATCCTTCTGTTTTAATGCAATTAAACACTAACATAGATTTCAAACTTCACAAACTTTCTAAAAAGTAAAAATTTCGTCAAAATGAGTTATCATAGATTTCTAAAACAAATTAATTATTTACAAGCAACCAAAACTAAATCCAAACATAAATAAAAAATTCGGAAACCTCCTCCCATCATTATAGAATTTTTCTAAGACAACAATGATTTCTGGCACGATCAGGGAAAACACACATTCAATATTATTCAAGTTGCTCATTTAAAACCCATAAACATTATTGCACTAAAGTTTTGTTTGAGATAATTTTTTATCACTATTCTTTATCTGGATTTTGAAAAAAAAAAAAACTCTTTAGAAATAAATTAGAACGAGCGGGAGACCGTGTTCGGTTGTTGGCTTCTGGCTTTGCAAACGAGTAGGACTATAGAAAACGGTGTTGGCTTCTGGCTTCGCGAGTGAGCAAGAAGGAGATGGTGTTGGTTTCACTGGCTTCGCGAACAAGTAGGAGACGCCGAGACGGTGAAGAAGATACACTGAACAGAACATACACTACCAAAAAACAGACCCTTTCGCAGCGGTTCTTTGCACCGGTTTTAAAAACCGCTGCGAAAACCACGCTTTGCATCAGAAATTTAAATCCAGTTGCAGCGGTTTTAACCGCTGCTATTTGCACCGGTTAAAACCGCTGGCAAAGCCCATCCGTGAATTTAAGTAACTCAAAGCCCTAATTCCTCTCTTCGATCTTGCTCGCGCGAACGAGACGACGGGAGCGAATCCGGATAGCTGCGGCGAAAATCTTCTCCTCTTGCGAATCTCGGCCGACCGTGCCTTCATCCTCATCACCGTGAGTCTCTTCCCCTTCATCCTCTTCTTCACTTTTTCTTCTCATTGTTTTTCTTCATATTCTTCGTTTGCTTTCCTTAGGGTTTAGGTTAATCACAACCGTAGCTTAGTCGTTGGTTTTTAGAAATGAAATGCAAAGCCTCCTTATACATTTAGGATGCAATCTTTTTATAAAAAACAAATATAGAAAACTTTCCCTCACGCCACAAATACTTGACGTCACGGATGGGCTGTGAAATCCTTTAGAAACTCAGTATTGAAGGGAATTACAATGAACATTCAGAAAAATTTGAATGTTTATTATTAATTTTTCTTTTTAAGTGTGGCATCTCAGTTGATCATTGAAGTGCTCTAACTACACAGGAACAGTAGCCGAGATTTTTCTTTTTTTTTTTTGAGAAAAAAATATTTCTTTGAGTTTTACAGTAGTTAAAATTCAAAACATATATAACTAATATGGTTGAATTTCAATGTTTTGAATGCAACAACACAATCCATTTTGCAAACAAATGATGTTTGAATAATTTCACACAATGTCATCTTTGTAGACCTTCATTTTCATTATTGTTTGATCAGGTTGCATATGAGTTCTTAGTAAATTTGAAGTTGTGGACACGTTGACAAAATTTGTTTACCAAAAAAAATAATGTTTGAGTGATTTTCATTGTGGTTGAGGCATTTCAAATTCATTGCATGCGACGTCGTGTCAATAGGTCAACCACCTCGTTGTAAATACTCGAATTGATATTAATATATACAGAGTTAACAACGTGTGGAAGCCACAAAGAAGTTTAATGCCCAATAAAAATTTTCATTTACTGGTTTGTTAGAAATGAAAGCACTCCAAATAGGAGAAATAATGAAACGAAGCACTTTTTTTAGCATTAAAATAATGATTATTGCCACTATTTTGTAGAAGTTACAAGAATGTTATCATGAAGTCCTTGATGTAATCATGAGCTCTATATTTGGGTTAGGAATGACCTTTCAAAAGCCAACCTTATTTTTTGGTAGTATATTAGTGATATTTTTTATGTTATTTACAAATTTAGGTGTTATATGAGTGAATTTTAAAATTCAAAGGTTAAATTTATAAATACATAAAAATTATGTGATATATATGTTTATCCCTCTAAGAAGAAAAATTAAAGAAATTTCAAAAGTGTGTGAGAGGCTGACGATTAAGGGCTTCATTTGGAACAACTTTCTTACAGCTTCTTAAAACAGCTTTCAAGCGAAAAAATTAAAAATTTTATACTAAAAACTGCTTTAAGAAACTGTAAGAAAGTCATATCAACCGAAGCCTAAGATTCATTTTTCTTAATTAATGACCCCTATTTTTCATTTATTTTTAAAAAATCATATAATAAATATATATTCTAAGCCAGTTCTCCAAATGTATTTTACTCTCCAACTACATCCAATTTTTTATTTTAGTAGTTTCATATATAAAAATTAATCATAATAATAATTTAAGCATGTGTGCTTATTTCATATAAATATCATTACACATCCACTACCAAAAAACGCGCTCTTTCGCAGCGGTTTAGCGCAGCAGTTTTAAAAACCGCTGCAAAAACTGTAAATTTAATTAGAAAATTATCTATTTTGCAGCGGTTATAACCGATGCTATTTGCAATATAATTCTAGGACACATAGTTGCACATTAATATAAAACAACATCATCGCATATTAATATAAAACAACATCAGTATAAATAAATGGTGTTATTATAGAAAGTTTTTTGAATGATTGGACTATAGTTGAATATGTAATTAAGGGGGCACGTGCCTCATGTCCCACCTATTTACAATATAATTCTAGGACAAAACCATATCCTTACATTTATTCTTCTCCTCATTCTTCTTACCCAATTTCCTTTTCTTGCTCTACTTCGCCTGAAGTCGCAACCTCCAAAAACCCAGCCTGTGAGTTCTTAAGCTAAAATGAGGCTTTGGTTATGTAAGGTAAGCAAAATGCTTAATTATTATGCATATTTGCTATTCTATCCAAGGCCTTCACCACTGCTCGACTTCAAAAGTGAAATTCCATCACTTTTTCTATAATAATAATAATATATATGAACCATAAGTTAATTAAAACTTCCAAAAATTTTATTCAAATTGAAACTAATTCAGATACTTTCATGCCTTATAAATTAGTATATATTTCTATAGACCAATTTGTACCAATTGTAAATTAGAACACAATAAAATAATTTTTTGTGATTTTCGTGAAAATTGATATTTTGGGGTATAATATAATTAAGAAAAATTATATTTTTACCTTATGAAAATTGGGTATATAATGTTTTCCTTCTTATTAGATCTGTAAGAAATTATTCTACTTCTTAATTCATGAAGAACAAACTCTAATATCTTTTTAGACTCCTTCACATATGTTCAATTACTATGTAACTCGATTTCATCTTGTTGAACTCTACGATTTTTATTTGTAACTCATTTTCTTAGTGAGTGTGTGTGTGTATTTATATATTGTTTATATCAAATATATCTACTGCTAATCTTAATCCATGTAACACATTTATAATGAATGTTTAGTTTTAATGTGCAAACAATTTGTTCAGATATTACTCTTATTTTTATACATTTTCCTATATAATTATCTACATAGTAATGAGAATGAATGAAATCTTAATGGCAACCTTGATTTCCTGATGGGTTGCTTTTTGCTTTATATGTTATGATTTGTGTTGTTTGTTGCAGGTGTGAACGGCAAGGTTTCAAAATTTAAAAAAAAAATTCTGGATATTAGTGGCGGTTATAACCGCCACTAAGGCCCAGAAAACCGCCGCTTAACGCCGATAAAGTCGATTTTGCTTGCCTTTGTTGCGGTTAAAACCGCCATTATTCTGGGAATTACTGGCGGTTTAAACCGCTGCAAAAAAATGCTTTATAAAAAAGCTACCCCGCCGGTCTTAAAACCGCTGCGGAAGGCCGTTGCAGCGGAAGGCAAAAACGGCGGTTCTGCAGCGGTTTAATGACCGCTGCAAATAATTTTGTTGCGGTTATAACCGCCAGGAAAAGTTAAAATTTATGCTGCAAAAACCTTATTTTTTGGTATTGATATGCGATACGTCCGAATGAGATTTTTTTCCTCTATCATATAAGCTTCGCCTTTATTAATATCAGTTGTCGGATCGCATTGTAGCTGAATTGGACAATTATTGAAAATCGGGACCGGTTGGCGGTCGAACTGCAGGTTCGAGCGGGCCGGTAAGTTATGATTCAATTTAAAACCAGTTTTGTGCAAAACTGGTTCAAAATTGAACCATAACTGACTGACCGGCCAGTTTGTGGTTCAACCAGCAGGTTCGATCCAATTTTAAAAGCCTTGCCTTTTAGATCTTCTATATTTTTAGCATCCATTTGGCCAATTTTCTAAATAGTTTTCTTTTTAATAGAGTTGAACATTCCCTTAATTCCTTCCAAAATAAATAAATAAACAAATAAATATTATAGTATTATAGTATTTTTTTTCTTTTTAATAGAGTTGAACATTCCTCAAATTCCTTCCAAAATAAAATAAATATATATACCATTGTATATTTTCATGAACAAAAGGAAGAGTTCGATGAATTTGAAATCTCTCCCTCGAAAATAATTTGATATTATCTTAAGCATAATATAATATGCAAAGAAAGACAAGTCACTCGAAACTCAAAACCTAATCACAATTTATAGTTAACTTAAACTCGTTTGGGACAACTTTCCTACTACTTTCTAAATCAGATGTTCAATAAAATTTTGTACTAATAATATGATTTATAATTGTTGCTAAATGAACTGATGCAATATATTAAGAAAGTTGTTCCAAAAGAAGCTCGAACACATCTAAATTATTAAGCCTGAGTTCTTCCATTCGAAATAAAAGGAAGACAATAATGCTCAATTCATTCAAACCAACTTTATTAATTCTTATTTGAAAAAGGAAAACTTCTACCGAGATCACACAATACATTAAGAGTACGTAGTTAAATATTTCCGAAAATTATCGAACGAGTAGTTTTAGGAGGATTAACCGCAGTAGCATTGAAGAAGAGAAATGGATAGATCTCATATCTCGCAGCACAACTTCTAGTAATCACATAGCAACCTGCAGCTGCTTCTCCACACACAGATTCTGTAATATTGAATGCATTCATCAAACACTTGGAGCATGCTACGCTATCGAGATCCCACGTGCACTGTGTCATTCCATAGATGATAATATTCTCATCATTATTGTTTTTCAAATTATGATTCTCTATTTGCCCCCACCCAAACTTCCTGTTTTCTACATTATATGAAGCTGTAAACCAAAGCTCAACTGATAACTCATGTACTGTAATCGTGTACACTTTCGGATTCGTCATATTCTTTGAAGAGCTCCACACAGAAACTACGTTCATGTCTGCTTGCCCATTAAAGTTGCTGGTGTTATAGCGAAGGAAGCAATACTGACACCAAATACCTGATTCGGCTGCATTCCAGCATGTTGTTTGTATCTGTTGTGCTGCATTAGCGATGCATGCGGAGCATGTGTGAACGCTAACGTCCCCTCGACACTCTGCAAGACCATAGACAGTATCGCTATCACTGCCATGGGAGGAGTTTGCGAAACCATAAGCAGAAGTATTAGTCACCAGATCCAAAATCGTGTTTTTGATGTTGGCTTGTAAGTTTTCATTGTTGGTGAAGTTCTTCGCACATTCCTTTCTGATCAAATCAGTGTCGTCTCCTTTGATTCCAGAAATGATGAAAACGATCAGAACAAAGAGGAAGACAAGATGGTTTGAAAAAGCCATGGATATGTAAGACATATAGGTGTTTCTGTTGGTGCATTCTGTAGTTGCTTCCATGTATATATATATACATATAAATGAATAGAATTGGTAAATCTGCATAGTTTTTATCTTTGGTTGTATTAATGATGTTTATTTGGTTGCATTAATGATGTTTATGAAAGTTTAAGTTGAATTGAACCACTCAAGAAATAGATATGAATTTATTTTTTGAACCATTTGGCTCTTTCTTTGACAATACTGTGGGCTCCAAAAATTCGGCCCCGGTCTCCGCCCGCTTTTCTTATTCGGCGAGGGAGTTTTAACGAACTAAGTTCCGGGGTAAATTTTGGAAGGCAGATGGGTTTGTAGATAAGACACTACCCAGAGATTTCGCCCTCATTTTGTGAGGACTTTATGATCTGAGTTCTTGTTTACTATAGGCGCAAGCCCCTATAGTTAATTACCCCTCCGATCACGAGAGAGAACTTTCGATTAAGGCTAGTCGTCAATCAGATACGTATAGAATACGTGTTATCTGGCATATAGTAGCATCAATGAATTTGAGATTGGAAAGATTGGATATTGGTAGAATTTGGATTTGAAAATTGGGTTTGGATTTGGGAACTTGAGAAATGTTTGGAAAGTTTGATATTTAAAATAGAAATTTCATCATCGTGCACTTAAAACGGATGGAGGAATGGATGATAGACCCGATCAAGATCCCATGGTTCCGTCATCCCGGGCCATCGTGGTCCCTGGTCTACTTAGTCAGAGGAGGTAGTCGACCCAACCTGACAGAAGGATCCTTGTCGGCAGCCATGGGTTGCTTCGTCCAAGGAGACCTTGTAGACCGGGGTTGAATGTTTGTCTAAGGGGACAAATTTGAATCCACCTTAGCTAACAGAGGGCTTTGAGCCCTATCGATCATATCCTATTGATTCATATCTCAAGGATTTAACGCCATTAAGGAGCGTATTGGCTCTGGCCATAACCGTTATCTGTTGTGCCATTTGGCGGCAGAACCACTCGGTTCAGAGGGCCCCGGGTCATAATCGTTTACCTGCAGTGTCATTTGGCGGCGAAACTGCCGGTTAGAGAACACGTACCACGTCCTTACTGGCAAAAGATTGTTTGAGAATGGATCATAGTGATATTTTCGACTAGGCATTTGGCTCTTTGTGAGCTAGAGTTTATTTGAATTTGTCCGCCTCGGCAAACTGTTGCGGAGGGCGGATGGATTTTGCTTTAACTGCGTTGATGAATTTATTTCAATTTTAAATATTTTGGATTTTGAGATTTTGGATTTTTGTATTTTGATAGACATTTGGGATATTTGAAATGGATTTTGGATATCTGGGAGATGTTTGAAAAATAATATTTGGGAACCCCTCCGGTTGAGATCTGCATTCAACACGACCATCATCGGGGTGTTTGAGATCATTTCTTTTTATGGATTGAACCTTGTCAACTCTGTCGGGCTGTCGACAGAGGATCGGGTTTCGTAGGCTTTGTACCCTTGAAAGTGAATTCTTTTGATTTTAGGCATTGAAGGCTTAATATGAATGTATTAAAATAAATATTCTGGTCACCACGGCCACATATTTATTTGTTGGTTCGAACCTTGTCGACTCCTATTAATCCGTATAGGAGGATCGGGTTCGAGCCTGAATTCACTTGTCAACCCGCGCAGCATCCCTAGACATCACGTGTGTACCAATAACACGCTCGTCGGGGCCCATGCGGGTTCTTGATTGCTTTTACCCCTTTTAGTGTACCTATGTGTATACAAACTACGGTGCACGTGCAGGGATATTTTGAAATCATTTGTAGACGCCTTCTGTCCGCTTGCATAAAAGTTGCGGATCCGGTGGCGTAGCAGCTTTTGAATAGAGTTGTTCGCTGCTTCGTACAGGTAGACTGTCGTGCACTATTTGTTGATTTTTGTAAGCGGATCATAGTGCACTAACTAATCTCCTGCCTTATACTTGTAGATATTTGTAAATGGCCCGTTGTATACATCACGAGCTTCTCATAGTGACTCATTATCATTTATATTTGATATAGTCGTATTACCTTTTGTTGGGGATGATGCATTAAATATACAACAAATCTCCTACGACAATTAGTAGGATCTTTCATATGTTGTACATCTTTCGTCTCCACTTGTAATGAATCAATGTGTTTGCTAATCATTTGAATGTTAATTGATCGTAGTATTGCGTTACAAGCCACTCGTCGCTGCTCATGAGCGAGCCATTACGCATTAGTGAATCTCTTTTATGCTTGCCCTCAAATTACAGCTTGCTGATTGTGTAACAAGTACTCTACATCGACCCGTAGGGACTTACATCTGCTATAGTCTTTCTATACTTTCCTATAGATGACGTGTTGAATATACTCTTGTGTCTGTAGAGAACCAATCATATTTATTGTATATCTACCAATGTTGCTTGCAAGTGAATGGCCTCTTTGTTTGCATTGATTACAAGCGTATCGTAGCATTCAAAGTATGTTGCATATATATATTTACAGGATACATAGCACTTGAGGATACAATGACCTATCATTGCATATTAGTCCTTTAGCACTTGTAAGGGACTATCTTTCATTTGCCAATTAGCTGAAGTTGGCTAAATGGATGTTGCAAATCAAATATCATCATACAAAAATTCCATATCAAGTTTGAAATGAATTTGTGCATGAATCTTCACTTTTTTGTATGACATTTGAATGAGTACTTTACCCTTAAATTAAAGTGACAACTCCTTATCACTCCTTTGGAGCTTTTGATGTCATCATTCAAATCAAGTTCTACTTGATTTTTAATCAAATGAGACTCAAGATACAAGTTCAAGTTTGAGTCAAAAGTGTTCAATCAAGTTCATTGTCCAACTCATTCAAGCTCAAATAGGTTTTCTCTTGTTCAAATCCTTGTTGCATTTGGACCCATTTCATGTTCAAATTCATCATATGCTTAATGCCATTTGATTAGAGTTCATTTAAGTCCAAGATGAGTTCTTTGCATTCGAGATCAACTCGTTTGGACTTAGCTTGAATTTTCAATTTAGTTTAAGTTCAAGTTAATGTCATTTAGTCTAAATCAAGTCCACAAGTCTGTCATTGCTTGTCCAAGTCTTTGTTCAAGTCCTCGTAGTCTTGCCAAGTTCAAATGGCAAGTTGAAGTTCTATGTCCACTGTAGTCCAACACAAGTATTTGCTTGAGTTCAAATGCCCAAGATCATGTTCCTCTTTTCTTTGTTCATTTCGAGTTCTAGTTTTGATTTGAGTTTCTTATAGTTCAAGGTTGATTCAAGTCTTTGCTCACATAAGTATGAGTTCAAGTATGGTTTGGTATGCAAGTTCAAATCCCCTTGCTTGAGTTTTCTTAAGCCATTTGCTTATTTATCCAAGATTGATTTTAGTTCAAATGATGTCCAAATGAGATTCAATATTTTTTTAAAGTCCTTGGATTTTTCAATCCAAATTTCGGCAGCCTCCCGGCGTCTCCCCTGTTTAGGGGAAAAACCAAGAGGCAACCTTCCCCTCGACGCTACGTGAGCGCTTCAGGTAGGTGTCAAAAATGACACCGCGGTCGCATGAGTATTTTTTTTATCCCCGCCTGCTACGTGAGCATTTAAGGGTTTTTATGTTTGTTGATTATAAGAAGAAAACAGGCGTTAGAAAAAACACAAATTTCCCCCCTCTGCACCACGTGGGCGTTCGGGGGTACTTATAAAAAATAAAGAACACTTTTTTTTATCCCCTTCGTCGCAAGCGTCGCACCGGTTTCCCACCCTAAACGCTACTTGAGCGCCTCGGGGGTTTGCCGGCTCGTTGCAAGCTTTGAAGAGGGATTCTTAAATCGTCGCGAGCATCGCACCGGTTTCCCGCCTTAAACGCAACGTGAGCGCCTCGAGGGTTTGCCGGCCCGTTGCAAGCATCGATAAAAGAACCATTTCATTTTTTTTTATAATTAGTGATAAATTAAATATAATTAGTTATATTTAAACTATAACTAATTGTATTTAACTTAAAATTAATTACAAATTAATTAAATATAATTTATAATTAATTTAAAATTAAATATAATTAATTACATTTATCATATAATTAATTATATTTAAATTAGGATTAATTATAAATTAATCATATTTAACTTATAATTAATTATAAATTAATTACAATTAATTATATTTAATGAATAACTAATTATATCTTAATTTAATATTAATTATAAATTAAATGAATTTAATTTGAAATTAATTATAAATTAATTATAAATAATCTCAAACAAATAAAAATACAAATAATAATAGTAATAACATAATTATTATAATTGATAATAAAAATAATCATCAATAATTGTGTAATATAATTATTATCATCAATAATAATTACAATAACATAATTATTATGATTAATTAAAATTATCAAAATTTATGATAATACAATTATCATAATTAATAATAATTATAATTATCAACCATTATAATAATATATTCATTATAACAATTAATAATTATAATAATATAATTATTATAATTATCAATAATTATAATAACTAATCCTAACCCTCATTAAATAAGGATTAGTGGTTACCAGAGATCAGAGAGGGGTCGGGTGAGAGAGGGTTTTATTTAAGTGGAGATAGGGCACGGGTAAGAGGAGAGATCGGGTATGAGCAGGAAAGGATCGGGCAGAGCAATGGCCTGGATCTTGTGGAGCTCGACTTCGGTACAGGAGGAGTCGGAGGAGAGGAATGGAGTCGGCTTCGGCTCTTGGGGAAGAAAGAAAGGCAAGGTGGGAGCTTCTCTCTCTCTCTCTCTCTCTCTCTCTCTCTCTGTGTGTGTGTGTGTGTGTCCGTGAGGATCAAGCTCACGGTCGGGAGCAGGAGTCGGGAGCCTTGCGAATGGGAAGGGAGGAGATGTCGATTGGAAGAGGCGAATGTGTCGGAGGAGAGGTCGGGAGGAGAACGGGGCTTTGACGTTGGCTTGAGGTCGGGAGAGGGCAGTGGAGATCGGGATTTGGTGGAGCTCGATCGGCTCTGGTCGTGGAAGCAGCGGGAGAGGAGGAGTGGAACGAGCAGCGACTGAAGGCAGGGTTCTGCTTCATTTTATAGACGCGATCCGAGCAACGACCGAGGCGAGATCGCGAGATTTCTGCAGGAATCGCGGGAAATTGATCGGAGCGGCGCCGTTTGCAGCGATTCAGCGGGATTTGAGCAAAATTTCTGGAGGAGTTCGGCAGGTTTCGCTGCAGAATTCTGGGATCCGTCGGGCAAGGTATGACTGTGATGCTTCTCTTTTTTTTTTCTTTTGGTTTTTACATGAAGGTTAACAAATACATAAGAGTTGATTTGTCTTATTCATATGTATGGGATATATTGTCTAATTCATGTGTTAACCAATTCAATAAGAGTTGGCATCTAATTATCTTTTGCTGATTGATTTGTCTGATCATTCAGGCATTGAATATATATAATTGATATATCATAAAAAAATTATCTTGATCGGGCACGAATCTCAAGGCAAATTATATCGGAAGCTTAAAAAATTAAATCGGAAGCCATATGAACTCCGATTTCAGTAAACTTACAATCGAACTGAACCTCTCATGAATACAAACCCAACGACACCAAATTCGACTCAATCTGAGCTCAAATGAGTCTAAATCAAAGACCCAAAGCACATTTGGAAGCTTCAAACCATAATTTGGATTATCAATCAGTTTTCAAACATGGTAAGCTTGTAGTCAAATTGAGCGGCTCGATGAGACAAATCCAACGAGCTCAAGGTCGTCAAATTCTGATATCATTAGGTCCTTCAAATGTTCGATTAACAGCCCATGATCAAAGGATTCTGCCGTCCACTCAAACAACTCCTGATTTACCTGGTCTTCCTCCTATTTACTGGTTATGTCACTCTCAAAAAACTATAAATAAGCAAGAAGAGAAGATAATGAAGCAAGGAAGAGACTTCTCGTAGACCACCATCAAAATTTCACCCGGCAACTAAAGGGCAGCAAATCTAGACAGTTCTCGTCGTCCGGTCTCCGCACAGAATAAAAGTTTACCGTTATGTGAAAGGCTACATATTAATCTACAAAAATAAGAAAAATACATAACAATGCTAAATGGTTGTTTTCAATTAGATACATGTAGTGTGCTACTTAGTTTTATTAAAATAATCATTGACTAACTTGACATAAGTCGTCAATCAATGAGGCCACCAATTAACTTATTGATTAAAGACATCAACTTCATTGAAAGAAGACAAAAACTAGCTTGAGTGAATATGGATGACTAGTTTCTTATCTTGGGCGAATGTTTTTTGATTATCATCGGAATTCATGTATTCTTCCAACTTCCCTATGATCTTAGCAAGTTCATTAAGGTCTTGGGCAGTTCATGATGGTTCTAACAAGTTCACAATTTCTTTTATTCTGACACAATAGAGTTTTCTTGAACTTGGCAGATTTAGCGTGTGCAATTGCACCTCGTCTCCACCACGAGTTGCTTCATGCTTAGGCATAATGTTATGAGTTTATGATATCTAAAGCCAATTGAAATGATTCTACTCATTTTTGTCATTGATTGCAAATGAGGCCTTTCCCTATAGTATAGATATCTCTTCTCTCTCGCTCTCTTCTTGTATTTATTCTCTTGTGTTGTTCTATCATAAACAAACAAAGATAAAAAAATACAAAAACCATCAAGGGACACAACTCTTCTTGAAAAATAAAAAAGAAAATTGTCCAGCTCGACTCGCAACACCGCGATACTCAACTCTGTCTCCAGTCTACCTGTCGACAGTGATATACAGTGGAATGAAAAAAAAAAATTATTTACCAAAAATAATTCATGAATACCAAAACTTTATTCGTACAATCTACAAGAGAAAGAATAAAGATTATAGAGAAATTGAAACTCTTGACTTAAAAGTTTTGAGATTTCACTAAATTAGTAGTATCATAAAAAATTGTTTGTCATGAGCTAAATGTGTTTTTATTTGGAAATGTGTTTATTTGGGTGTGTGCATACACATGTACCATATATTTTTTATCATACATGAATTGATTTTAAGACATTCTTGAGAAAGATTATGAGCTAAATCAAATTTATTTTGAGCAAGCCAATAGAGAAAAATTATGCTGAGTTTCGAATTTTGGTCATTATCAATCCTATCTAATTGATTTCAAAGTTTGGTATATTTTATTTTGGAGCTCGAGTTGAATCAAATTTATTTTGAGCATAAGCAATTCCATTTCAGCTCAGTTAAGACTTAAGAAAGATTATTCTATTATTATCAGTACTGCAATTGAAATTTCATTTAAAATATCATAAGCCTATATAGATTTGCAAAACAAATGTTGATCTCATAACATTGGGAAAAAAAAAAAAAAAATCTGACGGCACATAAACCATGAAGCAGTTTTGCAGTCTGCAGAGCAGTCAAAGACACAAAAGCGTGATGGCCAAAGAAAATTAAGCAGGTTTGTAGAGCTTCTCCACCATTTTTTTGAACTCTGCAACATAAGGAAAGGAAGAGTATTAATAACAAATTCAGCTTAATAATTCGTTATTTATCTCTATTAATGCTTAAGAAATAGAAGAGCGTTGAACACCTTCTTGATTTGCCCAAAGTGCAGCAGCTTGGGTGTTGAGAGGCGAGTCATTATTAGGCTCTGAAACAAAACAAGAATAAAAAAATACAGTGAACGCCACTTATACAAAAGATCATTGATTGATTATATAACAAGTTATATTAAAGCTCATTTTCACGCTTAAGAATCGAAATCTACAGGAAATTATTGATGTTCTGAATACAGTTTTAGCACCAGTTACGAAGGTAGTTTGTAAAATTTTAAGAACTCGGTCATGCTTTCTTACCTCCCAAGAGACTCTGAATTGAGAGCAGTATTGTTCTAACATCATATGCCGATGACCATTTATCCTGTAGAAGCCAGTAACATATCAGATATCAGATCTCCCAACATAGAGAAAGATCAAAATATTGAAATTAAAGAGAAATTTTGGTGTAAAAGAACCTGAAGAATATCCAAGCAAATGTTGCCAGATAGATCCACATTTGGATGGAAACATGGATTCTCAAACTTAACCTTCGGAGGCTTAAAAGGGTAATCAGTAGAAAAGGAAAGGGAGAGTTTGTAAACCATTCCTTCATAAACTGTATCTTTTCCTCCACTGATAGTTCCTTTCCAGCAAAGGATGTTATCTCCCTCAGGAAATGCAGATATCCCAGGATCTCCACGCATCTGAATGAATTAAATTATTTTTAAGCGATGAAAAAACAATGTAAAGAAAAAATAAACCATTGATGCGGAATTTCCTGTCTTCTTACCATTAGAGCCATAAGTTCGGATTGCAACCTGTTTGTTGACAAAAGAAGACATACACATAAGTTAATAAAAAAAAATTCTTTGATTTCTTTATCGAGGGAAAATTACTCATGAACGAGCAGGAAAGAAAAAAAAAATAGAGAAAGAAATCAAGCAGATAAACAAAGCATTGGAGGTTAAAAATAAAAAATCTTTCCCCTTTTGTATGTTCTAACTTTTTCCTTTTGAGTGAGATCGAATTTGAAATTTTGAATTGCGAGGTCTTCTTGACGGAGGAGAAATAAAAAACAAATAAAAAGGAAGAAAAAAAGAAATTCCAATCAAATGAATATTTTATTGGAAGCAAAAACCTAACGATTCTTGAGAAACAGAGAAAAATGTCTCGAGGGAGTAAAAGAAAGATTAAATGCTTGAGTAGAGAGAAGTATGAGATGAGGACCTCTTCAGAACAGACTGTCCTTCAGTTCCCTTAGCCATCGGCTGAGGCTGCTTAGCGGCGGCGGCCAGGAATGGTGGCGGAGGAGCAACGGCTGCGCCTCCTGGGATGTTATCATGCGCATCGTGGCCCTCTCTTCTCGTCATTTTGGCTTTACTACTAGTTTGAGAGCTGAGATAGTTCTGATTGCAAACAGAGAGCAAGGTTTCTGAAACGAAAAAGAATAAGGGAAGCGGTTCAAGGATCAGTTTCTTTCTCCTCCGAATTAGCAGTGCAGAGGAGAAGAGAGAGAGCGAGAGAGAGATGGGGCTGTGAGAAGGCTGGGGTTTTTTTAAAGTCTATTTAGTGACCGGCGAGGAAAGCTAGGAAAAGCGATGACCGTTGGAGGAGAGAAGATTTGAAAATATTTTTTGACCGTTGGTGAATCACGTCAAAATTCTTTCCCATCTCGCAACGGCTAGCTAGCTGGTAGTTCACGTTCGAAATTTTGATTATTGAAATTTCCAATTAAAGTTTTTTTGGAACAGTTTTTTTTTATTAATTTTTAAAAATAAATTTTAAGTAATTTTTTTTAATTAAAATTATTTTAAAAAAAATTATATCACAGCTAAAGAGTGAAATACATAAATAATTTATATTATATTTATTTCAAAATAAATTCATCAAATTTAAAATCTATTGTGATTGAATCAAGTCCTGCCAATATTTTTTCATTGTTTTTAATATATAATCATAATGTTTACTTTTATAGTAATTTTATATATACCAAAAATAATGAATTCCATTTGAAAAAAATAAAATTAATTTCATAAAATCTTGTTTTCATTTCAAATTTCTTTTTAAATAGTATATTTCATGGCATGCAAAAGACAAGAAATTCAATGCAAAATATGAAAACTTTTGATGAACGTATTTAATGATTTTAACTTTTTTTTTTTAATCTATGCAATGAAGCTATTTAAGGATTTATCTAAGGCTTCGTTTGAGTCTATTTTCTTATTGTTTTCTAAAGCTTTTTTTAGTATAAATTATTTTTAAATGTAACAGAAAAACTATGGTAAAAAGATTTTCCAAACAAAACCTAAAAGTTTTAGCAATTGAGTCATTCAAACCCAATTCTCAAAGCAAAGAGATGACCTTCCTGAGCTTTATTGTTATTATTAAATCATCAATATAACACTCAACTTGTTTATTATTGAGGGCATCGAAGATATATATGATTATCCATTGATACTTTGCACTAACATTTTCAAAACAATCAAGAGGATTATTTTCCTCTCTAATAAACTCAATTTCGATCGCCTTTTTTTATCTTATAAAATTACTTATTGAGTTATTTCTTTGATTTTCAATTTCATTCTTCCAAGTGATTACTATTTGATGGGCAATTGCTAATATCAATAGCTAACATATGCATAGGCTATATACAGAAATAAGCAAGATGTTAAAAATAAAAAATAAATAAAAAAGCAGGATGTGCCTCTTCAATTTTCATGTTTTTTTATAATGCATCCTAGACTTTACTGTGAAACGCTTTTTTATTGATTTATGAAGCTGTTTTAGAGAAAGTAACTTTTTAATATTAGGATAGAAAACATCTTTTTATTATAAAAAAATTTTTAAAGCAACAAAAAAGGCAGCAACGGTGGGCAGCTAGCGGCGACTAATGGTGGTCGGTGGCGGTGGCAGAATATGGTTAAAAGATAAAGATCAAATTTTAAATATGAAAATTATTTTATCAATATTATTATTTTTTATCAAAGTAAGGGGTGTCAACCTAATCATTAAAAGTTTCCATTAAAAAGAAAAATTAGAGTGCAACATTATACATAATATAAATACGAAAAGTGGGTAAGAACTAAGGAAGAACTTTCCAAAGACAGCAATACAAACAACTAAGCACACAGCCGAAGAAGTAAAGTTCTAAAGGGCTATTTAGTTGTTTGTTAAGTAAATACAGTATAAAGTAAATATTTTAACGTTGTTTGATTGTCTGTAATGTGAATAGAGGTGACAATGACTTAATCTGTTTGATTGGGTGCAAACAGAGTAAAGTAAAATCATTGTATTTGAAAATAATGAACAATTTGATAATTTCTATAGCTCAGGAACATGATCTAAGCAAGATGAAAGGAGAAAAAAATGGAATCCACACATCTCCAATCTAGTCAAAGACATGGTATCATAAACAAACAAGCAATAATCATCCAAGAACATACATTTTTACATACTCAGAACTCATCAAACAACTTAAGCACATCAAAATAAAGCACAAGCTAACTTACTGACCAAGCTTCAACAAATAAACACAAACTTTCTAATCACAAATAATGTAATCCTCATTTCTTACCAAACAAACACATAATTTATTGGCATCCGGACATAGCCTTTACGAAAGCAACAGTAACCAAGTCTAGAAGCTTAATCGCTCAGAGAGAGAGAGAGAACAACCTCCAAGAGCCTGCATTCAAGCAATGGCCGCTCCTCTTTCTGGGATCCTTCATTCTCCATAATCAGTAGAAAATCTTAAAGAAAATAATGGGATTTGAGCACCCGCTAAACCCAACAACAAAATAAATCCTCCGTCTCCCCTTTGGACTGTAAATCCCTAAAAATCCTGAAATTTCTCGGATTGACGGGATTTGGCTAAAGAAGCACGCAAAATGGAGAAAGACAAATTCCTTCACAACGAGCGAGCTCCTATAGTTGCTTCAGTGACTTCCGATCTGACAGGAAGGAAACGTCGTCAAAGGGGAGAAGTCAAAATAGCAAGGAGCCGATGAAGTGGCTCGAACAAAACTCTACCTAATGTGAAGTAACAAAGTCTGATAGCCACGACGAAATAGAGAAGCTCAAAAGCTATCTGATCGGAGCTCTCAACTTGGAGGAAGAAATGACGATGGTTTCTACAACAATGGAGAAGAAACCATGATGGTTCTTGTTACAATGGAGAAAGAAATGCTGTCGTGAAATGAACTTTTTTTCTCTTGCCCGCGCTCGTGAATTTCTTTTCTCTTGAATTGAGTGGTTTTACTTAACCTAGTGAGTTTTCGTGTCAAAGCAAACATCTAAAAAGTTAAAATATATGCATTCATTTTGCATTACCCTTATTTTACTTTCAGCCAAAAAGCCCATTAATACAAAACAAAATTCACAAAAAGAGGCTATCGAGCAACCCAAATGCACTTTTACAGCTCAACCGAATTGCCCAGCTGCAATTTCAGCCAAGCCGGATTATAGAGGTATTAAGTTAATGTGTCATACTTTAAAACTTTGGGAGCGAGTTATGGAGCATAGGTTGCGGCGTGATACTAATGTTTCTCAAAATCAATTTGGTTTCATGCCGGGTAGGTCGACTATGGAAGCCATACATTTATTAAGAGGTTTGATGGAGAAATATAGAGAAAATAAGGAGGATCTACATATGATATTTATTGATTTAGAAAAAGCATATGATAAAGTTCCAAGAGAAGTGCTATGGAGAGTTCTTGAAAAGAAAGGAGTCAATAATGCTTATATTCAAATCATTAAAGATATGTATGCAGGAGCTATTACTTGTGTTCAAACACAAGGTGGATTGACTAAGTATTTCCCTATTTCGGTTGGGTTACATCAAGGATCAGCCTTAAGCCCATATCTTTTTGCTTTAGTCATGGATGTTCTCACTAGACATTTGCAAGAGGATATACCTTGGTGTATGCTTTTTGCTGATGATATTCTTCTTGTTGATAAGACTAGAGAGGGAGTTGAAGGTAAACTTGAATTATGGAGGTCAACCTTAGAGTCTAAAGGTTTTCGCTTGAGTAGATCTAAAACGGAATATATGGAGTGTAATTTTAGTAGTAATAGACCTAGTGAGGGGATTGTGACTTTGGGCGATCAAGTCATTAATAAGAGTACACGTTTTAGATATCTTGGATCTATTGTTCAGAGTGATGGTGAAATAGATGGGGATATTATCAGCAGAATTCAAGTTGGATGGTTGAAGTGGAGGAATGCATCAGGCTTGTTATGTGATATAAATGTACCCCTCAAACTTAAGGGAAAATTCTATAAGATGGTAGTGAGGCCTGCAATGCTTTATGGTGCTGAATGTTGGCCATTAAAAGAGAAGCATAATACTAAGTTAAGTGTGGCAGAGATGAGGATGCTCAGGTGGATGAGTGGCTTTACCCTTAGAGATAGGATACGAAATGAGCATATACGTGAAAAGGTTGGAGTAGCTCCAGTAGAAGATAAGATTAGAGAGAGTCGCCTTAGATGGTTTGGTCACATTAAACGGCGGCCTTCTGATGACCCGGTTAGGAGAGTAGAGGTATTAGATTTGACTTATGTTAAGAAAGGTAGGGGTAGACCTAAAAAGACTTGGTTAGAAAATATTAGGAATGACCTTTCTTTATTAGATTTAAACGAGAATTTGACTTTTAATAGGACACAATGGAGAAAAAAGATTCATGTAGCCGACCCCACGTAGTGGGATAAAGGCTTGATGTTGTTGTTTGTTGTTTATAGTTGCAGGAACTAGTTAAATAATAATTAGTAATTTCTTCATTATATAATTAGTGTTGGGATGAGTAAACACCACAATGGCAAAACAAGCAAGAAACCAAAAGCAACGGAAAGTAAATGACACGAGGATTTAACATGAAAACACTTAAAATAGGGGAAAAAAATACGAAGTCACACCACATCAAGAAATCCACTATGAAAATTGAGAGAAAAAAGTATAGATCTCTCACTCTCTCATTGCTTCTCCTCTCACATACACCATTCTCAATATCCAACATTATAGAAAATACAAAATTAAGCCAGTTATAACTATCAAGGGATGCAACCTTTGAGAAAAATGAGAAAGAAATTTGTCTGGTCCGTCTCGCAACTCTGCGGTGCAAGTTTAGGGCAGTGCTGCGCTCAAGCCTCTATTTGATGACACTGCGACACTTAAACTCGCAGCGTTGCAGCTTCGAATCTAAAGCGTTGTGGCGCTATGCTCTTTGTCGTTCGACGCTGGGGCGCTCGGGAAAATAACGTCAGGGCACTCGGGTACATAGTGCCAGGGCGTTGTACGGAGAAAAAAAATTTCGAGCAGGGGATAACCCTCCCAGCAAGCACGAAAAACTTGAAGTCCGAGGCAACAGAACAATCCGATAGATCAACACAACTAGATTTCACGCATAACAATTAGTTTAGTCAATTTCTCACCATCAGGTTAACCGGGTACTTTTCAACTTGCATTCTTCTCTTCTCTGACCACCTCAACATGGCTGATAGAACTCTAGAGTTTTGCCTTCCAAAGAGAGAAAAGAAGAAACTTCTGCTGTGCCACTTCCAAGCATAACGTAAATGAAAAGCAATCAGATGCTCAAACTTCATCAGTACGACAGAAAAAAAATACTAAACAAACAAAAAATTCCAACTAAGAGGTCCAAGGTTCGAGTCCATGTGTATGCGTTGTGTGTGTGAGTTTGCCTTAAATGGCCTAAATGTCCCAAAAAAAAAAACAGAAAATTCCTGGCAGAAAAAGACAACTAAAGCTGCATTTTTATCAATTATCATAAGAAATATGAAAAAAAATTATAAGAATAATCAGATACAATAAAACATTGAAGCTCAGTAAAAACATTAGAAAATATAATAACTTTCTAACTGTTTTTTAAAACAATTTTATAATCATCCAAACAACTCCAAATGATTGCTTTCACACTGTATTCTTTTTTCAGACAACTAAACAGCCCCTACATCATATCTAAAGAGTATATTAGTCCGTCGTTTAAGAACTGTTATAAAATACTATAAAATTGACAAATTTTATGGTGCCAGTAATCTTCCACTATGTTCTCCCTTCAACTAAAATCTCAAGATATAATCACTTGATAATGCCGCCCCAGATACTTATAATTCCATCTGTCAAACTGAAGCGCAGCTTCTATCTTTATTGTCATTACTGCATTTATAAAGTTCCCAGAAATTGCCCCATCCACTGCTCCATCAATACAGGATTCAACTACTGATTCCATAGCATAATTTGTCCCAAAACTACATTAAAAACACCATTTCAATGTCTCCTGATGCCATACTCGAGCAACCTGCAGACTGTCTTCACGAAGTTCTCTCCCCGGACACCGGACACAACTTATCATCTAGAGGCGAATCAAGTACAGTCACATCATCTGATATCGAGCAGTTGGTGACGTGGCTCATTTTCATTGGGCTCCGAATAGCATTCGGTATCTGCACAAAATATTTTTTTCATCCCAGGGACCCTAAAACCATCAAAGCAACATAAATAAATCTTATGATTTGTATATATGTAGAAGAATCTAATTCTCAGCAAAAACTTAACCTGAAACTTCCACTGAAATAGTACTATCCACTTTGCTACGTTATGGAAGGCAAGATTAACATTTAAAAAAAATCTTAGAATAATGTTTTTTTTTTTTTGTTGTAGCCGGACTCTCCACATCACTTCCTTCCAGTTGATAAAGTACCTATCTGTAAAATTCTGAAACCTCTGTCCTGGCTGTTTATACAAATTCTCCAACTGCTGAGGACCAAAATGTGTCTTGATTAACCACATAGATATACAAATGTGTACTGGACAAGGCGAATGTGTTAGACCGGTAGTGGACTGATCCATGCGTAATAGAGGCAGATGTATTTCGTGTCTCCTGTACGCGCGAATGTGTTAGACCGGTAGTGGACTGATCCATGCGTAATAGAGGCAGATGTATTTCGTGTCTCCTGTACGCGCCGATCGTCCGCCCAAGCCGGGAGCAGTTTAGGAAGGATCTTTGAGGGAGTTAGGAGGGAAATTTGAATGTAGGGATTTCCTTTTAGATTGTATGCAACTATGCATTAAATAGTTTGTTTTCCTTATGTTAGGGCATCTTGAATTTGGCTGAAATTTTAGATCTCTTAGTTTCTTTGGGCTCTAGCGGCATCTAAAGATTTGGGAGAGAAAGATCGACCTCTCGAATAGAGGATCAATTGTATCTTGGTATTTTCGGTTTCCCTTTAATCAAATAATACAAATTATCTACTGTTTCGTAGTTTTGTGTGGATTTTTGTGGAGAAATCTTGCTGTTTTCCGAAGATTGGTAGGAAATACTTAAGATCTACAAGTGTTTTCTATTAGAATGCCGGATGGGACTTTGGGAGAATTTTGCTTGTTGCTCAAGTTAAAAGATTTGCATCGGCGAAAGCCGCTTTGCGGACTGAGTAATCCAAGTTGAGGGCCTTACTGAGCAGATAGACCCAATTCTTGTCTTCAGAGTTTTGTCCAAGAAAATTTACTACAGAAATGTATATTCCGATGGGAATCAGCATGTCAAGAATTTCCTGCAAGTTGAATCCAGAATTTTAAAAAATTGGCAAATATGCATTTCAAGGCAATTTCATGAAGAAAAATAAGCAACATGAAAAGAGGCATACAGGGTGGAATTGTGCAATGAAAAGAGGAGCATCGTAAAGCTACAAAGCAGCGGCAACACTAGCATCAGCAAAAGTGGTGATGGAAAATTTTATGTTTATTTATGTAAGAAACATTGCATCAAGCATTATTTTATGTACAGTTATTAATTTTCTTTTTAATTCCCAATAGTTGGCTTATTTTAATTTTCTATTTAAGTATGCCAATGATGATGGCTAAAAAGGGTTGTATTGGCCGATAGAAGTTTCATTTCATTCCTTAATTTTAAATTAGTTGACAAAGTTTTAATCTTAATTTAGTTCAAATTAATTTCAGAAAAGATTGAGAAGGTTATTTTTTTAGTCAGTTTAATTAATTTAAAATTAATTTCACAAAGGATTTAAAATTATTTTGGAATATCTGTTTATTCAATTTAATTAATTAAAAATTAAATTGAAACTAATCCTATGACGATCTTATCAGCTAACCTTAGTCATGAGAAGTTTATAAATAGGTATTTTACAGCATACAATTGAAAAGTTTTGGCTTTGAGCAAAATTTCTCCCTTCGAGTTTTCGATCCTATAGTGCTATGAGTGTTATAGTTGGATGTCTAATTCCTTCAAGGCATCACAATTGCTGCTGCTTACTTCATAGATAAATTATCTCCATATATTGACATAAGGCTCGGTTATTTTTTCTTACTTCAGTAATTTCACCATTGTCAATTTCTTCTCCATTACGTATTATAGGCTTGTTTACAGCTCTTGGTTTTGATCAAAAAGTTATACATGAAAAAATCTAATCGACCCATTTGAAAGGTCGTATCTTTATCAGTGAAGAATATACCTTACAGAAGCCTTAGGATATATCATCCAAGCTAGTAGTCCACTTCAATTTTTTCTCCAAACCAAAAAACTTTAACCCAGAGATAACTAATCCAGCAGTCTCCTTCTTCAAATGTTCATTGAGCATTTCCTCATAAAAGATGAAATTAGCCTCAGTAAGCCTCTTACTTTTTTTCAAGAACTCAAGAACCTTTCTTGCTTCCCCTGAGCTAGCATATTTGCAGAAACCATGAATGACAGTGCAGTATATAATATCCTCCAGAGGGTAACCTTCTTCCACCATCTCATTTAAAACCTCAATTACTTTCTCTGGTTTGCCTGAGCGACAAGCATCTAGAACTCTTAAAGAGTACTTGAACTCCATGGGTCCACTAGTTACATTCCCCAAGCAATCCTTAACCAAGGTCATAGCTGCATTGATTTCCCCCATCATGCAAAGTCCTCTCACAAGGGAGTTATATGCAGCAACGCTAGGAGTCCAAGAATTTTCCTTCATCCTATTGAAATATGAGCATGCCTCTCTAGCATCTCCATCCTCTGCAATACAAGTAATTACAAGGCTATATGTACATGAATCTGGTTTCAGGTGTTCTGCATCATTTAATTCTTCAAACAATAACAATGCCTTCTTCACCTCCTTAACCTTGTGAAGTGCATCAATAAGGATATTGTAGATTGCAACACTGCAATAGCCTTTACTTCTCAGCACCTCAAACACCTTCAGAGCCTTCATTTCCCTCCCTCCCTTCACCAAATATGCAGTGAAGAAGCTTGACAAATGATCAATAATAGGCAAACCCAATTCACTGATACGATCAACCAACTGGTAGAACATATCCATCTGATGTCCATCTGCATAAGTAATCAACAATGGCAACACCGTTGAAAACTCCGGCTCAATCCCTTCCATAATTACAATTTGGAAAATCTTTAACGCCTTATCAACCTTCCCATCAGCACAGAAACCCTTAATCAACAAATCATAAATCTCCAAATCTGCACGATACCCATCATCCACCATCTCTTTCAAAATCTGAGCCCCAGATTCCACCTGCCCTCCATCAACAAACCCCTCCACCAATGCACCATACACTGCGCGTTCAATCAAAAATCCCTTCTTCTTCATCTCCTTGAACAACTCCTTCCCCTTCTCCATTCTCCCCGCCTTACAAAGCCCAGCAATCAAAGTTGAATATGCCATCACATCAGCCTCAACCCCATCCTTCACCATCTCATCCCAAACCCTAAGCCCACCATCCACATTGCCCTCGGAAATCAAAATTTTAACCATCGCTGTGTATGCGAACACATCCGGCCGGCAGACCTTACTGCGCATCCGACCAATCATATCAACAAGCTCATCAATCCGGCCAGCACGGCAGAAACCCTTACATATTATAGTAAAAGTAACGGCGTCCTCCTTGAGCCCATCATCAGAGCGGAGGTCATCGTAGACCTCAAGAGCCAAATCCAACCGGCCGCAGCTAACCAGCGCATCGATAATGCGATTATAAAGAAAAGTACGGCGAGGGGAAACACCAAACCTGGTTCTCATCTTGCGGTACATATGAAACAACCGGAGCGGGCGGCGCGCATCGGCGTGGAATCGGACAAGTATCTCGAGCTGCTTCTCGGATGGGGGTTTGCCCTGCGCGAGCATGAGCTCAGGGACCTGATCGGCGGCGCGAAAGAGCCCAGCAGCCGAGAGGGTATACGCGAGGGCATTATAAGAAGCAAAGGTGTGGGAGAAACCCTTCTGGCGACCGGCCCAGTGAAAGAATCGAGTAGAGAGAGAAGGGGGAAGGAGAGGGCGCGACTTCAGTACCTCGGCGACAAGATCGGGGGTGACACGGCGGAGTTTGTTAAGTTCAGTCAGGACCGCGGGGCACCACCGGTGGTGGCGACGGAAAGAGTCGCAAATGAAGCGAGCAAGAGGGGAGAGGCGTCGATCGGAGTCAGGGAGAGATGGAAGGGAGGAGGATGAAGAAGGAGATGAGAGGTCGGGGTCCCAGTTACGGAAGTCGATAGTGGGATGGGAGCGTGACTTAGAATGGCGGTCGCCGGAGAGGCAGTCGGCTGCGTAGAAGGGTAGGGTTTTGCGGTTTGTGAAAAGACCTCCAAAGACTACGGGGCGGTTTTGGGAAGGCCGACGGTGGCCGTAGTAGAAGTAAGGCTTCCGGACAGCAGCAACGGCGCCGGGTGGGCGAGGTGCTGGCGGCATTTCCTGCGATGTTTTCGCCCTCCTGTAATCTCACTCATAGTTTTGTCAGAAATTAATGATAAAAAATCTTAAAATAATCATCAGATTATTCTTTTATGGTCTATTTACTATGGGACAGCTTACATACTCCTTTATAAAATAGCTTTTTTATTTTTATACTAAAACTCCGTTTTAGAAAGCAATAAAAAAGCCGTCCCAAACGAAGCCTTAGTCTCTAAACTCTACAAAATTAATCTAAAATAATTATTCATATTATAATTGTGATATAAAATTGATTCTAATTTAATTCATTGAATTTTTCAATCAAAAGACTAAATTGGAGCAATATTATACTCTTGAATTAAAATGATTACATTATATTATACTCTAGACCTAAAATAACTACATACAAAGAGTCAAATAACTATTTTGAAATTTAACCCAATTAATGATCATTATTATAATTAATTTTATACATAGTATTTTATCTATTTAAAAAAATATATATATCATTTCTTCACTATGAATAAAATATTTTTTAAATTTATTTAATGGATATAAAATATTTTATTTAAGCTAAACATTTTTATTTAAGTATTGAATTCTACAAATGCCAATAAAATAATACTCACAGAAATATTATCAATTTATAATTATTAGTCATGAAAAAAAAAACATAAAATTAAGTGTTGCAAAGATATTGATGCTTAGGTGGATGAGAGAATTTATAGTTAGAAACTAAATGCTAAATGAATATCCAAGTGAAAAAGGTTAAAATAGCTCCAATAATAGATAAGATTAGAAAGAGTTATTTTAGATTATTTAAGCTTCGTTTGGGTCTGCTTTTCTTATGACCTAATTAGAAGAATTGCTATATTAAATCCCATCTATATTAAGAAAAGTAGAGATAAGCTTAAAAAGACTTAGCCTTCGTTTGGGACGGCTTTTTTTCTGCTTCTTAAAGCAACTTTTCAGTAGAAAATTTTAAATTTTTATACTAAGAAGTTGCTTTAAGAAGCAACAAAAAAGTTGTCCCAAACATAGCCTTAGACTTCATTTGGAACGATGTATTAGAAAACTACTTTAAAAAACAGTAAAACAGTCATCCCAGATAAAGTCAAAGTTAGAAAACATTAAAAATGATATTTGTTATTAAATTTAAATGAAAATTTAACTTTTAATAATACAATATTAAAAAAAAATGATTCGTTTAATCAATCCCATGTACTGGATAAAGATTTGATGTTATTATTGTATATCTATCTCAAAAAAAAAAAAAAAAAAAAAATTAAGATCCATCATAACTAATTTCCAATTTATCAGCCTTTGAAGTTTGATCCCTTGCCTTGTCAAGAAAAAACAATAATAAATAGCATCACTCAGCAATGCATGAAAGAAATCTTCCACACAAGTAACAAACATATATTTATAGTCTTATTTATACTGAGCTGCTGCTGTCTCCAGAAAGCAGATGATCATTTGCATTTACTACACTACAACCAATTTAAGAAAAAAAAATTAGAATGATAAAAAAACACTATTTAAGGCTTCGTTTGGGACAGCTTTTATACTGCTTTTTAAAAGCGGCTTTCTAATACAAAAAAATTTTTGTACTAAAAAATTATTAAAAAGCAAGAAAAAAAGCCGTTCCAAACGAAGCCTAAGGCTCCTAGTCTTGCGCACACCATCAGGAATGAAATATACAGACTCATATCATTGCCAAACACCAATTGCTTCAGCTTATCTCTGGTGATTATTAGCAGGAGCACAACCGTGCCAATAATAATATTCATCTGTGTGGTTCTTCCTCCTTCCACTACAACCTCTCGAGTCACCATTCATTTGATAATATTCCCCTTTGAGCCGTACAGTTGCAGGCTTGGAACTAAATCGACGACCTGCAGGTCTCCCATTTCCCCAGTTTCCATATTTTGTGCTATTCCAGTAATAGTTATGCTCCCAGGAACTCTCCCTTCCTACACTCCACGAACTATAATTCATTTTAACAAAGTTGGCATCTTTATGATCCACCTTCCTGCTTTCATAGCAAAGAGCATCATTTGAATGTCTTCCAGATAGCTCCCATGCATTGCTGGAGCCAGAATCTTCATCACCCCATCCTGTAGGTACTATTGTTACAGGTTCAACAATGGCGTCACTTTCGAGGACCTGGTTCTCAGTATGATCGCTTTGTGAAGGTTGTTCGATCGGAGATTGATGATGATCACCGGCTGAAATAAATATCGGAATTGTAGCTCCTGATGTAGCTGGATCCTCCACATCCCATCCAGTTGGTATGATTTCGATTGAGTTATAGTCTGGAATCTCTTTATGAAGTGGTGGTGGTGGTGGCTGTTTATACAAATCTTCCACTAGCCGAGGATCGAGAAAAGTATCTTGATTAACCACATCAATGTACATATCTGGATTGGGCAATGGAATATCACAGTGGAGGCCATTAATTCCAGCCCAGTAACGAGCCTTTGCATTGTCGAAAGATTCTTTTCCTGCAGAGTCATCCCAGTTGAGCACATTTTCAAACAAGTAGGTCAGTTTCTTGTCTTCACAGAATTTTGTCCAAGAAATTTGACTGCAGAATTTTATCTCCCAAGGAGGAACTGAATGGTAAGAATGGCCTGCAACCCGACGAGAAGAGCATAAAAGGTTACAGATATGCAATTTGGAGCAGTCTCATAGAGAGAAAAAACTGAGCATGAAAGCAGCTATTTATCGTGGGGAAATATAAAGCTATATCAATGGTAACACAAAAATCACCAAAATTTGCAGCATCTAGAACTCAAAATACCAAAAAAAAAATTCACTTTTAAGTTAAAGACAACAAGCCTGCTTAATTCATTCCACGATACAATTTAACAATTGCCCAAAATCTAAACTTTCTACAAGAAAACAGTAAACAACAAAGAAATTCAGTAAAAAACTACGTTCGCGCACCAAAAGAAAACTCGTTTCACATGATAATAATTATATCCAAAATAAACAATAAAACAATTGCGCAGACAAAAATAAAGATAGAAATCACTCCGAAGAGGAACTGAGCCTCACTCTGGTACTAGGAGTCTCTGCCCAAAAGTAGTCGTCCGCACTTGTGCATCACACTCAAAAAGCAAGCATAGAATACCAGCAGGAATAGAAAACCAATGAGAATGAGCAATAACGCTAGGTAGTAGGTAGAATATAATGGTAGCAAGGCAACAGAGAGAAACAACAACATAGTCGAAAATATTTCTTAAGATTAAACTTCTGAACTCCATACCCGCGGATTGGAGTTTCTTAAGCTGAGGTGAAATCATGTAGTAAAGAGTTAGAGTGAAGGGATTTTTCAAAGTATTAAAATACATATCCTATTTGTAAAGGAGCCAACATCATTGGCATAGGCATAATTTACACATGATAGTTGAAAGAAAAATAAAATACAATGATAAAACTAGTATAATATGGAATGATGGAATTCATATAAATTATCAGTTTTTATGCTTGCTACATGAATATGAATTATTTGGCTCTTTATAACTTATTAAGACAAACATGAATTATTCATGAGCATAAAACCAACTTAAAAGTCATATATAAACTATAAAGTATACATGTCATAAGGTATACATAATATATACACACACATGCAGAAATATATAAAAATGCATATTTTTTATGTATCTATAAACATAATCAAGCTACCATCCAGTCAAATAATTGAACAAGGTCTTGTTAATATTTAGCTTGCTAAAGAAATGAGCTTAAAAAAACTAGTAGAAGATAACCAAAGTAGCGAGATGAACATGATCGAATACAAACAATCAGCTTTTTTTTATAGCACTAAATGATGCTACTCCTATCATAATTGCTGGTAAATCGGTTGAGAACCAAAACAAGCGACTAATATAAAAGAGTTTATGGAGGAATTTGATTATTTCATTCATCTTGCTTGCTTATAAAGTTCCTAGTAGGTACTTATTTATAGAAGAAATAATGAATAATCCAAGAAACATTCAAATTTTAAGTCAACATGAAAAAATGTATTACTAATTAAAAGTAACATCTCATAGAATTTAGCAACTCCAAAAAAATAGTAACTAATTCCTAAAATTAAGGAAATGAATACAAATCCTAAATATATGCAAGGGATTCAAACAAATCATTCGCAGCATTTTTATGCTTCGTTGACCAAAGCTTGGGAATCTAATCAACCAATTCACTCCTAAAAAATAGTAATTAATACCTAAAATTAAGGAAATTTATTAAAATCCTAAATATATGCAAGTGATTCTGACAAATCTTTTGCAACATTTTTATTTTTGACCGACCAAAGCATAAGAATAAGATTGGTTGATATTTTGCTCCAAGATTTCACTTAATAAGCCGTTATTTAGCAAGATTTGAAGTATGCATCCTAAGCATGGCCAACCCTCTTCATTGGGTTTTGATTGAATCATCCTAGAGTTATAGGAGTCATGGAAACTTTTTGACAAGATTTTGGGATCCTCCTAAAGCATGGTCCTTTTAAGTTACATCTGCTCCTACAAAGGATAATTCATGATTCTCTTTCTCCAAAGCTTTCGTCTTTTTTTTTTTTTTTTTTTTTTTTTTTTTTTTTGAAATTATCAGATGTGAACCCGATAATTTTGGTTAATAGAGTGGAATAAGATGAATTTTAGTGTTAGGATTTTGGAACAAACTAGCAAACTTCCATGCTCCTATCAAATTGGATGTTGCTTCAAATATTATTATATGGATATGGCTTTCCTAATCATAAATTATCTTTAACTTTATTAAAGAAAATTAGTTTTTTTTTTTTTTTTAAGAAGCATATTGCATCTCAATCCTTCAGATAGGGATTTTGCTTAAAAAAGTATTGCATCTCAATTCTTAAAATATTGATTCCTTATGATTGACATCCACTGATAATACATCACACAAAACTTTAGCAATGAAAAGAGGAATAGCTAAGTTTACATTGTACTTGTACTATAAATAACGAACATTACTAAGGAATAGCAAACTTTTAAGCATGCAGTTTCAAACAATTTGCTAGCGAATTGCTCTGGTATAGGCAATGCTTGCAATAAGGCATCCTTCCTTCTCCTTCAAGATGATCTTTCTAGCCATTGCCTTGAAAGAACTTCCAACTTCTTTGGTTAGCTATCGCTTTTTAACAAATCTGTACAATAGCATGCACTGCAAACAATTTCAATTTCTTGCAAAGGCCTCCATGAAGTCTTGCAATAAATTTCATAAGAGTTGCCTTTTATTGCAACAAAATGCTAAAAGGTATGTTGCTTAAACTCAATATTATACTCCAGCACTAGATGATGCAGGACTACTTAGATGACATGCTTATGGATTCATGTGGGCATTGCACAACTAATAGATTAGAACAATTTCGGAACAAAATTACAAGCAATTTTCAAACGACAATTAAAACAAATGAGTGGATCAATTGCGTAGGCTAAATCACATGCTCCGAGTTTGAACTATCAAGATAATTAAGAAAATAGAAGCAATACAGAATAGTAGTTTTCAAGTTAAATCCCTAATCTAACAACGAGACGTAGGATGCATAGAAGATTACACTCAATTCCTACAAATGACTAGGCTTGGCAAGAGCAATTGAAGGCGCTTTCGTGATTACAATCATCCAATAAGAATTTAGATTTAGAAGAAATAAAATGCAAGTGAAAAGGAGAACCTTTGCTTAAGGAGACGCGGAGATCTTCCACTTGATGTCAGCAATCTCGACCCTTGTTGTAGAGAAAGAAGTTTCTCTAATAAAGGACTAGGGATCTTCTTCCAAATGTTGATATCAAAACCTGAATTTATGCTCAGGTTTTTGCTCCAAAAAGCTGAGAGAATTCTCAGATTATTTGGTGTAATTGAAGAGGCTTGGGAGAAAAGAACTCAAAGCATCCAAAAGCTTAGTCTAATGAGAGAAGATGGAGGCTGGAGAGGAGGGGAGACGGGTAGAGGAGGGAGGCGGGTGTTGGGCGGCAAACAGAGAAAATAAACTAGGGAAGGTTTGATGAATTTCCTAAAGTGATGTGATCACTTAGGCAATAAATCAATCCAGGCAAGGTTTAGTAGGCGGCCAAGAGGGATTAATGGGTGATTTCACATTATTTCCTAAGTAATAGATGAGATTAGGAAATAATTGGAAAAGAAATTTAATGAGGAGGCAAAGGAGGCCGGCAGCATACATGGGCTAGGTGATTGAGTTGTAAAAGCAATTATGGATTTCTAATTTAGGAATTGGATTTAGGAAAGAATTAATTTAAATCCTCAAGAATTTAAATTTTGAAATTGGATTTAATTCAATCACTTTCCTAAAATAGAATAACTAATTTAGGAAATATTTTGAATTCAAATTTGAGGGAATTTGAATTTCAAATTTATTTCAATTAATTCCAACCCCAAATTAGGAAACCCAATAAAGAAACCAAAGGGTGGAGGGCCGGCGGCAAGGGGCTCGGGCAAGCTTGGAATGTGGGGGTTGGAGAGGAGGAGGGGTCGGGTGAGGATGCTCTGGCCGTGTGGTGAAAGAGAATGGGTGGAGGGGTTTGGAAGCTCGACGAGGAGACGATGACAAAGATAAAGAAGAAAACCACGAACCATGCCGTCTCCAAGGTTGGTGGGTGATACGCCAATCTCCCTCTCCCAGGGATCTCTCCAAAACTCTCCAAGAACTCTCAAAGGCTCTCAAACACAAGTGCAGGAAAATTTTCTCATAATCATTCATTAACCATAATAGAATAAAGTGGGGCTTTAAATAGCCTCCTACAACATGACTCGAAATAAAAGACACAAACGCCCTTTGGGCTTACATACGACAACTCCCATAAAAGGGGTACTACGGGAAAGAAAACTCATAAGCAATAAAATAAAAATACAACGACTCTAAATGCCACATAAGCAAATAACAAGCTACATGAAAATAAAATACATCAACAACTCAAAAATATAAAGACTCGATCGTGGCCGTAGATCGTCGGCCGCGTCTCTGATAAACTCTCCATGATGATCTGATGTCCCCAATGCTCGTACTTCTACCATAACTACAAACCCCAAATCCATTTCACTACCTCATGCTAATGAGAAAGAAATTGTCCTCCATTACTCGGTTAAACTATGTCCAGGTCATAGTTCCGCATAAGTGCTTGAGATGACATTTTTCAATTGAGAAAAAGAAATATGTTGTGCAAGAGTATAATTATAAAATGAATATTATGTTTCCAATGCCTCTAACCAATTGTTTATCTCACGAGCATCTACTATGTCATTAAACGCAGGTACCTCTAGTTTGCATCCACCTTGGTCAGGCCTATCTAGTGGTTACTCTTCCCCATAAATAGGTGGTTCTTCACCTTCTTCATTAATGTTCTTAACAGGTTCAAGGTCCATAGCATGTCTTGCAGCATTTCTTTGAGTTATTGATGCTCGTTGTCAAACCATTTGCTTCATCATATTTCCTAATGTTTCAATTTTTTAAAATCAAGTGTTAGTTCTATTCAAGTATTATTTTTTCCCTTGGATGGTGATTGATTCTTCTACTCCTATTGCCTCTTGATTACTTATAGTTGCTCAAATGTTACCATTCTAAGTAGTGTTGTTAAAAGCACAATTTAGAAGAGAAGCAATGCGCCAAACCTTCACATTGCTTACCAGTAAAGCACAAACTCGCAATAAAGCACATGCATGTTGTACCACTTCATCATGTTATGGCATAGCAATGTGCACTCAACTCCTCTTTAGAGAAAAATATTATTTCAGATTTTATGGTTTGGATCATTATTTTTCATAAAAACTAGGCATGATTGTTTGCTTCTCATTATTTCTCATTGTCATTGAATCGTTGCTCATTAGTTCTCCGCTCTCTGATTGGAGAACCACTTTTTGATGGTTTTACTTTTCCGGTTTACTACCCTTTTAGTTCTTATATGTTAATCACTAGACTCTGTTGTTGGTGCTAATACCCTCTTGCTAACAAGATTTTCTCAAAGATATTTATCAATATCTTGTCTTCACACCTCTCGCTTTACAACCCTCTACCTCTCGATCACTAGTTGACCACTCAATCTCACAAAAATATTTTTGATTTATAAGTAATATTATACAAATTCATTATTTATAGCATTTATATCTTCGATTTTATACAAATAATTGAAAAGTATTGTCTTCTTGAACATGTCATGATATTTGTTGAAAAAATCAGTAACTTGTGTGTTTTAAGTTTAATTAACTATTATTGTATGCACATAATATATGTATATATGATGTACAACTCATGCACACTATAGTTAGTAAAAAATTGCTTCACTTTGATCTTTATGCATTGAAACAAAAAAGAAGCTTTGTGCATCATGGTACTATTAGCACATTGAAAACACTAAGTCACCCTTAGTTTTTACCATACTTAGGTGCAAAAAAAGATTCAAACTTCCTAGGATAAGATTGGGGCCCAAAGCCTTCCATGTGGTAGGGGATTGTCACACAGTATTTTAGTATGGAACGGTGAGTCACTAGCTTACCACCAATTGAAGTTGAGAGATTAATGCTTCCCAAACTAATTACTAAGGAAAAATAAATCTCTTAGGCTGCCCACAAATTCTTGATATCCTACCATATAGGTCAGTTGTCTATATTTCTAGATAGAATAGATAATAATTTAAAATATATATATTCAAATTCTAAGTCAAACATAAAATAGAAAATTGTACTTGAAAATAGCAACGAACTACTAAAAATAATAGCAATTTCCTTTAATTCAAAATATTAGCAAACTCCAGGTAAATAAAACAAATTCCTAAAAAGTAATAATAATATCCTAAATATGAGCAAGGGATTTGAATAAATCTCTTGCAACACTTCTATGCGTAACTAGACAAATATTAGGTTTGGTTGAGATTCGATTGCTTGATTCCACTTCACAAGCCATTTTGCAGCTTAGTTTGAATTATGCATCCTGAGGAATGGTCAACCCCTTTCATTAGGATTGTTGGACTCTTAAGCACCAATACTAATTTGTAATTACATCCAAACTAAATGATGGAATCAACTAATACATTGTTTTTTCAATATGTTTTCTAACTTCAAATAACCAAATGCCCTGAGAGAAATGCAAATCAGGAAAAAAGTATTATTGCACCTAAAATACCTTGCTAGCTGCGGCGGTTCCTAATCTACATCAACATATATAAGTTCATATGTATGTCGTGTAAATATTAACATGTAAATGTAAATAAAGCATTAGCTTCAGAGTTGGAGCTTGAAACAAATTCAACCCACCAAACACCTGTCATAGCCTAATAAACCTTTCTCAAATTTAGCAAAGTTGGAGCATATCTCACATTAGCTTCAGAGTTTCACTCTTATGTAGTTGAAGCCTATTGATCATTAATCACCAGTTCCAATAAACACTTCATGAAGAATTATCAGCTCATACACTAGCAAACAGCTAGGAAAATCCTGAAATAAAACCATGATATAAATAAAACATCATGAAAACATACTAGCTCAAAAATCTATGCGCTTGTAGGGGTTGTTTGGTATCCAATTATAGCCAGGATTTAAGAAATATTTAACTTAAATCCTAAGAAAGATAATTTTGGGTAAATTTAATTTCATTGTTCCGTTGAATCCCATTTCAACCCCATTATTGGTTAAATCCCACATTTCATAGGTTTAATGATCTCGCGCTCTCATAAATCCTAAATCCATAAACAAACCACGAAACAATGTAAAAGTATTTGGCAAGATTTAACATTTGCCATGCCAAACAATTTTCATGTTTTAATCCTCTCAAGATACAACAAATTTGGATTTATAGGATTTGCTATGTCCCACTTGAGTTAAAACCTACTTGTAGCCAAATAGCACCAAGTATCAAAAGAGATATCTGGCCAATTAAAAAAAAAAAACAAATTGTAGTGTGAATATATATTAAGCAAATCTGCAATTTTAAGATAAATCGGTAATGCATAGAAAAAAAAGGGGAACACTGAAGATAAACCTCATTGATAAAGTTAAATAAAATGAGACAATATAGGATTAGAAAGAGCATAAAAAATACCAAAATTGTAAAAGCTGCTCAAAGAATCTAAAAAGACTGTCAACGCCAGAATTTCCTCCTGGTTAAGAAAAGAACATCTCAGATAACAGTCAGAACATGGTTGCTACTTGCTACTAGCAAACAAGGCAAACAAAACTAATGCTAAACCCGCTGATTATAGTTTATTTCCCACAAATGAAAAAAAAAATACAGAACAAATATAAGAAACAAGAAACCATAAACACAACGAAGGTTTCAACAGATCACAACATGCAACAAAACCTTGCTTTTCCATTCAAAAGGAAGCAGAACAATACAAAATTCACAAACCCCCGACTAATAGAAACCAACAAAAATTGAGAAATGTAAGCAGGAACAGAAAACCCTATCAATGAACCGGAAAGCCACAGAAAGAAGAAGAGTTTAGCGGAAGGGGAAAAAGAAAGAAACCGGCTTAAGCAAAATTTACCAGAAGAAGGCGGCAATCCGCCGTATTTAGCCGTCGTTGTGGGCCATCCAGAATCGTTTTGATGCATCATCGGTCTCCTTCGGGAAGAACTCCACTCCCCCATTGATCAAAGGCAAGAGCAAACCAAACCCCTCTCTCTCCTTCCCCCTCCTCTAATCTTTCCACAAAATAATGAGAAACAGAAAATCTCGACAGTTCCAATTGTCAATTCTCTTCAGTGTTTAAAAGATACAGAATGAACAGAACTGAAAAGGTATCGAAATCTTAGAGGGTAAGGGACTTTGCAGGCGAGACTGAGAGGATTTGAAGGTGAAAAAAGAAATTTTTTTATGATGATTTAAACATTTCGAACCGACTCAAATAAGTTGCAGAGACAAAAGGAATACGAGGCGAACACTGGAATTTGCTAACTTTGAATGAGTGAGATGTGTGGGTGATATGAGCCAAAAATCCTAATAATATTCTCTTTGAATTTTTGGGGGAAAATTTTATTTTCTTATTACATTTTTAAAATTTTAAATCTAAATAAAAATAATTGTAATAAATGAATAATTAATATTAGACTAATTTGAAAATCTATTCAAGAAATTTCCGACTTATTTTAATCACTTTTTTAGACTATTTATACAAATTTTTTCTTACTATACTTTATAAATTTTCATGTTAGGAAAATATATTTGTTAATGATTTTTGTGTTTGATAGTATTATGATAGTGGAATATTCCTCGAGCTTTAAAGAGGTAGCTAGTAATTTCCACACTGCATCAAATGGATGTTCATATCTATCGATTTTCATTATCCAATGAGTTTCTAGCAACTAACTACTAGCTACGATGTTAGCAAGTCATCAGCCAACTTGCTTATTCCTTCTTGAAAAATTATCATATCTCGTAAAGTAAACTGGTCAACTTTAGAGAAATGTTGTGTCCCATATTAGAACAACATATTCCTTCTTTTAGACGATGACTCCAACTTGCTAGAAGGTGGCACCTACATCATGTCAACTCGTCAACATCTTCCTCTCTTCAAACCACCATGCCTTTCACTTGCGAACTCGTTGGCGACATCTACACATGTAATGATTACAACCATCATCCACTTACATGTTAGTGAATGCATTCACCTATTCTAGCCTACATGATCACACATATTTAAAAACTTCAATTCGGTGCTACTCCATGTTAACATATGGACCAATAGATTCTAGAGTCACTAACCCACTGATAAAAAACTTTAAATTCACAAACCATGTCAACTTATTGGTTTTGAGCAAATAATTTTTTGCCTCGTTTAGGAGTTGTAACTGGCTAATTTATACTGATTAGGGCTCATTGCTTGGTACTTTTAACCACCAACTAGATGGTTCATATAATCCAACCTACCATCAATCAAGCAGTTTGAGCCAGGTTAGCCAACCTACCGCAAACCTTCCTTATATGTCCTTGTGAGAACCCTTGAATTTTAAGATTTTTGGTGCAAATTAGTCTGTACGAACCGTCTGTACGAACTAAACATGGTGCATGTTAGTCTGTACGAACCATCTGTACGAATCATCAGTACAAACTGAACAAATCTTTTTGACAGAGCCTATCTTCTAGGAACGAAAATCAATTATCGTCCATACGATATATGGATAGAGGAGATATCTCGGGACGAACAAAAAATATCATCCGTATCATCTGAAATATCTCAACCCATTAAATACCTCATTTGTTCGATTTTGAAGAGAGAGAAAAGGCTGGAGAGAGAAAGAGAAGGAGAAGAAGAAAAAATTCACATTTTGGGCGACTTCGGTCCGTTTTCGTTTATCATCGCAGTTGAGGAAGTTGATCGACTCGAGGTAAGACACATTATGTCTATCTCAAATTTCAGAAATGTGAGTTTTGATGAATATTCCGATTAAAAATTTGTTCCCGTTAGCGAAAACGGGTATAACTTTGCACCGGTAGAACTTTTATCTCGTAACTTTTGGTATGTTGTAGAGATTATGAATTTGCATGTTTTGATTATTTTCTGAAAATTTTTCACCAGGTATTTTGAAATATGTGAGATTTTTATCAAATAGAAAATTATCTGGATGTCGGAAAATAGTGCTTCAGTACAATAAAAGCTTTGAAATATTATTTTATACGATCTCTGGTAATTTGATAATTTTCTGAAATTGTGCATTTTTTATTCGTTGGCTTTTCTGTTGTCTGTTGCTATATGAAAAAGGTGAAATTTTGATATGTGCTTAATTACTCCGTATTTGTTATGATGTGATGTTTTGATGTGCATATGTGATTAAATGATATATGTTGGGAGTTATAAGGGGCCAGAATCCTTTGAGATTCTATCTAGGTCTAGAAATATAAAAATGAAATCTTATCTGATAATTCTATATATCTAATATGTTCTGATGTTGTAAGCACAAAGGGAGACATAAGGGGCTAGAATCCATTGAGATTCTATCTATGTCATGTAAAGGAGACATAAGGGGTCAGAATCCTTTGAGATTTTATCTGGGTCCGGGAAATCTGATCTGAAATATGATCTAAAAATTGATTTGACATGTGATTTGGATTATGATTTGAATGATTATGTTATATGAATTTTATTCAGATTTTCTGTATATGTTATTTGATTCATTTATTTTGTAAGGATATATGTCATCTGATTTGTCTGATTTATGTACAAATATATGAATTCTGTACGGCTATCTGAATCATTCACTCCGTATTTGTTATGATGTGATGTTTGATGTGCATATGTGATTGAATGATATTTGTTAAGAGTTTTAAGGGGTCAGAATCCTTTGAGATTCTGTCTGGGTCTAGGAATATGAAAATAAAATATGATATGATAATTCTGTATATATGATATGTTCTTGTGTTGTAAGTACAAAAGGGAGGCATAAGGGGTCAGAATCTTTTGAGATTCTGTCTGTGTTAGGAAAGTGATGCATAAGGGGCCAGAATCCTTTGAGATTCTGTCTAGATCCGAGAAATCTGATCTGAAATATGATATGAAATATGATTTGAAGTTTGATTTAACATGTAATCTGGATTGTGATTTGAACGATTCTGTTATATGAATTTTATTCAATTTTTCTGTATCTGTTATTTGATTCATCTGTTTTATAAGGATATTTATCATTTGATTTGTCTGATTTCTGTACGAATATATGAATTATGCACGGCTATCTGAATTTGTGAATGAATTGTTATGAATCTTTGTTTTATAATTTTCAGTTCAGTAATTATTTGGTCTGCAATAAACTATTTTTATATCTTCTATAAAGTATTTTGAAATGAGAGTGTCTAGAATTTAGATCGGTCAGTGTAATCTTGCTGAGCTGTGAGGTCACTGTAGTTTTATTCATGGTTTTCAGGATCTAGGAAAAAAGAACGAAGTTGTGGACTAGCCGTTTAGGATCTGATCTGAAGTTATAGGTATTTTTATACTTTTGATTTTTGTACAGTCATGGCTGATTAAATTTTTAGTTATGTACTTTCTATCTATAGCCATGTACTATAATGTATATGATTATTTTGATGAATGAAATAAATATTTTGTGGATGAGTTTTCTGTATTTGAAAGTTTTTAGTAGCTCTATGGTTATGTATTATGAAAGAATATGGGAAGAAAGTCTGAAAAGCAATTCCAAAACTAGATCCTGGGGTTCACTCGTTGCAACTCAACACGATAGGATCCGTCCTGGTCGGGTTGAGTTGTGACAGTCCCCACCCTCTAAGAAGCCATATTACACTGCGAGATGATTTTGTTCTAGAGAGAAAAAAATTGGCTAGTAAGATCTTATTTTAAACTTTTAAAAACTCTAGTTTGTTTCTCAACGTTAAGCTAGCATTATTCTAGGAATAGGCCTTCAAAGTTAATTAGCTTCATGGCCTTAATGTTATAGTAAAGAACAAAAATTGATTCTCTAAAGTCAAATGAAGCCCAACAAACAAAAAATAATTAAGAGTGCTTATACCAGCCATGACAAAAAAAAAAATTAAAAAGAATTTTGTATTTGATGACATAAAGTTTATCTTATGCATGACCAAAGCAGTGTGATTGGGTTAAAAAGACAAAAGTTTTATATAAGAGATTAGGGAAGACAACTATTCAATTATTATTATTAAAAACCCTATCAAATGATAATGATACCACATCCATTTCAAAGCAATAATATGCATAATTCCCTGCTCCACCACTTTGAATTCTCTGATTCAACAAGGCGATTGTACATAAAGCTGAAAAGATCCTATACAACCACCTTTATGAATCGAAGAAGTCAGAATGGTGAGATGATGTGGCATTATTATAGTTATACACAAATTTTAAAATGTTCATGTGAATATTACCTTGAATTTAGAAATTTAAAGGGAAAAATCCATTGAGTATAATGTTATTGATGATTCTAGCAATTCATACGATATTGAAATATTATAGTGAGATCATAAATTGGTTGATGTTGCAGACATGAATGTATGACATAACATTAGAGATGTTATGATATATGAAAAAGTGCATTATTTGGTATGTTACAATGACCCTATATGTTCTATTATAACATCATCTACCTAGTGTGGATATGGGAGGGATTTTGGCTCCATTTCTTGAAAGCAGGTGAAGAGGTTATGTGGCATGATTCTATTATGATTATGGCCCCATTTGCTATATGTATGTGTGAGAGATAAAGGGAGGCATAAGTAGACGTAGAGTTATAATCACATGTAGTATAATTATTGTATTGCATATGCTAGTACTCTAACGAGTAAAATTTAAGTAATTTTCTAAATTAAGTATTAGTAAACTCTAAATTTCTATAAATTTTTTGTATGAATTCTAATGAAAAGGGGAAGTTAAAGGAAAGTGAAAGATAAGTGTCTATAATGTATATGGAAATCTCTATGATAATTGATGTATAAGTAGAAGTGATAACGATGAAACTAAATATACACTAAAATCCTAGCAATGCATGTTTTGTTTACACTTTAATTATTCTTTACAAATCATTATGCTTTTTTAAATCATTTTTTATTTAATATTTGAATTTGGATATTAATTGTCACATAAAATGACAACCTTCCGATGACTCGGTTAGGAAAGTAGATGCATTAGATTTGACTTATGTTAAGAAATGTAGAGGTAGACTTAAAAAGACTTGTTAGAAAATATTAGAATTGACCTTTCTTATTATATTTAAATGAGAATTTAACTCTTAACAACAGATAATAGAGAAAAATGATTCATGTAGCAGATCCCACATAGTGGGATAAAGGCTTGATGATGATGTTGTTGTATATTTGAATTTTGGATATTAATATTTGTGATTGACTATAAAGAGAAGTCTACTGGGCTAGTTGTGCTCATTCTATTCTTTTTTATATTTTAGGAAAAAGGAAAGGCATGGTGGAGTAGATAAGGTAAAAAGCAATATCTTTTGAGTATGTGTAATCAAGGTATTAATTTTTGTAATTCAATTTTAATTATTTTGATGTATAGATGATCAAAAGCCAACTGAATTTTTTTTTTTTTTTGATGAAACAAATCATGTAATTTGTTTTTGTATTTTGAGATTTTAGTAGCTCTGATTTTTTATGATTGACATATGAGTTAATAAATTAGGCTTAAATGATTCAATCATTCCATTAGATCCTAGGGCGTCACATAATATGTTATCATATTTATAAAATCAAACACATGCACCTCACTTTAGAGTCGCACCACATTCCAAGATGTAAATATATATGTAAACCTAAAGAAGAGAATGAGTCACATTTTTTTAGTCTATATTACTAGCTCTAGCATGCGCCGGGCCCATCATGATTAGAAGGTTTCTAGATTTCTCCATTGGAAGCCAACAATCAATACTAGAGGAAGTAATTTCCATGTTAATTTTATATAACTATTAGACTAGTATAAAAGAAAGGTTTTAAAAATAAAGATTTACCATTTATGAAGTATGAATCCCATTCCAAACAATATCATAATCTTCTATGAAAAAAAAAAAAGATGGATAGAAAGACATCCTTAATAATACTAAAAAAATCAAGATTATCTTTTAGCATTCATTTTTTTTTTCATCACAATGAGAAGAGATTCATAAAAAGAACACTAACTTATAATATATTTAACTAGTATACAATAAATGGTATTCTCACCATTCACGATGGAGAATTTAAATGCTTTAGTCTTTGAGATTAGATATTGAGAAGCTTATACTAGTCAAGTGGCTTATTCTTGATGAAGGTGAAGCAACATGCATGATTAACCTTATGTCCAAAAGGTTTTGGTTTTGGAGAAGTGCTTTTAAGTAGGGATGAGGAGATAGGGCTGTTAATATTTGACACGATTCGAAAATCTGACCCGGACCCGACCTGTTTGAAAAACGGGTCGAGTTCAGGTTTGCATGGTTCGGGTTGACCTGACAACCCGCCGGGTCAACCCGAAAACTCATTTAATTTAAAAAATTTGGATTCCCACCCGCTGCCCGCTGCCCCAGCCCGCGCTGTCCGTTGCCCAAGCCCGCTGCTACCCCACTGCCCCGCGCACCCGCTGTCGCACTGCCGCGTGCCACGCTCGCTGCTGAACCCTCGTGCCGCGCTGCCGTCGTGCCACGCTCGCTGCCGAACCCTCCCGCTGCCAAACTCGCGTGCCGCTCTCGCTGTCGCCGTGCCGCGCTCGCTGTCGAACCCTCGCGCCGTTGCCCGCTGCCGGGTCGGGTCGGGTTCGGGTTGACTCGTTTAGATCCGGGTCAACTCGGGTTCAACCCAAACTCGACCCGTCGACCCGAATTGACACCCCTGTGAGGAGATGGATGATATGAGGACTTCTAGAAAGAAGTGTAAATATGTATGCACTTTGGCAATGGATTATGCGGTAAGATCATAAAGTATTGGATATTTAAAAAGCAAAGGTTTTGAGGGTGTTAAGGCAAAGGGGGTATTGCTTTAATGGGTAGAGAGGGAGAGGTGAATGACACGTGATCCTCCAATCAAAGTCTATAACTGCACCAGCATGAGGAGGAAAAATGCTTCATATTAGAGGGAGAAGAGTATCGTTGACACCTAATTTAATTGTTAAATATCTTAAAAGTATTTTTAATATCTATCGAAGAATTATCTTGGCTACAAGTGATATAAGATAATAAATCAATTTTTTATAAGAAAAATAAGAGCCGGAGGTACAAACTTTAATTATTCGGTCAGAATTTTTACTGCATGTAATATATTCATAAAAAATTAATTACATAATTTATTGATCTTTTTTTTTTGTCAAAATGGATCTTAAAAGTATTTTATTTATTTTGAGATATGTGTAATATACATTTTAATTGAATTTTTATGTGTTGCACTCATTTAAAAAAAAATTAAGTGCGGAGGATCAGTTTACATAAGAGAATATATATATATATAAGACAACAATTCTATGATTTAACATGCAATAATATGTTTTAGGCTTTGTTTGGAATAGTTTTCTAACTAATTTTCACAATAATTTTCTTATAAAAAGTTTTACTCTTGCTACAATATCATATCACAGGCCCAAATGGAGACCGCTCCCAAATGGCTTGCTTTCCATCAACACAAACGGCCTAGCTACTTCGTTTTCCCCTTTGCTCCTCTCTCACGACTCGCGACCTCAAGCACGACTTTTGATTTCCCTTTCGCTCTTCTATTGTCATGTTATTTGTATTATTAATTTTGATCTTACAACTCCTCTTGACTCTATTTAGGGATGTCAATATTTGACACGACAAAAAAATCTGACTCAAACTCGACCTGAAATTTTCGGGTTTGACCCGACCCGATTTCATGAAAATAGGTCGGGTTCGGGTTCCAGAATTCGACCCATTTGAAAAACGGTTCGGGTTTGGGTTGACCCAATGGGTTGCCGGGTCAACCCCTAAACTCGTTTAAAATGAGCTGCTCGCACTGCCCCCGCTGCTCGCGAACCTGCCTCGGCTACCCGCGTACCGTCGATGCCCTGCCCGCCCATTTGCCCCCGCGACATCACCTGCTAGCCCGCCGCCCGCCGCCCGCGCCCGAGGCTGCCCGCGCATGCTCCCTCTCGTGCCTGCCACCTCCCCGCGCGTGCCTGCGCCTGACCGAGCGCACCTGCTGGAGCCCACCCGCGCGCACCAGCTCGGGCCAGCACGCATCTGCGCTTTCTGCCGTCCCGTGTTGGATCGGGTCAACCCGGAAAACCGATGAGTCGGGTCGGGTCCGTACTTTCGACCTATTATATACCCGGGTCGGGTTATGGTTGACCAGTTTGAACTCACGTCAGTTCCGGGTTCAACCCGAATCCGACCCGTGATATGAAATTGACACTCCTAGCTCCAGTAATAAGATGTCAAACGAAACTATGTTAATATATTATAACATTCCAAATGAGATGGCAAACCACTGGAAAATTGACCGTCGGAAAACCGCCGGAAAATTGTCCGCTTGAAATTCACCTTAAAATTGCGTTTGGTAATGGATTATTTTACTGTAGTGTTTAATAAAGAAGGATAAAATTTGCCCACTAATCACCCTAAACCACGATGGGTCAATGTTTTATCTAAATGATAAATTATTACATGCAGAATTTGAATGTAGCTCGCGTTCAAACTCCTACAAAAAATGGCCACATGGCCAATATATGCTGCGTAGACGGTAGAACTTTGACGTGTTCATAATGGAGTTCGGACGGCATCCCACTCCTAAATTAATAATTTCTCTATGAGTCTATCTAAACCCTCAAGTCTCAGAGAAATTATTGTGTGCGGAATCATTCGGATTCCAATCATCGCATACCAAGTCATCGGATGCACTCCGGGCTCAATACATACGGCTATATGGCTGATGGTGATTGTAATCCAATGCTTCGGCACACAATAATTTCTGCAAGACCCGAACGCCAAAAAACTTGACAAACGGAATTAGTCAATTACCATGTGTTAGTTGTCTGCTTCATCACTGTTGTCGCCCTCAGGGCTGCAAAGGTGGCGCTGCGTTTCTCAGGGAAGTTAGCCACTCGCCAACGGTCAAGATTGCGCTATGCTTGGATTTGCGCTAAGGTGAGAGCGCTAGGCTCCAGTGTGCCCCGAGGACGTTAACACCAGTCGATTCTTTACTCTGATTCGATGAGCATGCTATCTTCATTTATACATGAACGTTTCAGGTAAATGATCGTGAGGTGTTCGTCCGATGTTCCCAATGAAAACTTCGTTTATCCTTTCACTATTCGACTTCGTAGAATTTTTTTTTTTTGGGTCTCGGTTTATTGTTTATATTAAAAGCCTACCAAACCAAACGCCACGCTTTTCTTGAACTAGACGTAAGATCTTTCTGCAGAAGGTATATTCCCATGAAGATCCTATTCTATAGCTGAGGAGGAGAAGAAGAATGAAAGTGGTATCTTGCTGAAGTTCCCACATACTTGAAGCGATTACAGATGAGCAAAAGGATGAGTCTTTCCTATTCTTTCCCTGTTTTTCTCATTGTTGTTGCGACTGCCACAACCGCGTGCCTTGATGGCCTTGGGGTTGGGAAGGGGCTGCGGTTTTCCGGCAGCTCGCCTTTCAGGATCGCATTGTTTGCTGATCTGCATTACGGCGAGAACGCCTGGGATGACTGGGGACCCAAGCAGGACGTCAAGTCTGATCGAGTCCTGTCAAACGTTCTTGATAATGAAACACCAGGTGACACTTTTTTCTATGAGAAGTTTTACTGACAATGTTTAGTAAGTATTGGGTTGATGATTTTGGCATAAACTAATAATTTATTAGCTAAATTACGGTGAGTGACATTGATGCGAACGCAAGCAGAAATCTATAGCAAAACGGTAAAAACATTGCATTAAGCGATAAATTAGGTGTAGCTTTCCTAAAGCTTCAAGTATAGAAGGATTTGGGCAATTGTAGAGCCTAGGCTCCATTGCTCCTACATTTTTGCTTGATGTCCTAATGTGTCAAAGATGGAATGTTTTATAGGCTATAAGGAAACCTAATGATCGGCTAATAACCTAATAACAATCCAAGATCTAATACCAATTAAATCACACATTTACATTTATTTCTATTATTATCATGCACTTCACAACAATCTTACCCTCAAGATTGAGCAGATCGTGTTGATGTTGGGTGAAAGCAATTGTCGTTAGTCGGATCTCATCGGAGTTGGCCGAATTTAAACAAGAATCAGTTAGATTTAGGTTGAGTCAGTGTGGAAGTAGTAGGCGAAGGTGGATTTTAATGGAATCGGTGGGGAGGCAGTTAGCTAGTGGTGAATCTTGCATGTGGTGGATGGAGATTGATAAGTTTGATTTAGTGAGCAGCATATGTAAGCCGATTATGCTAAGACAGCTTGATAAAATTAGATATGGAGTTTCTGACGACAATAGCGATTGGAAATATGGGATTTTATTGATATGACTTTGAAACATGAGATATGTGATTAACTGTCAACATCATGATACTTGAAGATCTTGGTGAATGGATTTGGTTTGCGATGATGGTTAGCAAGACCTAGTGGAGCTTTATATGTGGGATGACATAGATCTTTTGACTGAGTAAGATGAAATGGCTACAAATCTTTTAATTTATAGTCATGATGTTGTCAAAGTATTGACGGTCGATGTGAGCAGGAGGTCGAAGAACATCACCTGCACGACAGCTAGGTCAACGAAAGCGCTATTAAAGCGAATATATGTTACTTATCTTATAATTTACGAATGCATTGTACCGATGATTTACTAGTAGTGATCATAATTTCAATATTGAAATGGAAGATCTCTTTTTTTTTTGAAATGTATTGATAATATGAATCTACGAAGAAATCTATTGAAAAATAGTAAAAATATTGTATTAAAAGATAATTAAGCAATTTCTAGCTTGCCTAAAAACCGATGTAATGGAGGGAAAAAGGAATTGGGCAAACATAAGATGTCCACATCTTTTTGATAGTTTAGGCGTTGGGGTGGCGGAGGGAGTGAGCTGAAGCTCCATTGCTTTTACATGTTTGTTTGATGCCCTAATCTTTCATAGAGGGAGTATATTTATAGTCTATTAAGGAAAACTAATGGCCCACTAATAACCTAATAACAATCTAATAGGCCTAGCTATCTAATAGTAACTAAAACTCCTATTTACATTTATTCCTAGTAGAAATTAATAATCATAAGTTAATCCATGAAAGCCTAGCTCTGTCCTAAAAAAACCTAAACAAATAAAAATAAAGAAGAAAAGAGAAGAAGAAGAAAAAGAAAAAAAAAAAGGTCGATGTCGTGTTTAGACATTTGCTATATATTAGGTTTCAATTGACACTCTTCATTTGTATTCATAGTTTAGTTAAGTACTATACATTAGTTATAGACATAATAACACTCGTAGTATTAGAAATAAAAATTGGAAATGTTATACTTAACAAAAGTTTGAATGCATGCTATCAACTACATATTCACATGAGCACAAAAGATTTTAGTTTGATAGAAATCAAATTTAAGCTATGATTTAGTTATTATTACTCTTATTTGTCATTCTTATGTAATAATTCACTGTGCATGGCTATCTTATCTCTAAGTAGTTCGATAAACATTTGAACTTTGTAACATGACATTTGATAATCCTATTTTTTATTTTTGTTTACTTGAAGACAAATCATAGTTTATGTTTGTGGTTATTTGATGAGTGAGTTCTACTCACTATAACGTTCTATTGATTTAACATGTTTTCATGCAATATGCTAAATTAGGAGTGGTTTAATGACATTTTGATCAATGGAACAAATATCTGATGAAAATGCAATAATCATAGTGTACTGAAGAACAATTAATGATCAAATGACTAAAGATAAAGTTCAATTTAAAGATGAACTTATAAAAAAGAAGAGTCACAGAATGTCTAGGCCCTATATCATATATTGCTTTGGTGCCAAATTGACCAGCGCAGCATCTCTAGAGCCTAAGCGACAAAATGTTGAATAAAGGACAGAACGTGTAATGCTTAGGCCCTAGTTCATAGCATTGTGGAGCCACATCCTATTGGAAATTTTTTGTAAGGCATGCAAGTAGTGCCTTGGTGCTATTGTGCTAGCGCCTAGGCCCTAAGATGCGGTCGTTTGAATTTTTGAAGCACTTTTAGAACTTGGAGTAGTTATAGAGGGGTTTTAGAGGGTGACATTGGGAGTTGAAAAAGGGGGATTTGGAGAGTAAAAAGAGGAAGGTATTGAAGGGATAATTCTTAGAGTTAGAAGGTTAAAATAAAGAAGAATCTAAGGTGATTATAGGTACATAGTTTACAAATGGTTACATTGTCTTTCTTATAGTTTGTCTTCTTCATTTGTATGCTAAATCTTATGAGTTTCATGGATTGTATCTCTCGAACTGCTATAATTATTTTTTTTAGATTTACGATGTAATTAGAACAAACTCTTTCAATTCAGCAGTTTGAATTTGTGTGGGTTTATTTTCCGGATTGTATGATTTATATATTGTTCATTGAGTTGTTTAAATGGCCATTATGTAACTTAAAATTTCACTGCATTTAATAATTCCAGAAAAAGTATATCATGCATTGTAATAGATAAAATAACATATTCTTAATTGAGATAGAAATTCTTGCAATCTTAAAAAGAATAGAACTTTAATGCAATTCCTTTTGATTTTGTTCACATAATATAGTGGACTAATTGAAGGGATTATGTCTTCTTATATTCAGATGAACTTAGAAGATAATTTTATTCTTGATTGACAAGCTATCATTTTATTAATTTTATTAAATTTTATTATGCAGTTAAAGAGAATGTTTTGATGAAATCATAAATCCAGATTTTTCTTATTAAAGCTATATTAAAATTAAGGGTTAAGTATTACAGATTATCTTTAATTGTTGAATAAAATTAAAGATAATATAAATCATTATTAAACTTTTTAGAAAATGTTATTTGATCATCACAGGAATGATTTTCTACTCATCTTACTCATCTTATATTACTTATTTGGCAGTTATGTTTACGTATCACAAATTTAAACCAACATGTTAAAGCACAAGTTGAGTTGTGAAATAAGAGTATAAAATTGTATTAGATGCTTATTAAAAAACTATAAGAATTTAATGAAGATGATTAAGTGTTAGCTCGCATTCGCCTGAACATTTTATATATAACACATTTAAGAAACTCCATTCTCGAGCTTCACTTTACCCAAAATACTTAAAAAGCTTTCACCAAAGATAATTTTTATAGATTTATATTTTGACATGAATATTAATCTGATCTTCAATATTGATAATCTTATATCATATATTACACTTCTGAGCCTACAAACTTTGCAACAAGTCTACAAATTGAACAAACTAATTCCATTTTTACCTCTCGCTCCTGCCCCAGTCCCAATTGTTGATATTGAGTCTTTTAGGTGGGCAACATTATTTTCCATAATTGTATTTGCTTGTTAGTATCCTTTTACTATAAATAAGTAGCCACTTAAATGAGTATTAAATAAATATTACATTGATATTTGCTCACTCTCTTTCTTTCTCTTTCTCCTCCTCATATACCCCATTTCTCTCGAATATCTTTATTCTCGTATCTATTTTCTATTAGAGTATTATTGGATCATCCCTGGTTTGGTTTTGAAACATCGATGGAGAAACTATGTAGTAAACCTAAATGCTGTAATTAGGTGTGCTGCAGCTGATACTTATTAATTTTGATGATAACGGGGGCATACTCTCTTATAGAAATTATGGTTTTTGAGTTTATTTATTCCTCTTTTATTCTTTTAGTTATCGCAGCCATGCCCTTTTAGTGACCTAAAACAGGATATTTGTTTGGAATGCTTGACCTTATAAAAAATCATAAATGTTATATCACAGACTTTGTAATCTATCTTGGGGATGTCATTACTGCAAACAACCTTCCAATTCCAAATGCAAGTATGTATTGGGTTCAAGCCATATCTCCTACTAGAATCAGAGGGATCCCTTGGGCAACGTTATTTGGTAATCACGATGATGCACAATTTAAGTGGCCATTGGAATGGTTTTCAATTGCTGGGATTCCAGAGGTTCATTGCCCACCGGAGAGCTCATTTGCAGGTAGAATTTGTATTCAAAAGGTCAAGGAATGTTCAGGTTTTCCTATCTGAGGTCTTTTTTAATGATTTATTCTTTTCCATTTTAAAGGGAAATTTTTTTATTTAATGAATAATATTTTCATGATTGAAGAAACTATTTTGGTATAGCATGATATTTGCCATTTCTAGTTAATGTTGATTAATAAGCTTGCAACAGCTTGAGGAAGCACCTTTATTGTGCAAACCGTAGATATCAAGGTTCTTCTACTCCTTAGAAAATTACTTTATCAAGAAGGTTCTTGATGAAGATCTTTAACTCATCTATAATATCCAGAAAATAGAAGAGTTTAGTTTTATTTCATTGTGTTGAAGTTCTAGACTCAACTCAACATTTCTGCTACCATAATATATCTATACCACTACACCACTTTTGCCTACACTCACGCTATCTCAAGAATCCATGAGATTACTAATTCCATTAGCTACAATAGGATGTAGATTCCTCTAGATTTGGTAACGACAGGATGATCCCCTTGCTCAGCAATCCATGGGATTGTTGATAATCCTGCCAACTAAAACAAGGGCTAGATGCATGTCCAACTTAGCAATTCACCAAGCCCTCATTTCTGTTGCAAATATAATTAATTTATAGCTAGTCTTAAATTTCTCTTAGCTATATTTATATTTTAGCTCACTTGTATCTTCTAAAAATCATATACATTTACTTCTTTGTGAATAAGAAAAGATATGAGTAGGGCTGCAAACGAACCGAGTATATGAGTGTTCGTGTTTGAGTTCATTTATTATTAGCTTGTTCAAGTTTGATTCGTGTTTAATTCGAGCTTTATTATTTGTGTTCATGTTTGATTCATTTAAATTAATGGGTGTTCATGTTTGGTTCATGTTTGATTTGTTTAATGTTTATCGAGCTTTAAACAAATAAGTCTTAACGAGCTATACTTCTAGATGTACATTAACTTAACAAACAAGCTTTATTGAGCCTCATAACAAACAATTACACCGAGAATGTTCAGGAACATATTTAGCGGTTTTTTTTTTAAAATTATCAAACAAGCACGTTCATGAACATATCTAAAAAGTATTCTTGAGCTATCAAATGAGCAAGTTCATGAACATATATGACTAATTTTTTCAGGCTACCAAATGACGGGGAAGGGTTTCGGCATCAGGGGAGAAAAATTAGGACAAAATGACGAGGGAAGGGTTTCGACATTTTTTGCTTCTGTCTTTTGTCCTTTCGCATTCAGTAAAATTTAAGAAATATGTAAATTTTATTTTAGTTAGCATATATTATAATATTTAATTACTTTAAAATTTATTATTTAATAATAATTACATCATTATGTTATAATAAATATAAAATATTTATATTATGTATATTTATCATTTTTATAATCAAATATTAATTGAGTTTTTATCGAGTTATTCACGAGTTCTGAATCGAACAAGATTCGAGCTTTTATCAAGCTTCTTATCGAGCTTAATGTCGAGCTTGTCCATGAGCTTCAAATGATGTTGTTCAAGAATATAAATGAGCCGAACACATTAATGTTCAAACTTGTTTATCCAAGAATCAAGTATTTAAAATATTGCTCATGTGAGTGTATTCTTTCCTTCTATTTTTCTACTTAGAATCAAAGACTGATTCATATTCCATATTCTATTTTTCATGGATTTTAAAAATCAAATTTTAGCCAATATTTGAATGACTTTCAAAAGAAAGGAAAACCACTAGTTTAATCAAAAGTATTCTCAATTGTCAAAAGCTTGATATGTAATTAACCATAAAGGCTTAGACATTTGTACCCTAGAATAAACCCAATTTAACCAAATATTGAATGGGGAGTCTCTGTTAAATTGTAAATTTTATTATTGAGTCCATAAGGAATTGATATTTTTATCTTTCGGGGTAATATATCATGTTTCTTATGCCGTATTCTATCATAAAAAATGCAATCCATTTGAGGACAACAAAAATTCTCCAAGAAGTGTGCTTGCCAATTTCAAGGGTAAGTGTTCTCTTCGTATTGATATGAGATCTAAACTTTTGTATATTGTGATATGCTTTCTTATTCTTTTTTCTTCTACATTATCCATTTATTAGTCCGCATAGCCATCATTCATTTTTTGGTAAATTTTTTTTTGCAACTAGGTTTTAAAGTGTGGTGTGAATTCAAATTGAATTGTAATTTTTTTTTGTTTTTAATTTTCATTGGATTTATTTAATTTATTAGAACATGATATTATCATTTGATATTTTTTTATTATTTTCTTGATTGCGTCAAATTTTGGTTAACAATTGTTGAGTTATTGGTCTTTAAAATTGTGAATTTCATTTTGTGTGATTTCATTATTTTCATCATTTCATTGTAGTAGAAATACTAAACCATAAGACGCACAATATCAGTTTTATTGAAGTTATTATGCATTATGGGATTCATACTTTCTTTCTAAGGAGTAGTGAATGGGTCCATAGCTAATCATATAACATCTTTTTGAAGTTTCCATTTTTCTTTTGAATTGCGGATTTCATTTTGTGTGTTTCTCTGCTACATGCTTAGCAAGTATTTAAAATTATTAATAACAAATGCTTTAGAGTTATTTGGTTGAAATATATCTATGATCTTGAGAATCTAGGGACATTTGAATGCTTATGTAACAGGAGAGAAGGATTGCAGCTTCAGAGGAACTACACGAATCGAGTTGATGAAAATGGAGATATTAAAAAATCCATTATCTCATTCTCAAATTGGTCCTACAGAACTTTGGCCTGCGGTATCAAATTATATATTGCAAATTTCTTCATCCAAGGACCCAGAATCACCATCAGTTTTCTTATATTTCCTTGATTCTGGTGGTGGCTCCTATCCTGAGGTCATTTCATATGCTCAGATTAAATGGTTTCAGGAGCAATCACAAGCCATCAATCCCAATTTACAGTAGGCAATGAAAGCGATATTTTTTTGAAAACTTTATTTTTTAAGTTTAATATCTTTATAAGTGAAGCACATGCCATCTTTGTTAGGGTCCCTGAGTTGATATTTTGGCATATACCTAGTCATGCATATAAGAAGGTAGCTCCTTGTCGGAAGTCCTCAATAAAGAGTCCATGCGTAGGATCCATTAACATGGAAGAAGTTGATTCCCAAGAAGCTGAATGGGGAATTATGGATGCTTTATTGAACAGGTCATCGGTAAAGGTGAGGAAAGCTGTACACTTGCTCTTAACACAAATATTACTACTCTATGCAGTATAGGCATTTGCATTTGGTATGAGTAGCTGATGAAATAGGGCATCCGTAGTCTTGAGTTTGATAGTTTTATCCCAACGTTTACAGAGTTAGCTTGGAGCCACAATTTTTTAATGAAACTTTCAGAATCAAAATTAGTTATGGTGGTTATGCTATTATAAACTTCACGACATTGTCTAGGGCCTAAAGGGAAAGAAAACTCCATCTTTAGTATCAAATATGTTGATCCTTCTGCTATTGAACTAGAACATTTTAGTTGATTCTTGTTTTCTGTATAATGACGCTTATATTCAAATCATTAAAGATATGTATGCAGGAGCTATTACTTGTGTTCAAACACAAGGTGTTTTGACCAAGTATTTCCCTATTTCGGTTGGGTTACATCAAGGATCAACCTTAAGCCCATATCTCTTTGCTTTAGTCATGGCTGTTTTCACTAGACATTTGCAAGAGGATGTACCTTGGTGTATGCTTTTTGTTGATGATATTCTTCTTGTTGATAGAACTAGAGAGAGAGAGTTGAAGGAAAACTTGAATTATGGATGTCAACCTTAGAGTCTAAAGGTTTTCGCTTGAGCAGATCTAAAACGGAATATATGGAGTGTAATTTTAGTAATAATAGGCCTAGTGAGGGAATTGTGACTTTGGGCGATCAAGTCATTAATAAGAGTGCACGTTTTAGATATCTTGGATCTATTGTTCAAAGTGATGTGAAATAGATGGGGATATTATTAGCAGAGTTCAAGTTGGATGGTTGGAGTGGAGGAATGCATCGGGCTTGTTGTATGATAAAAAAGTACCCCTCAAACTTAAGGAAAAATTCTATAAGATGGTAGTGAGGCTTGCAATTCGTTATGGTGCCGAATGTTGGCCATTAAAAGAGAAGCATAATACTAAGTTAAGTGTGGCAGAGATGAGGATGCTCAGGTGAATGAGTGGCTTTACCCTTAGAGATAGGATATGAAATGAGCATATACATGAAAAGGTTGGAGTAGCTCTAGTAGAAGATAAGATTAGAGAGAGTCACCTTAGATGGTTTGGTCACATAAAACGGCGGCCTTCGGATGACCCGATTAGGAAAGTAGATGTATTAGATTTGACTTATGTTAAGAAATGTAGAGACATACCTAAAAAGACTTGGTTAGAAAATATTAGAAATGATCTTTCTCTATTAGATTTAAACGAGAATTGAACTTTTAATAGGACACAATGAAGAAAAAATATTAATGTAGCCGATCCCACGTAGTGGGATAAAGGCTTGATGTTGTTGTTGTTGTCTTGTTTTATGTAAAATGAGAGTAAAATAAATAGAATGAAAGCATAGTTTCTGTACTTCTATTTGATTCCAAGTTGTTGCTTGTTACATTTATTTATCTATGTCATCCTTTTTTAATTCACTAACTTCCATAAAAACCTTCGCTTTTGGCAAATTTCTCTTGAAAGGTTTTCGTGTAGCACAAATTTGCTGTTAAAAAAGGAATGACGAATGGCCTTGAAGTAAAAAAATGCCCTAGCTGTTTTTAATAGAACTGCTAGCTATGATGCCAAAGCCCTCTGTTTCAGTTCAGTCATTCCTCTTATGTGTACACTTGAGATCCTTTTACTGTGTATTTTCTTGGAATCAAACTGTTGCTAATGATAGGGACACTATTGCATTTCTTTAAGCTCGCTTGTAAGATTGATGTAAGTGCCACACATCTTTCCTCGTGTATGCTTTATATATGCTCATGTATGCATTCACAACTATGTCATATGACTTTCATTTGTAAATAATGCATCACAATTGTGTGAAGGAGTCATTGGGAGTCTCTGTCGTATTTTTCATTTGAATTCAAGTTGGGTCTTCTCCTTGCATTGTGACCTACTTAACTCAAGTTATTAATGTTCAAATTTGATTTAAAATTTGATTATTTATCCAAACTTGGGTTTAGTTCATTTTGAGATTGAAATCAAGTCCAAACCCTTGTCATTCGAGTTCAAATGTTGTTAATGTTCAAGTCAAATTCGTGTCCACAAGTCCTCTGCTTGAGTTCAAGTTCAAATGCATGTCCTCTATTGTCCTTTGAGTTCATTCAAGCTCAAATATCAGTTCCACCTTATAAGTCCAAGCTTACAAGTTTTCATCATTTGATTCAACTTTGAGTTCACTTGGTTTAAGTTTGGACTTAATTTATTTGAATTCATTGCATATTTGGGTTCAAGTTTGATGCCAAAGCCCTATGTTGTTCAAATATGTTGAAGTCCCAAATTGTTTCAAGTCCTTGTCTTATTTCAGACAAAATTTCGGCAGCCTCCCGGCATCTCCCCCATTTAGGGGAAAAATCAAGAGGCCGTCTACCCGCCACGTCAACAAAGACGTACACAGTTGGTGTTTGTGAGACACCTCGGCAATATTTTTTATTTTTTCATCCACCACGCCAACAAAGGCGTGCATGGGGTTTTAAAAGCATTAAAAAAAAAAACAGTTTGCTTTCCCCCCGCTCGGGGGTAATTATGAGCGACCCCGCCTCGCCGTAGGTGCCGCACCGGGGTCCCATCCCACCACTCGCAACAAAGGCGTGCATGGGCGATTTTCCAATTCGCCACGAACATTGAGAGCTAGAATCTGAGTTTAGAAAAATCCGTACCTTCACGGGGTTGTCGGTGTTGACATGTAGATCGAGGGGTCACTCGCCTACTTCGTCGTAGGTGTCGCACCGGATTTTCTCCTACCATGCTCAACAAAGGCGTGTATAGATGGTTTGCCGGCCCGACACGAATGCCGAGGTAAGAGAGGATTCTTTTGTTTTATTTTTTTATTGTTATTAAATTTTTTTATTAATAATAATGATTAATTAGAATAAATTAGGTTTAAATAATTATAATTAATATATATTTAATTAATAATTAATTAGAGATTAATTAGAGATTAATAATAATTAATTATTATTTAAAGATAATTAATCATAACTATTTTATTTAATTAAAATTAATTCACAATTAATTAATTAATAACCATAATTAATATCAATTAAACATAATTAACTTTGGTTAATTATGTTTAATCGAATATTAATTATAATCAATATAATTAATTGTAATTAAATTTAATTAATTAATATTAATTCATAATTTAAACTAATTAATTATAATTTAAAATAAATAATAATAATAATAAATAAAATCCCTCTCCCCTTTTCTCTCTAATTCGGCCAAGACAGGCCTAAGAAATGCACAAGGGGGAGGAAGTTACCTTCATACAGTGAGCTCCCGTTCTCGCTCCGATCAAAATGTCGTGACTTCGAACCCGACAGAAAAGGGGCGTCGCCAAAGGAGGCTTCGGGTCGTGGGTTTTGGCCTGAGATAGGAGGAAGGAGACGGGATGGGAAGGCTCTATCGAGGGCTGTCGTCGGACCAGCTTCGGTTCGGAGAAGAGAAGGGCGACGATCTTCATATAAGGAGCTCTCTCTCTCTCTCTCTCTCTCTCTTTCTCACTGCTTTCTCTCTGGATCGGAGAAGCAAAGAGCTGTAGGTTGTTGGAGTCGAACGAGGCTTAGGGCAGAGGGAGGTTCGGTGAGAGGAGGACTGGAGTAACGACGGGTTGTGGGGGAGATCCGAAGACGGGAGCTTGAGGACTTTGTTTGTGAGAGAGGAAATAACGCCCGAAGGCTTCATTTGAGTCAGGTATTTAACGATGCGAGCGGAGCTACGGATCGCAAAATTTGAGCAGGATTTCCGCATGATTTTCGGGATACGACACATACGGCATCGAACGGCGGGGGAGTTCGACAGGTTTTGTGGATCCGTCGAGCAAGGTATGATTTTTGAGCTTCCTTTTTTTGTTTCCTTTGGTTATAGCATGCAGGTCAACAGCTGCGCTGATCAACAAATAAACTTAAGTTTGAGCCCGATCATTCTATATGATTAGATAGGAGTCAAACAATGTTCGAACCATCAAACAAATATACGATCGTTGCATTGATCGAGATTTTATTTTATATGTTCATATTAGCCCTTCAATGCCTATTTCAAAAAAAAATCAATAAAAGCATAAAACCGACAATGATCCCAATTTTTTTTGTCAAGTAGGTAGAGTCGACAAGGTTCGACCAACAAAATAAAATTTGCCCATAAGTATCCTGATGATGGATGTGTTGATAGAAAATTTCAATCGAATGGGATCCCAAACATGCAGAATGCCTACAAATTCTTATAAAATACATTCCAGTGAGTTTAATGTATTCATAAATGATGTAAATATTTAAAATTCAAATAAAACATCTAAATACTTAAAGCAGAATACCCATCCACCATCTACAATAATCTGTCAAGGTGGACAAAATTGAAAATTACTTCAGCTCATAAAGAACAAATGTCTGGTCGAGGATATCATTAGGATTCATCCTCAACTCATCTTTTGTCAGTAAGAACGTGGCACGTGTCCTCTAACCAGTGATTTTGTTGTCAAATGGTACCACAGGTAAACGGTTATGACCGAGACCCTCTAACCGGGTAGTTTTGTCACCAAATGACACCATTAAATTACGGTCATGGCTAGAGCTCGTATGTTCCCCAATAACTTCAAATTCTTGAGTAATAAATCATATGATCGCTAGTGCACAAAGCGTTTTGTTAGCTAAGGTGGATTCAAATTTATTCCCTTAGACAAATATTCACCACAGGTTTATAAGGTACCTTTGGACGAAACAACCTATGGTTGTCAACAATGATCCTTCTATCAGGTTGGGTCGACTACCTCCTCTGACTAAGTAGTCAGGGATCATGATGACCCGGGATGACAGAAACATGGAATTTTTATCAGGTCTATCACCATTCCCCTCCACAATTCGCTTTCAGTACGGGGTGGTGAATTTCTAATTTTAAATATTAAATTTCAAATACCAAATCATGCTGCTACTATACACCGGATACTACGTATCTGTTTGACGACGAGCCTTAATCGAAAGTTCTCTCTCGCTATCAGGAGGGGTAATTAACTGTAGGAGCTTGTGCCTATGGAAAACTTTAACTCATATAATAAAGTTCTCGCAAAATGAGAGCGAAATCTCTGGGTAATATCTTATTCAAAACCCAATATGCATTCCAAAAATTTGCTTTGGAAGCTACTCGTTAAAATTCTCCTCGACAACCTGAAAAAAAAAAAGGGATGCGGCGGGGCCGGGGCGTGAATTTTCAGAGCCCACAAATAGCTCCTATATTCGTCAATTTTTTTTTACCTTTCTTTTTTACATTTTGTTTCATTGCAAGATGCCTTGTCTATTCTTCTTCTAGTATTTATCCTCATTAATTTGCTAGTTTTTTTCTTTGAACATCCAAAATTCTTTTTGGCAAATCTAATGTCTTTTAGAAAAAAAAAATATTTTTTTTAGCTAGTCAGCCATTGTTGTCTTGTCACCATCGTTGTGTTAATTTATGGTGCGTATCTTACGAGTGATTTCTACTCAAAGCTTATCATCTTCTCATACGTCACTTGTGAGTGTTCCTAATTTACTGAGGAAGTTAAATCTAGAAAGAAGACACGCTAGGCTATCATATTTATAAAAGAAGTTCTGTGGCCTTTACATCTAAATGGCTATCATCTACCTTGAGACAATTTCAGTGGCAAAATACTTCACTTTTGTTGAAATTCCCAGCCAAGTAGGATTACACAGGCTTTTGTCAGTCTAGCCAAAGTCTGAAATCCCACAATCTTAGGGCCTTTAGATCATGGCAACTACTCTGAATATTCTGCGTTTGTTTATATATTAATCAAGAGAACTTTTGTTTCTGGAGCAAAACTTCATGAGAAATTTACTGGATCTTAGTCTGGATAAACACTACTCTAGATCTACCTCTGACCCTGAGATGGTTGAGTTGTCGAAATCTATAAACCATTGAAACCAGAAAATCTTATCCAAATAATTAGACTGCAAAATGCTTTTATATAGCTAATTAACACTGATTTTAAATTCAGTAATTTTTTAAAAAAATTTCTGAAAATTTGTGATATTACTTGATAAGATCCGTACCTTCATAAAAAAAAAAAAAAATTGTAAGCATTCTCTATTCATAAAACAGGCTGGATTTAAACGCACATCTTGAACTCCCTACCCTCGAAAGCAGAATTCACATGGGCCTACAGATTCTATCAAAGCTTCTAGCCATAGTCCTGTAAGGAACCCCACCATTTTAGGTGGATTCATTTACAAACTTTTCAAGTAGGACCCCATCACCACCTTTCTGTATTAATAGCCAGTATGAATTGTTAGGTTGGGCATCATTAAGCAGATTCTTCTAGTTCAAGATATCCTAATCAGAAGGTTGGATTTCAAATTTATTAAATTTATATTGAGATTAGTCATTAGTGTAATGCAAATGGCTCATACTATTCTTATCTTAAATCAAAGCAAATTCAAAGATTTTGCATCTTGATACCGATTTCTTTTCTGTAAAATCATGCAAGGGAAATATCTTCCTAATTGCAGACAAGTATAATTTTTTTTTTTTTTTTGGAATGGGGTATCCACCCGCTGCCACCTCCGAAAGGGTGCTTGGCGGCATGACTAATCCTCGGCTGACCTAGAAGAGACACCCACCCCAGAAACCTCCTGACCCGCACTTGATTGGGCCTCACTTAAGAGGCGCTGCCGCTCAAGGGGAATCGAGCAAGGGTTGGGAGTTTCTAACTGTACTCGCACACCAACCAAGCTAAGCAATGGTGGGTAAGTACAAATATTTTGCAAAATTGCCAATGATGATCACTTGATTTTGGTTCCGGACTCATCCAATCCATGTGCTAGTGTCATAAAAAGTTCAAGCTTGTGAAGTCCTTTGGCCTCTGCCCTCTGTATCTCTGATAAATGACATCATCATGTCTCATTATCTATATATATATATATATATATATATATATATATATTATAATATTGGCATCTACATTGCCTTCTGTATATGCAAAAGGAGAAAACTCTAGGTTTGCTGAAGTCATGGTGTGAAGCATCAACTGATCCTGTGATGATTTACTTGATTACTTCCAAAAAAAAATAATTGTGCTACCTGCTATTCTAGCATGTCTAGGGGTGTTAAAAAAGGGAGAAGTTATTACGTGTAATTACTGGACTGTCTGGATGCTAATCAGGAAATACCATGTTACCCGATGCACAACATTACACAGTAACAATACACAATAAATTTGTGACATGGCGCGTCCTGATTGGTCTCCAGACGGCATCTGGTGACTGCACATAATAATTTCGTCCAAAAGGGGTTGGGTGTCTGTAAACAGCCAGCTCTTATTCAGCTCGATAATTATTCATTTTTGGCTTATTAAGTAAACAAGCTGAATTTGAACAAGAATTTTCAGCTCATTTCTCGGACGAGTTGAACAAAAACAAGAACCATCTCTATTATATTCTACCTGGTGAGGTTCATGCTTCATACTTGTAAAAATTATTGTATATATTCTAAAATATGAACAGTACAAGTTATAAATCCTCATCTCTGTTCTGATAATGTAGCATTTCAAGAAATCTATGCTCATTTTGCTGGGAAATTATTCCGTGGGGAGTCCGGACGATAAAGAACCGTCCGATGTAAGTGTACACAGTACTTGTGCACACTGTGTATAAAAAAATCAAACTGTGTAGAAAATTATACTCTGTATACACTGACATCCGAACGGTTCTTTACCGTCCGGTCTCCGCACGGAATAATTTCCCCATTTTGCCTTATACAATGCATCATTATAAATAGTTTTGATCTGAAAGTTGGATGTTAATGACATGATATGCAGGCAGTCTTTGTAGGGCACAATCATGGGCTGGATTGGTGCTGTCCATATGAGAAGCTCTGGCTCTGCTTTGCTCGTCACAGTGGCTATGGTGGCTATGGGACATGGCCACGTGGTTCAAGAATCATTGAGATGACTGAAGATCCCTTCTCTCTGAATTCCTGGATTAGTATGGAAGATGGTAGCAAGCACAGCTATGTTAAACTCTCTTCCTGAGTTGCTCTTCTCATCTTATCTTTGAGCACATGAGAGGTTAACAGTGCCTCAGGGGCTCATTTGATTCTATGTATATATTTTGAACTTGAAACAATCAAATGAGCCACAGGGATTAATTATTTATTTGGATGAGAATCATTTGATTTAAAGAGTCTGAAACTGCCTATTGTTTTTTGTTTTTTTAATATCTTATGGTATTTCTAATCGAACGTCATTCGTTTATTTGCAGCTCCGGTGAGCGCCCACCTGAATGACAAATGTAAATGTGTTTTATCTTGACTGTGAATAGTGCAACGCCATTGGTGTCATACTATTCAGTGATATATTTTCTTTAAAAAAGATGAAAAAAAAAGCTGTATAAATTTGAAATGGGCTTATTTTATTAATATAATTTTTGAAAAGTGAGAAAGCCTGAAAATGATGACTTGTCAAGGGCTCATTTGATTAATTGCAGTTAGAAAATGTAATTTGAAAAATTAAAATTTTCTCATTTGAATGACAACAATTTAAAATCCACTATTGAAACATAATAATATAATATTATTCATCTTAGTATTATTATTGAGAATTTTGGCTACATTAATAAAACTCATCAATTTGAGATTTGCATAAAATTCACTCAAAATTTTCAAAGAATTACAAAATGGTAAAAATATAAAAAATTTAACAATTATTTGCAAATTAAAGCCATAAAAAAATGGCCCCAAACTCCCCCATCACCAAAGCTTATCGACTAAAAAGCATCATGAAAATTTACAAATATACCTTAAAATTTTACAAGTTTTTCAAAATGGGCTGCCTTCTCCTTTACCGTGGGGGCACATGCTTCTGTCGGCACAATGCTTCTCCTTTCAACGCATCTTCTATATCAATGGTCAGACTTTATGGCACAGCTTTTGAATCATTTGATGGAGATTTTTCTATGTTCCATACTTAGATTATTTCATTCACTGATACATCACTTTCATCAACCTCCACTTTTAATCTGATCCGCCCGTGATTTTTTTTTTTTTTTTTTTTTTTAAATAAGAGTAACTTTGAATGGTCCAATTGAGTTTGTCCAAAATAGCATGAAAATTATTCATTTTTTGGTATTTTGTTCAATTAAGACAAATTCACAAATACATCACGTACGTAACACTCGAATTCAAAACTTCTTGGTTGATAGCTACAGCTCCCAACAAACCGATCAAGATGAGCTGCTTAAGTTCTAGAAAAAATTAACGGTATAAATTTATATATTATATATATAGCTAAAGGGTTGTTCGTAATATGTTTGATTTTATCTGTACGAATAATTCATAAGATTTAATCAGATTTAGGTTTCATTTGGAACACTTTTCTTATTATTTTTATAGCAATTTTTTGTTGACCTCTAACTGTGAGAAACCGATAATTAACTATAGGGGCTTGCGCTTAAAGGAAACCAGAACTCATATCAAAAAGTCCTCACAAAATGAGGGCGAAATCTCTGGGTAGTGTCTTATCTAAAACCCAATCTGCCTTCTGAAAATTCATCCGGAACTTAATCTCGTTAAAACTCTCTGCCTCCATCATCACATACACTCAAAAGAAAAAATAGACCGATGGCGCGGAGAGACCAGGATCACAGTAAAAATGGAATTTTTGGAGGCCACACTTTTTAGTATCAAAATGTCCCAAACAAGAGAAATTGTTATGTGCGGAGGACGGACGCAACTCTATGTCCGGAGTTGAATCGAGTGCAGTCATGTCAGCAGTACCAAGCAGTAACAAGCCGCGGTATCGAGCGAAGCAGTGATGTGGCGCATTCTAATTGGTCTCCAGCGGCATTCGGCATCTGCACAAAATAATTAGTCCCCAAACAAAGCCTTTATAGTTATATGACAAAGTTTTACTAACTCCTGCTTGAGTTAAATCTTGTCTGAAAGAGATTGGTTGGTCGTATAAACTCTAATTCTTAGGTGCAAACAAAATCCTAATCTCTTTCTTCCTTTGATCTCTTTTGATCTCTCTGATTGCAGAAAAAAAGTTCTGTAAGTCGATTCATCCAACTTGAAAATCAAGCTGTAACTTTGTGTTCTCAACATATTACAAACAACTGCTCACAGTTCAGAGGTAACGGATATATTTCTACTCGCCAGATTCACGGGTATTTTTTCTGCTTACCAGATTCACTAAAAAGAACAAAAACAATTTAAAAAGAATCTTGAATGGTATTTCTATTGGTTGCATCCTGCTTCTTTGCAGTATGACAGATCAAACCCAGTTGTCAGAATTCCTGATAAGTTCCATTTGGTACAACTTTGTCCACATTGGTTTACTTAAAAAAATAATAATTTATATTAATGATTTCCTTTTTGGTAGTCATCATAAAGAAAGAAGTATTTCCTCTCTCTAGAAAGCTACTTTCCTAACCTTTTGAGGCTTTGAGCGTTCTCCATTGGATAAAAAGAGATGAGTTAACACAGAGAGAGGGATGAAGACATGACTCCTTTTTCTCTTGATGAAAGCCTTTGGTTAGTAATCACTGTTTCTGAAGAATCTCTGAAGAGAATATGAGGATTTTAATGTTATTTTAGTTCTGTTTTATAGTTTTATGAGTATGATTTCAAGCTTTCACTTTTGTTCGGGTTTGGTTAATAGATTTTGTTTTTTGTTCATGTATGAAAATCAAAACTGAATTTCACAGTTCCTTGTGAAAGCAGACTCCCATGGCAAAGAGAAAGAATTGGTTTGATAGACTAAAGAATTTTTTCACCTCAGAGACTCAATCGAAACAAGAGAAGGTAACTGCAGTATTCAAATTCTAAGCAAAATTCAGAGGAAATGAAATTATGAAACAAACAACTGGTTCTTATCTTGCAGAAGGATAGGAGGAGAAGATGGCTTTTTGGAAGATTGAAATCGAAATTCTCTCCTGCTTTGCCGCCTCCATCGCTGCTGAGATTGAAATCATTAAGAGAGGCTGAGCAAGAGCAAACCATGCATGCAGTTGCAGTTGCTATTGCCACTGCCGCGGCGGCCGAGGCTGCTGTTGCTGCTGCTCAGGCTGCTGCTCAAGTCGTTCGCCTTACTGGGAATTCCTTGTCTTATCAGAGAACACAGGAAATTGCAGCAACAAAGATACAAACAGCTTTTCGGGGTTATCTTGTAAGATCTAAGTTCATTTTTTTTTCTTAATTTTATTAACATAATAGTTTTCTAAGGTTTATTATCTTGAAAAAAGAACAAATTTCTTTCTGGAGAATATTTTTAGAAGATCACATAAGACTTTTTCTTCATTTCCTAATCAACTTTGTTATTGATCGTCTTAAGAAGAGGAGAAATTATTAGAAGAGTGCAGCTCAAGATGGCTTTCTGAGCAGTCCTTAATTTAATATGTTCAATTATGTATTATTCTGTGCAAATGCTACAATACATATTCAATCCATAAAAATACAGAGTAATACAGATCAGCTCGCATGTGAATCCTGAGCTGAACTGACAAAATAATTTCTCCAAGTAGACTGATTTCAGTATTGATTTCCTAAACGTTACAGTACATAATTTTAAACAAACAGTATGAATTTAATTGATGTACAAATTATTATCAAGTTCACTGCATGTTAGCAGTATACAAACGTGTTTTTTTTATTATTTAGTCCTCATTTGGGATGACTTTTTCACTGCATCTTAAAGTAGCTTTTTAGTTCAAAAATTTTAATTTTTAAATTAGAAAGTTGCTTCAAAAAGCAGTAAGAAAGCCGTCCCAAACGAAGCACGAAGCCTTAGTCTTCGTTTGGGACGACTTTCTCACTGCTTCTTAAAACAACTTTTTAGTTCAAATTTTTTAATTTTTAAACTAGAAAGCTGCTTCAAGAAGCAGAAAAAAAGTCATCCCAAACGAAGCCTTATTTTACCTTTCTGAACATACCATTGAATTTTCAAATATGATTCAGAATAGTCTAACTGTTTGATTATTTTAAATCAGATTTGACGAGTCAATCTGATGAGTCAAGTGATTGAATTGGACACATTAGATAGTTTGGGATTAAAATGACCCCCATAAATTGGTTCACAATATAAACACTCAACTATGAGATTAGTACTATACTCAATCTTATGGGCATTTCTTGGCATGTTGTGTCACAATTTAGGCAAGGAGAGCATTGAGAGCTCTGAAAGGTCTGGTTAAGCTTCAAGCACTAATTCGCGGACAAGCTGTGAGGCGCCAAACAAATATTACTCTAAAAGGTCTGAAGTCCCTTATGAAGATACAATCACAAGCTTGTGCAAATCGAATGAAAACAGCTGCCAATAATCAGTCAGATGAAGATAAAGATGTTTTTCATCTGAAAGCATTGAAAGATAGACTAACCGTTCATACACAAGCTCAAGTAAGTAGAGAGATCCAAATCTTGTTCTCATCTTCTTTTGTTCATTTGTTTATTTTTTTGGTAGAAACATATAATCTTATATTGCTAGGCTATATCTATTGTTTGGCATACATAGAGAATGGGGCTCTCAGCCTGCTAAAGGTTTGATACAAGAGGTATAAAGGATTAATCTGCATTGTATATGTTTGCATGATTCTAATTTGTGACTTTGAGGTCACAATGATAGAAATCTAGTTAGTATGAGTAAATGATAGAAATGGCCCCAAGAATTTTTAGATATATTCATTTTAGCCCTAAATATCCTAAGGTGTTCAATTTAGTCTTGTAACTATTGAAATTTGAACTAATATAGTCTTACCATCAACTTTGTCATTTCTTTAGATTGAAATTAGTGGAGGGACGTTTTCTCTACGTATTTTGAACTTTTTAGGTCAATTTCATTAGTTTGAGCTGGTATTAGATAATGATATTGATCCTAACAAGTTCAAAATGTAAACAGATTTAATTGCAGGTTGAGTTTTGTTGGGGTGATGAGTAAACACCACAATGACAAATCAAACAAGAAAGTAAAAACAACGGAAAAGTAAAGGACACAAGGATTTAACGTGGAAAAATTCAAACTAGGGAAAAACTACGGAGCCACACCACATCAAGAAATCCACTATGAAAATTGGGAGAAATATGTACAAATCTCTCTTTTCTCTCTCTCTCCTTGCTTCTCTTCTCACATACACTATTTTCAATGTCTACACACAAAATACAAGAGAAAGCCAAGTAAAATAACCCCAAGCGATGCAACCCTTAAAAAAATGAAAAAGAAAATCATCTAATCCGTCCCACAGCACTGTGGAGCCAGATTGGGGCGATACGACGCTAAAGCCTCTATCTTGCACCGTTGAAGCGTCATATCTATAACACTGCGACGTTCTGCTCTTTTTCTTTCAGCGATGGGGCGCTCGGGAACACAGTGTCGAGGTGCACAAATACTCAACGCCTCGGCGTTGGGAGAAAAAAAAAACTTTCGGGTGCTTCGCACCCGAACCAAGCAGGGGGTAAACCCCTCGCACACCCCCCGCACCCTCCAGTAAACACGACAAGCTTTGAGATCCAAGACAACATAATAAGAAGTTTTATCAACACAAGCAGATTCCACACGTAACAAGTTTGTATAGAGAGTAGAATCTTCTTATGTTAGTAAAAGAGAAAATAGGGTTGTTATTCTCTACAATCAGATCATAGTAATAAGATGTAGCTATCAATTAGATAAACCCATACGTTAGTCTTCTTCTCTAATTTCTAATTTGTTTCACTCTTGATGATTAAATTAGGTTTATCTATTTCCCAACTAAGAATGCTCATCCCTATAGATTTTTTCCCTGTTTACATGAAACTAAAATCCTATGAAATAATGGTATATTTTGTGGGAATATAATAATTTCTACTCTCTTATGTCTACTTCAGCATTCTAATATTTAAAAGAATCACGTAAAATCTATATATCCTCTATGTTTACTTTGTGATTTTGTTTCTTTTGAGTACTTCACATTGTTTTCAGCACTTAGTTTTGGCATACCCAGAACTGCTCCAAATTCCTATTCCTCAACAGCGCAATACAATTAATTATTCATTGCTTTCCCTCAGTTAACCTATTATCATATGAAGCTCATCACTATGTAGAATCCTATTTAATAGCAATTTGAAGTCATTTCAAGATTAAACACCATATTTCAATCTATTTCTTCAGCATAGTGACAGAATGTGGAATGGCAGCATCTTGTCGAAGGACGAAATCATTTCTCTTCTAAGAAAACGTCAAGAAGCTGCCTTCAAGCGAGAGAGAGCATTGGACTATGCATCTACATATCAAGTAAGCAACTTTTCATCGAATTTGCATAAATTTGCATAATTTAATTTGTTCATCACTGTTGCATTCCTAATTCTTCACCAGGAGAGGAGACATTTTGCAAATCCAACAACACCTATATCGGATAATGAGTTAAACACCAACACTCGACATGCAAACTGGAGCTGGTTTGACTGCCAACCTCAAGATAAGGACATCCATGAGGTTTCACCATTACAATGCCGAGACCGAATTGCCCGAAATCAACAGCTTCTTGCTTCAGAATCACCATCTGAGCATAAAGGAAAAGCTGAAGAGTTTGAGGTCGTGTATCAGGCAAGGAGATCTTTTAACCGATCCGAACGAGCCCAATCAAAGGATGATGATTTTTTCTCAAGCTCACCTTATTTTCCAAGCTACATGGCATCCACAGCTTCAACAAAGGCTAAGTTCAGATCAGCAAGCACACCAAAACAGCGACAGGGAACATTGAATTCATCTGATCATTGCAGTCTCAACAAAGACAAACTTCTTTCACCCTTGCCATTTGTAAAGACTCCTTTGAATCATCAAAGATCACCAAGGTTGAGAGGCAATTCAGGCCCTGCAAAACACTTTAGTATTGACTCTGAAAGGTCCTTGGTAAGCTGGGAGAAAAGTAGTCCTTTTAGGTGAAGTTTGATGTTGTTGATTGCAACATATAAGTATTTTGCTTGTTGCTGTATTGTTATATCAACATTTCTTCAGTCTCCATTTGCTTTGTGAGTTCAATAGCTTATGCTTTTGTGTTCAGGCCTGTATTGTTTCTTCCAGAAAGCCAGATCATTGAAATCTTTTTATGAGATTAAAGATATACAAGTCCAACTATCGAATCATCATTAGCTTTATCCCAACTATTAGGATGTAGGCTCCATAAATTTTCATCTTTATTCGTTCCCGTATTTTTTTCAAAATATTTTGATCAACTTATGTCTATCATATCTTAATTCTATCAGTTTTTTCTTCCTAATTCTATGATATTTGTTTTATCTACTCATCTAATTAATGCACTTTGAATAATGACAAATGACAACTTTTTATTGTTTTGAACTACCCATTACAAAACTTCTTTTTTAAAATTATATATTGTGCTTGTAAGGATATTATTTGGATGTACATTTCTTATTTGGAAATAATGGCAAAATGATGCTTAAATTTTAGCTTTATCCTCCTTTAAATTTATATATCAAGACTTTTTTTTTTCTCATACAGTAAGAGAAAATTATTATATTTGCAAAATTCCAATAAAGAAAAATAATAATGTGGGCTCCGAAAATTCACACCTCGGCCTCCCTTGCTTCAGGAGAGTTTTAATGAATTAAGTTCTGAGGTAAATTTTCAGAAGGCATATTGGGTTTGAAATAAGACACTACCCAAAGATTTTGCCCTCATTTTGTGAGGACTTTAGATCTGAGTTCATGTTTTCTATAGGCGCAAGCCCATATAGTTAATTACCCCTCTTGATAGCGAGAGAGATTGAACTTTCGATAAGGCTAGTCATCACAACAAATATGAAGATAATACGTGTTATCTGGTGTATAATAGTAGCATGGGTTTAGTTGTTAAAGATTTATTATTTAAAATTAGAAATGCACCATCTTAAACTTAAAGTGAATGGTGGGGGAGTGATGATGAGCTCGAACAAGATCCCATAGTTCCGTCGTCTCAGACTATCATGGTCCTTAGTCTACTTAGTTAGAGGAGGTAGTTGATCCAACCTGACAGAAGAATCTTGTCGACAACCATGGATTACTTCGTCCAAGGCTATCTTATAGATTTGGGATGAGTATTTATTTAAAAGGAAAATTTTGAATCCACCTTATCTAATAGAGGGCTTTGTGCCCTATCAATTATATCCTATTGATTCATATCTCAAGAATTTAAATCCATTGATGAGCGTACGGGCTATGACCGTAATCGTAATACAGTAGAGTCATTGGACCAAGTTACTAAGTCAGAGGGTCGCGGTTGTAATAGTTAACCACGTGGAGTCGATATGGCTAGGCCACGAGTTCTTTGCAGAGCCATCCAGCCAAACCGCCGATTAGAGGACCAATGTCACGTTCTTACTAACATGAGATTATTTGAGAATGAATCCTAGTAATATTCTTGACCAGACATTAGCTCTTTTTGAGCTGAAGTAATTTTCAAATTTATTTACCTCGACAAATTATTGCGGAATGTGGATAGATTTTATTTTAAGTGTTTGATTATTGATTTTAATTTTAAATAATTAAATTTTGATATTTTTAGAATTTTGAGTTTTCATGGACATTTAATAAGTATTCGTAAATATTTGGAGTTAACCCCTCCGGTTGAGATCTACGTTCAACAATGCCATCATCAAAATATTTATCGGCAATTACATTTTATTGATTGAACCCAGTCAACTCTGTTTGTTTTCCGGCAGAGGATCAGATTCATCGTAGGCTTTATGCTTTTATTTAGTAATTTTTCCTTGTTATGAGCCTTGAAGGCCTAATATTAACGTATTGAAACAAATATCTCGGTCTACACTGTCAAGCAATGCCAACTTCTACCTACTTGTATAGAAGGATTGTGCTTGAACTTGGATTTATCATTTGACCTGCGCAGCATCCTCATACATCATGTGTGTACCTGTAACATGCTCACAGGAGCCCATGCGTATATTTAGGGGGCATTTTGTATTTATCTATTGAAACTTGTTCACTCTATTTAATTACTGACAGAGGATTGGGTTCATTATTGTCTTTATGTCGTATATTAATGAATTTTTCATATAATAGGTCTTGAAGGCCTAATATGAACGTATAAAATAAATATCTAGGTTGATTTCGCGACCGTATATTTGTTTGATAGTTAGAACCATGATGACTCATATCTATTCACATAGGAGGCTCGGACCCGAACCTAGGTTCATTATTATTATTTTTTTACCTGTGTAGTGTCCTCAGATGTCACATGTGTAGCTATAACACCACGTTCATCAAGGCCCATGTGGGTATTTAGAGGCATTTTAAGATATTTGGCACTGATTAGTTGTGTGAATGATCAACATTTGAGTATGCACGACACTTTATTTAGAAGCTCGTAGATGCCTTATGTTCACTTCTATGAATGTTGCGGATCCGATGGCATGGCACTATGTCATGAGTTGCTTGTTCCTAGTTGCATATGAGAAATGTGCAGGGCTTCACTTAAGAATTTGTACACACACCTTCTGTGTGCTTGTATGTATGTTACAGATTTGGTGGCGTGGTGTTCTATTTCAGTGTGAATTTATAAACGTCTTTTGTCTGCTTGCATAGATGTTAGGGATCTAGTGGTGTGACATTGCACTTGATTATTTTCCTGTTGGTTCATGCAGGTAGACTATGGTGTACTAATAAGTCACATGCTATGGCTTATGAACACTTGCATTTTTTGTGTACTATCCAGTGTCTGGTTGTAGATGGCATGTGTTGCATATAATGGGCCTCCTACAACTGCTCGTAGGCCCTTGTATTCGCCACATATCTTTCATCATTTCCAGCAAGTATTCATATTCACTGAAGCTCTTTATGTGTTTATTTGTAGATAATGCACTACATACGTTAAGAGACTCCTATAATGACCCACAGTTTCTCATATTTGCTATATATAGTCTACTTTTGCTTGTAGAGGACTGGTGTATTAGTTACCATTGCATGGTTGCTGATTGTGAAAGCGCTACCATATTCATTGCCTTTGGCCACAACAACATGTAAGTGTTTTGTATGCATTGCACATATGTTTCCTTTGCTCGTAGATGATGTGTTGTGTGTTCACATTCACAAAAGGATCCCCTCTCCTTACTACATATGCTTCGTCATTGCTTGCATGCAAATTAGTATGCTCATTTGTAATTTGGTGCTGACTGCCGGCTGAGCTACATTCACCACCAATTTCTACAGGCATGTTGATTGTCATCACTTGTATGTGGACAGCTGTGTTCATGGTAATTCTCTTACATTTGCTCTGGATAAAGCCATTGCGTGCATCACAACAAGTTGCACTGAGCGTAAGTCTTTCGATGTTGCTTGTAAGCACGACAACTATGTGGAGGATGAGTCCTCGATCTACTACTGCTTGCAGGTGATTGCATTCATTGTAGACTGCATTATATACGTTTGCAAGAAGCTTCATTGTCCACAGATGGATTGGCATATTCATTTGCACACTAATGTTGACTACCATGTAAGTCGCATTTGCTACTAATTTCTCCATGCATATTGATTGGTAGGTTGCTATATTCACTTACATGCTGGTTGTCGAACACGTGATAGATCTTCTACCATTGATTGCAAGTAGGCAGTGTATTTGCTTGCATGAATGATGCACATGCTACAAACTGACTACTACTACTCATATGTAGTTTGCAATATTTATTAATGAATTTTTTCTGTTTGCTTGCAATTAGATCACAAGTTATCCTTGATTCCTACTGCTTATTGCTTGCAAGAGAATTATGCTCAAAGTTTTATCCAGCATAGGTCATATGCTTGTTCATTTACATTTAATTTCATCACTTTCATGATTTATGGATTTTAATTTTAGATTTTAGGTCCAGTTCCCTTTCGTTCGAGTTTAATTGAAGTCCAGGTTCTTGTTAATCGTTCAAGTCAAGTTCCTATTTTCCATTCAAGTTCCCTACACTTAGTTCAAATTTAGGTCCTCTGTTCTCTTACTTTCAGCAACCTCCTAGCGTCTCCCCCGTTTAATGGAAATTCTAGGAGTCGGGCCATGCCACTACGCTACGAGAGCGTATGTGGTAGGTGTTGGGAGACACCCTGTCGTGGTCTTCAATCCCACCGCGCAATAAGAGCACATTTGGGTCTTCGAGCTAACGGATCTGAAAATGGGCAATTACTTTCCCATCAGCACTGAGGCGTGTATGGGTAATTAAGTGTCCCCATAACGCTACAAGAGCGTGAACATGGCCTACCCGCCTCGTCGTGAGTGTGCACTGGGCTCTCTCCTAGTCGTAGGCACGGGAAGAGCTGCAATTATTCTGATGGAGTAGGACGTTTGGATTGCTCCATATTTATTTAATATTTGTTGAGTATTTATAAATATTCAACAAATATTTAATATAAAGCATTAAATTCGTAAATACTCATAAATATTCAACTAAAATTCACAAAATACTCAACAAATACTCAAAAAATACTTAGTAACACTCACAACTAAGTATTTGCTGAGAATCTGGATGGTTCTTCCCATCCGGGCTCCGCACTTAATAATTTCTCAAGGGCTGCAATTATTCTGTGCGGAGTTCGGACGAAAAAAATAGTCTGGATTATCTCTATTTGTCAAACTTTCATCCAAATATTAAAAAAAAATCCCTACTTGCTTTTGTTAAACATATAATAGCTTGATTATTACAATTTTTTTAGGCTATATATTAGAGATATAAATATGCATATTTAAATGGCATGAAATAAATAATATTTGATATTCTATTAAAAAAATAAAATCATAATTAAAAAAAAAAATTATGCCAAAAAAAGTGAAACCAATTGAATTTTAGCACGTGGCCAAATAAATTTAGCAATATGCTTTGGCATCCATCACATCATTAAATATTTTATTATAAGATGTGACAAAGTACCTAAAAAAAATAGTTCAAATAAAATAAAAAACCTCTTAATAAAGCAAAACAAAACTTGTATGTATCAATCTCATTCGCAGGAGAAATTATTTTATGCAGAAATCCAATGCAAAATCCTGTTCGGAGATCAACCAAAATGCACAACGTCAGCAATACCGAGCCACGATATCGAGCGAAGGGATGACGTGATGTATTCTACATGATTTTCGGATGACATTTGGCATCGGCACAAAATAATTAATCCATTCTCCTAACCCAAAAGCATAAAATCAAAATAATTTGTACATGAGCAAGAAGAATTCAGCAACAATCTGTACTAAAATTGTTTAACAGAAAAATCAGCATATTCTTTAATAAAATCATCATAATCGCATTAAAATGTGGACAGCTTGATCCATATACTTATAAAATTATACAAATTATTTCTGAAAAAATAAGCAAAAAAAAGCTTAAAGGAAAACTCATGAAAATATTATCCAAATTTGTGCTAAGAAAACAATTTCATTCAGTGCTATAACAAAGCCATAATTAACACCACCCAATTCATCCACCCTTATTTGTATGCTTGAGCTTTGGCCTTCAAAGAAGCACTACTCACTCACAATAATAAATGGAAACCAGTTTTAGAAGTATATTAACTTACATTAAAAAACCAAAATTTAGCACACAATGGAGATCAGAGAGTTTGCAGAAAGTGCTTATGAGGAAGCCTATGGTAGGATTCAGATCAGCAAGAGTTGTACTTTTCGGCCGGGGACTCCTAAGGCCTCGTTTGAGACGGCTTTCTTATTATTTCTTAAAGCAGCTTTTTAGTACAAAAAATTAAATTTTTTGTACTAGGAAGCTGCTTAAAGAAGTAGTAAAAAAGCGTATCAAACGAAACCTAATTCACAGCCGTGGTAGCAGTAGCAGCAAGAGCATTTAAGATTTGCTAAGCAGAGATGGGCGGTAGAAAGCATGGCTCTGTGCAATCTCAATCCTTTCACGAGGATCATTCATTGTCTCATCCCTCAGTGCTTGAAGAATAGCCTGCACTGACACCTCCCTGAAGAAACAAATCAAGGTTAAGTCTTGGGAAAAATAATGAGTTTGTTTTATTTCTAAGTTTTCATGTAGTGAACAAGAGATGGAACTTAAGCTATGTATACTTTAAAGCAAGATGAACTCCGATTGTATGACATAATAGAAAGTTAATGATCAAAATAGTTTTTATATATTTTTAGGCATCAAATGTTCAACTTAGTCCGCCAATTTCATATTACCCTGTTAACCGTGTCATTTCTTTGGACGAAAATTGCTGAAAGGGAAGTTTTTCATAGGGGAATTTTGGACTTTTCAAGATCAATCATGTTAGTTTGACCTGATATTAAGACTTCATTTGGGATGGCTTTTTTCTTGGTTCTTAAAGCAGCTTTTTAGTACAAAAATTAAATTTTTTGTAGTACAAAGCTGCTTTAAGAAACGGTAAAAAAGCCGTCCCAAACGAAACCGATTGATGGGAAAAATACATGCTGCCATAATGAAACACTTCGCTCCAATTTCTATCCATAGGAATAGTGAAGTTGCCCGTAGGACCAAATTGATTCAAATATAGTGAATTGAGGGACTAATCAAACAGCTAAAAAAGTCTAGGACTAAAATGGACACACATAATAAGCCTAGATAACACTTTGATAATTTACTCATATAATATATTTGAATATGCTACTTCTGTAACATCATAGAAGTAAGAAAGGTGAAGAAATAGGACAAACCTTTTTATTAAAATTTTGTAGAGAGTCTTGAGGATGGGGCATAGCTCGACAGGAACAACAGGCTTGTTTTGATCAGGCCGCATAATACTTAGACTGGGTTGACTAAGAAGCGCATAAAAAGCACCCACTGCAGAGACACCCTGCAAAGTTAAACAAGGTATCCATGCAACTTTCAGATAGCTCGCATAAAATCATAAAACAAAAAACCAATAAAATGATTTAATCCAACAACATATCCAGATCAACTCTGACCCAATCCAGAAGCTATTCAGATCGAAATAAGTCAAGATCAGCACTGTCTGAACCTGACATTTGACAGGCCTACTTCACATCACTTAGATTCAAAACTAGTATTTGTATCCCAGTACCTAACAAACAATGAAGAGTTAGGCTTCATTTAGGACGGCTTTCTTACTGCTTCCTAAAACAGCTTTTTAGTAAAAAGCTGTTTTAAAAGCAACAAAAAAACTGTCCCAAACGAAGCCATAATAAGAGTTGAGAAGAAAACCTGGATCATCCCTTTCCCTTTGATGCTATCACCCATGTCAGGACTCAAATCACCCTTGGCCAACATCTGGCCATACCATGCATTTCGACCTTTTAACAGTGTAACATATGTATCAGCTAGTAAGGGACCAGCAAGCCTCTCAGGTTCTTCTGCTAACAGATGAGTTATAAATATCATCTCTGATGTGCAGTGCGAGAAGTAAACTGATTTGCTAGTTGCGCTCTCATTAGTTAGGGAAGCTACCATACCTGAAAAGAACAAAAGCGTATGAAATATTAACCTTCAAAGGAACTAGAGTGATTTCTGAAGTAGAAAGTCAAAATTGCAGAAGTAAGAATATATCTGATTATCTAAATAAAATTGGTTAAGAAGTTTGATATTGTGTGAGATTAATGATTTATTGCTTCATGCGCACAGATGTAAATGTTGAAACATGAACACATCATATAGGATATTAACAACCTTCAAGATTTCCTTAATTGAAGACTATTAAGAAAATGGCTCATAATTGATTCATCGAAGTTGAAGAAAATGACTTCAAGTAAAAACAAACAAGAGGTAGCACAATATATCACCTATTAATAGCAGATTCAAATCATATCAAGATAAATTGACAGATTACTTACAAAAGTTAGCATAACTGGATAACTCTAGCACAGCTGCAATATGCTAACAGAACATGACTAGCACATACAAAAATATACTACAGATTTAAGCATCGTTTGGGACAATTTTTTTGTTGCTTTCTAAAACAGATTTCTAGTAAAAAATTTCTTGAATTAGAAAATTTTATACTAAAAAGTCGTTTTAGGAAACAGTACGAAAGCTGCACCAAACGAAGCCTTAGACACTGCCATTCACCAGCAACATCCTGGTATTGGCTCCTTCACTCACAATGTAATGCGGTAGAACGGTAGAACCATCTAGTTTGAGAACTAAGGGTGGCTTGTAAAGATTGCAAATATAGTTTAGGTTGAGTATTAAGAATATTAATCATTTTAGGGGAAGGATCACATCTAAATTGTTAAGCAATACAATTTCAGCTAGTAAAACAACAATGGAGTATTCTTCGCTGAGCACCATAGGAGCTTAAATGGATTGCCTAAACAAAGGACTGTTGACTAAGTACATTGATATAGCCATTATCTACAGAGGCTGATATTTTGCGGTATCATGGAAATCTTAAATAAATAAATGTGGAGTGGAATACAATAAGGCAAAACTAAAGTCATAAAACAATCTAGGACATGAAAAACTGATGGTAACGATTGTACTGGAGGGTTTTTGGCTTTTTGCTCAAAACATGGATGTTTATATGAGAAATATGGCATATGGAATCAATCTAGAATTTCGAGGAAAAAGATTTTTTACAAATGCAGGGTACTATTGCATGCATTAACTCTTCCCAACACCTTGATTCGTGCTTACTGAACTTGATTTGCCTTTCAGGCTTTAATTTGAGGTAAAACCAACTAAAATACTGATTTCAAACTGAAGTAGAAATACAAAAGAAATGAAAATAGCTTTTCTTGTTAGACAATCATCCAGAATTTATGTGCCACAATAGGAGTGTAAAACTTAAGATGCAAAACATGGTCGTCTCAATGGCAAGGCAGAAAAAAATGATAAACAAATTGTTGAAGTTTTCTCGATCGTAAAGAGATTCCTTAAAGACAACACTTCACTAAAAAAGTGATATTTTAATCTAAAGATTATTTTGTCGAGAATATCTCTTTTTCTCCAGTTTTTAGATATAAAAAAAAAAATCTATTCATGCCACCGATGAAATCTAACATGTTCAAAAAGTTAGATACAATGTGTACAATAAGGGATGAGTAACATGCATAATTGATTTTTGGACTTAAAAGAGAATTCTAGGTTTTTAAATGTTTTATGGTTTTTTAAATTTAAACTGTGCGCTCATACTTTTAAATGATTTTTCATGCCATTTTGGTATTTTCAAGTAATGTAGGACATCTTGGAGTCTAGAATTTCTTTAATGCAAATCTAAGATGGGTTGCATAATGCATACCAAGGATAAAAAATATGCAATCCTTCAACTCTTATTTAGGCAAGATTTGTTTCCTTCAATGCAAATCAGAAGACACAAAAAACTAACTCAAAATAATAATTTAGAGATAATCCAAAACTGGAATTTTGGAAAAAAATTATATGTGGTCAAGTAAGACCATGCAATGAATAGAATTTGTACTACATAAAAATAAATATACACTTTATAAAAGAGAAAATTGAACAAGGAACTATAAATGTTTTTACACTTCAATAAAAGCTATTACTCTAATATAATCAATCATTAATTTATCCTTCTTAATTTTATCATTCATCCATATTAAAGAATATCAATGACTTTTTTTTACTTTCCAACACTTAAATTCATACAACATCACCAGCCTAATTATAGTTTTATAAAATTTACTCTAAAACTACATGATATATTTTCATTGTATAATACTCCCAATGAAATTCTCTATTTTAAGTTTTAACCACCAATATAAATCTTCAAATTCAATGTTGTTCTCCCATCAAATTCTTAAGTCTAACTATCATGCCATCTATCTAATCCTAATTATAGTTTTATAAAATTTGCTTCTAAAACTACATGATATCTTCTTATTGTACAATACTCCCAATGAAAAACTCTCTATTTTAACCAACCATATAAATCTTCAAATTCAATGTTGTTATCCCATCAACCTCTTAAGCCTAACTATCATGCCATCTATCTAATCCGTTTTGATCAGCTTTCAATAGTGAATGACAATGCTGTATCTAAATGATTCTTATTATCCATCAATAATTACAACATTCAGCCCTTTCAAATAAGACTTCGCTAGTATCTTAATTCTACACCATAATGAGTAAACTTTTTCATAATTGTCATAATTGTTTACATGATGGCTTCCATCTCATGGGCAAAATTTTCATAATTGTTTAAAAGTTAATATGAACAAGGTAAGCTAATAAAACTGATCCACAAGCCACGTTCATACAGATGGCACTCTCATCCGTAAAGCATGAAAGTATCACTATTCTAGACAATATATCAACTACAAATTGAGAGTTGTTGTATAAAATGGATGGTGGAAATGAACTCTTTTTGAATCTCTCCTTAGAAAATAAACCAAGTAATAGGAGTCAAAATGTTATGTATCTAACATTTATTGTCCATGCGCTAGACCAAGAAAAAAACACTACATCCACAAAAAAACTGCATTCAAATAAAATGAAGCAGACACTATCATTTAAACAAGAGAAAATTCCCTTAACACATAATTCATAAGCTAATACTTGTAAATAATTACAAAAACTACAAGACTTACTACCAATAGAGGCCTAAATAAGTAAATAGCATAGAAAATACTAAATCTTTGGCATGTCAATATAGCACTGCCTTACTAAGAAAAAATTGTAGCCCTAAAATCTTCCAATAAGTGAAAAATCCAATCAATATTGCCAATACTAAGCCATAATTTAAGCTCATCTACTCATTAAAATACAACTACTGTCCTTATACTCATTTACTTCCTTTGTAGAGCCTTAGTGAAACTAATAAAATCTTACCAGCGCCAATAGCATAGACATTCTTCAAACCACCCATAACTTCATGAGTGACAAGGTCGCTATTATCCCACACAATAAAATGAGGTTGCCTCAAAAACTTAGCAAGAGATTTCCTCCACTTTTCAGCTCCACATATTCTAGCATTGGCATACTCCTTGTTGTAAATTTCTGAAGCAATATTCGGACCTCCAAGATAAAGAATGTTCTCAACTGGAAGACCAGCTGCAAAACAGACATTGAAAAGATGAGAGAAGAATTCAACATAATTAAATGGTTTACAATAAACAAAAATGGCATTAACTAAGAGAAAGACCATAAACAGTTAATTAAATAGGCATATGGTTTGGGATAGAATGTTCTATGCAAAAGTTCAACAAGTAATCTTATAAAATAAAGAAAAAAATATGAAAAACTAATCAATACCCTCTCAAGGGTGAAAAATGTGTTTAGAAAGCTACATGAGATTACACTAAGAAAGCTGCCTACTCTAGTAGTTAGGCACTAAGGCTTCGTTTGGGAAGACTTTTTTATTGCTTCTTAAAATATAATTTTAGTACAAAAATTTAAATTTTTGTATTAAAACTCTGTTTTAAAAAGCAATAAAAAAGTCATCCCAAACGGAGCCTAAGTCTGATTCATCAATTCCACTTTGAGGTGTTGAAAGAATTCCATCAAGTTTAACAACAAAATATATAAGGAAAAAAAAAGGTTAAACTGCAGACAACTAAGATGAAACAACTGCCCCTACATAGGGACTAATGCTGATTTTCTGCAAAATCTTACTCATGTTCCAATCCAACAGGTTCCATAGAAATCTTTGATATGCATAGTTCAAATCGGTAAATGTTCACAAAAACTAACTACATAGCATAACAATAAACAGAGCTTATGTTTTGAAACAGTAATCTCAACAGCACTAGTTGCTCGTTGAGTTTCAAACAAATAGGAGAGCATTCTAGAAGCAACTAACAGCACGAAGCAAGGAAATTTACCCTCCAAATAATTTCACTCTAAAATTAGCAAGTTATGTGACCCAATCAAAAAGATTGGAACTTGTAACCAGATCACAGTTAGAAACAAGAATCAAAAACCATTTTTTAAGCCTGAATTTATTTAGCAAATGTACATTATTTTTGTTGTAGGCTAGAATATACGCGCGATAGAGTTATAATACTGCTTCTTAGCGTTGTACGGATATCCAACTCACACATGGATATCCGTACAACGACGCAGTATTATAACTCTATCGCCGCATATATTCTAGCCCGCAACACTTTTATAAATAACTGTCAAGAAAAAAGATTGAATATGCAGAAAAACTCACTAGCACATTGAATCATCTGTGTGGGAGTTATAATGCGTGGTATTGGATCCAAAGCTGCCTCCACACCCTTTGCCAGCGATATTATGATTGGAACAGTGATCCTCTCCTTCCAATACCTACTAATCTCCTCAAAGACCTCCCTGGTCTCCGTTGAAGGCAAGCCATTTATTACAATATCAGCATCCCACACTGCCTCCTGCAAATTCGTCACAACTTTGAGCGGGCAAAGTGGCGTATCAATCATGTTCAAGCAAAAACCATCCCTTAGAATCTCGTCGGCATACAGAGTTCTATCGCCAAGTCTCCCCTCAACATACTTCAAATAAGCACACCGACGAATCAGGCGCCGGAGCACATCCTCCCTCGAGTTAATTACCTCAAAAAGATGTTCAGCCGTCGACCTATCCACAGACCTCCCCGCCCGTCTCCATATCCGAATCTGAAATTTCTCACGAAATTGACCGTATGCATCTTGCAACAAAGCAGCAAATACACTGCCCCAGGCACCAGCGCCAATGCTAACAATCTTTAGCAGATCACCATCTGGTTTTCCCAGCACGCTTCGAAACTCGTCCAGTCTCTCCTCTGTACCATTAGAATTGTAAGTTGACCCATTGGAGTGCATAGAACCATGATCCCCCTGCGCACTGCTCACCATCTTCGTTTCTTCTTATCCAATTCGCGAGGTTTCAAGTCTATTTCTCGCTATGATTTATGCCAAAACTGAAAGGTATACTTTCTAACAAGAAGATGAACAAACCCTAACTCTCTCACTAAAAACCAATTCCTCCCTCTTGCTGCTGCTTCCCACAAATCCAATCGGTATATTTGAGGGAAGAATTAGCCAACCAAACCACTCAATGAAATACCAAAAAAAAAGAAGGGATTTTAATGCGAGCTTCACCTAATGTACATCATTCAAAACTTAGATAAGCGAGAAAAATCACAAACAAGCAAAAGAAAAAAACCAACCTTCGTTAAAAGGGTTTTCTTTAACTCAAAAACACAAAAAGCATTCTCCTTTCCCTCCAATTTCTCACCGAAACAAAAGCCAAAACGCACAAGCCATTCAGCCGTACCTCATAACTTCGAAATTGCCGTCAAGGTGTTCGGCCATCTACTCTAACTAAAAAAGGCAGATATAATAACTTGGCCGACAAGCTCCCCGTTGTCGTGTACGAAATTTCAAAGGAAATCGCTTTCAACTTTCAATCAAAATCGGCGATTTGGAGCACAGAAACCGCCGTTTCAGCTGAGGGGAGCTGGGTGGTTGGACTTCATCAAGTAGAGGAGAGGAAGATTAAATTTTTAGGAGAAATTATTTAAAGCGGCAAAGCTTTCGGAGGTGAAAGGGTAACCTCAGCCTGATGATGATTGAAGGCAAGCAGCCATTAATGTCTTCTAATGATCCCAACTACCTAATTACTGAAACTAAATGCGGGAGAAATCAGAAGATCGGCCGCTGAGGGTTCTTTGAAAGAGATTTGGCTGGTTAAGAAACGATTTATATTAACTACTTATTATTGAATTGTAATTAAGATATACAAATATATTGAATTTATTTCAGATGATCTAAAAAAAGACAAATTTATTGAAGCCATCAAATTTATTATATTTATAAAATTACAAAATTATTTTTTTATCAAAAGACTGTATATATATGAATAAAACTTTCAATTTATTTAAAATTTATTAAATTTTAAAAATTAATGCTATATACTAAATTTTTAATAAATATAATAATTATTAATTTTTTATTTAGCGTTATTCAATTTATATATATAATTGTTATTTATTTTTTAGTCTTAACAAAGAGGTCAATAATTCACCTTTTCTAAGCAATAATTTGCCAATTCTTTAAACCATTTATTAAAAAACATAATAAATAAGATAAAATTTAACAAAAAATTAATTATTTTATAAAAAAATTAATTATCAAAGAATAAAGCATACAAATATATTTATGCTAATTTTCAATTTTTAAAATCTTTGGATGAGAATAAAGTCTTCAAATTAAATTAGGATAGTTTTTAAAAACACAAATTAATTAAAAAATTTTAGTTTGAATTTTATAAAATCATTTAATTGATTTTAAAATAAGAATAATATATAGATAAATAATTAAAATTTATACATTTTAACCTTGAAATAATTAAATTTAATAATTTATAAGCTTATTCAATCAAAATTTTTATCAAAATATTTTCAATTATTAATTTCTTTTGCTTACCTCTTTTTTGCCCAATATGGCTTTTATAATTTTCTATTCAACAGAGTCAAATTATTTGCATGATTCATATAATTCACATGAATAAAACTCTTTGCGGAGCAGAGAAATTAAGGGAAACACCTCTCTCTCTCTCGAACTTTTATTCTATTCAGTGAACGTACGCAGAGGAATGTTCGGTTTTAGGCAAAAAAGCGCCTGTACCGGTACAGGCGCGAAAAACTCGGTACAGGCGTTTTTTGCCTAAAACTGAACCTTCCTCTGCGTACGTTCACTGGATAGAATAAAAGTTCCTCTCTCTCTCTCTCTCTCTCTCTCTCTCTCTCTCTCTCTCTCTCTCTCCATATATATATATATATATATATATATATATATATATATATATATATATATATATATATATATATATATATATATATATATATTTCAAACAAAAAAATTATGTTTTTGGTTAAATAATATGATTTATTTTTTAAAATAAAAATACTTTGAAACATAGTAAATAAATATTTATTTTAAAAATAAAAAATAATCCCAAATAATTACAAGGTGATGGAACAACTAAAATATTATTACTATGAATTTTATTATTTCTATATTTTCATATCACAAATTAAACTCAATATATAATCGTGCATAATAATTATGACATCTTAATATATTCAAAATATAATAATTTATCATTATCATAAAAATTTATATTTACAATTCTGTTTCATCCGGCCATTTATATATAAAATATAATAGATAACAATCTCAATATTTCAGCATATATTTATAAAATATTAATTTATAATAGTAACAAAAGAGTACATTAATTGCATTATCTCATTTACTTGGCAAATCAATGTGCTATTGATGGGACTCCATACCTTTCTTTTAAATGAAGAACACATGCATATGCAATAGGATGAGCATGCTTGTAAGTTGGCTAGTAAATTGTAATCATAGCATAATCATTTCAATGACATAAGTGCAAATGAGTCAATCCAACTCTTGAGCCTGCTTGAGCTCGACTTCTTAACCAGCTCGCGAGTTGAGCATATCAAGTTTCGAGCTCGAGCAAATTTTCGAGCTCGTTGGATTATTGAGCTCGAGATCGATCGGGATGAAGCTCAACTCGATTAATTGTCGTGCGGCTTGAGTGTAGAAGGTGGAACCCCGGAAGGCAGATGTAATATCACAATCTGCTCCAGGATCGTCCAGGACGATCTGGATCGTCCAGGACGATCTGGATCGTCCTGGGACGATCAGTGGAAATTCAGCTCCATATTTGCCCAGTTTTGCTCCAGGTGATTTTCTGCATGCATCGTCCAGGCCGATTGGAGACATCGGCCAGGCCGATTGGAGACATCGGCCAGGCCGATCGGCACTGTAGAAAATATCGTCCAGACAACAGCCCTGAGTGGAGACCAGGCCGATCCATTTGGTCGGATCGTCCCGGGACGATGCTGCGATCGGCCGGGCCGATCTGTGTATTACTTAAGGGATTCTGTCATTTTGAAGAGAGAGAAAAATAAAATAAAAATATCTGATTTTTCGATCTGAGGAGAGAGAAAAAGAAAGAATTTGGAAAAGTTGATTTCGGGAAGACGCGGAGCCGTTTTCGTTCGAAGTGACTGTTGAGGAAATTGCTGTGCACGAGGTAAGGCACATTCCGACTTTCTCAATTTTCAGAACCGTCGAGTTTGGCGGTATTATCTGTCCGGAATTGATTTTTATTCGTGATTTTCGTCCGTATCTTTTTACCGGTTCAGTTTTTACCGCGTAAGTTTCTGTATATCGTTGCCGTGCCGGGTGTGCACGTTTTGACTATATTTTGAAGATTTTTATCCGGGTGTTTTTGATTCGACTGTGTTTTTAGTCGACCGGATTTTTCTGTGAAATTGGAATTTATCTGTGCAGTAGAATAAATGTTCTGAAATGTTGATATCTATATTCTGTGCGAATTTGGTAAATTTTGATTTTCAGGAAAATTGTGTAAATTCTGTATACTGCCGTTGTGCTGCCCGATTTTTGGGTAACTTCTGATTTGTCCGGATTTTCTCTGAATTGATATGCTATCTGTATATGCTATAAAAAGGGAGTTATAAGGGGCCTGGATCCTATGAGATTCAGTTAGTGTCTGGGAATTCTGAAATGAGCTCAATATGAAATCTGATATCTGTTCTGTTCCGGATCCGAGGAAATCTGTTTAGGTGCTATAAGCACTATATATGTATTCTGGTGCTATAAGCACATCTGATCTGATTCTGGTGCCGTGAGCACAAAAGGGAGGCATAAGGGGCCTGGATCCTATGAGATTCAGTCAGTGTCAGGGAATTTAGCTATGAATTACATAATATCTGATATGTGATATTCTGATATGATATGTACGATTCTGATTCTGTTATCTGATATGTCTGATCTGTTCTGTTTCTGATTTGATAAGACTTCCGTTTCTGTACAGTTCTATTTGATGTGATATATGTCTGAATCTGTTTTGATTTATGTACGGATTTGTCTGATGTGTTGGTTTTGTGATTCTGAGGATTTTGATTGGAGGTTTGTTGCTTTACTGAGCTGTTGAGCTCACCCTTGCTTTCTGGTGGTTTTCAGGTTCTGGGAAAGGGAAGGAAGTCCAGGACTAGATTTCAGAGTCTGATCAGTATAGGTACTTTTGTACTTTTGGATTTTTTGTACAGTCATGGCTTTTCTTTTCTGTCTTTCTTTCTGTTGAAAGCCATGTACTGTTCTGTAGATGATTATTTTGAGGAAATGAAATCAGATAGATGTTTAGTTCCGCTGCATTTGATGTTTTTAGTAGCTCTGTGTTTGTTGTCTGTTGAATTAAAATATTTGGAAGATTTAGTTCCGAACCAAATTCCAAAGCTAGATCCTGGTTAGCTATTCTCGTCGCGATCCGGCGCGGGCGGGATCCGTCTCGTCTCGGGTCGGGTCGTGACAAGTTTTTTTGGTATCAGAGCACTGGTTTTGGAAACATGTTGGATTGTAAAACAGAGCTCTAGGAAGTGATCAGTGAGTCTGTCTGGGGGTAGTTTTGGGTTGTTTGGCTTTTTATTGTGTTATTTTGTGTTGTTTTTGTGATAGTTTTCTGGATTTTCTGGATTTTTCTGTATGGATCAGCCAGACCCAGATATGACAGACGGTCAGAGTGCCGATCAGGCAGCACCAGTGGGGAGTACAGCCCCAGTGGTCGGTGCTGATACGCTGTCTCAGTTTGCTTCACTTGTTGCTCAGATGATGAGCGAGACTCAGAGCAGAGCTTCTACTGTTAGATCTGAGGACATTGATCGACACCTGCAGTTATTTTTGAGGTTGAAGCCTCCGAGATTTGAGGGCGCTGTTGAGCCCAGAGCAGCCGAGGAGTGGCTGAGGAGATTGGAAAAGACTTTTGACGGGATGCAGTGTCCTGCAGACAGGAAGGTACCGTTGGCAGTTTTTCTGTTGGACGGAGAGGCTGAGCACTGGTGGGACGGCCAGCAGGCAGCCAGATTTCAGGGTAGACTGAACTCTTTGATTACTTGGGAAGAGTTCACTGAGGTATTCAGAGATTGGTTTGTTCCTCCTTCTGCACGACAGCAGATGCAGGAGAACTTTCTGAGACTTGTTCAGGGGAGCAAGACGGTGATGCAGTACGAGGCTGAGTTTACTGCATTACCCAGATACGCTCCGCAGCTGGTCAACACTTCTGCTGAGAGGTGCTACAGGTTTATGAGAGGATTACGAGACACTTTGAGGCAGCCTTTGATACCATTCAGGATCACTGATTTCTCTGAGCTTGTGGACCGAGCTCGTCTGATTGAGAATGACATGACGGCTACTCAGCAGCGGTGGACTGCGAGTAGGAAGAGGTTTGGAGGTGAGACTTCTGGCAGTGGTTCCTCTGGAAAGAGGAGATTTGTTTCTGGTTCTGGATCTGTTGACTCCAGAAGGAGCGGAGGGTCGTCTGGTACTGCTACCAGTACGACTAGTTCTGGATCTGTCAGTATGGCACCTGTGTGCCAGAGTTGTGGACGGCGACACCATGGCCAGTGCTACAGGATAGCTGGTCTTTGTTTCAGATGTGGTCAGCCGGGACATAGGATTGCAGAATGTCCACAGATGGGATTTGAGCAGCGATCTGAGGGCTCCGTCAGACCTGTTGGTTCAGCAGCAGGAAGACCGAGGACTGTTCCTCCACGCCCTGAGGGATTTACTGGTAGAGGTGGTGGTTCTAGTTCTGCACCACGGAGACCACCTACGATTCAGAGGGAGCAGAGTTATGTTGCTTCAGCTCCTGTTCCAGTTCAGCCACGAGTTTACAGCTTGAGTCAGCAGGAGGCTCGTGATGCTCCGGATGTTGTGACAGGTACGGTTTACATTTCTGATCAGCCCTGTCGTGTTTTGTTTGACTCTGGAGCGAGTCATTCTTTTCTGTCCGAGCACTGTTTTGAGATTTTACATTTGGATTCGATGGTTTTACCGGTTTCTTTGTCTGTGATTTTACCGGCTGGAAATCCTTTGATTGCTCGACAGTTTTGTTTGTGTGAGATTGAGATTTCTGGCAAGAAGTTGAAATCAAGTTTGATTCGATTGCCGATTTCATCGTATGATGTGATTCTGGGCATGGATTGGCTGAGTCAGTATGAAGCCCAGATTGACTGTCTGAAGAAGCAAGTGAGTTTGCTCGTGGCTGGAGAGAGAGTTGTATTTCAGGGATTACGAGGTGTTCTCTCCAGTCTGATTTCTGCGTTGGAGGTGAGCAGAATGTGGAAGAAAGGATGCCCAGTATTTTTGGCTTCGGTGCGGGATCTGAACCTGGAGGTTGGTTCTGTTTCTGAGATCCCAGTGGTACGGGAGTTTGGGGATGTTTTTCCTGAGGAGTTGGTTGGTTTACCTCCGGATAGAGATGTGGAGTTCTCTATCGATGTTTTTCCGGGTACCCCTTCGATATCGAAAGCTCCGTACAGGATGGCACCGAAAGAACTTTCTGAGTTGAAAGTTCAGCTTCAGGAGTTGGTTGACAGAGGTTTTGTGCGTCCTAGTGTTTCACCCTGGGGAGCACCTGTTTTATTTGTGAAGAAGAAGGACGGTACACTCCGTATGTGTATTGATTACAGAGATTTGAACAAGGTTACGATCAAGAACAAGTATCCTTTGCCTCGGATTGACGACTTGTTTGATCAACTTTCCGGATCTTCAGTATTTTTGAAGATTGACTTGCGATCCGGATATTATCAGGTAAAGGTGAAGGAGGCTGATGTGGTGAAGACTGCTTTCAGTACTCGGTACGGGCACTACGAGTTTTTGGTTATGCCTTTTGGGGTAACCAATGCGCCTGCGATTTTCATGGATTTGATGAACCGAGTGTTCAGGGAGTATTTGGATAAGTTTGTGATCGTCTTCATCGACGATATTCTGGTATATTCTGCATCTGAGGATGATCATGCCAGACATTTGAGGATTGTGTTGGAGACTTTGAGGAGGCATCAGCTGTATGCCAAGTTCTCCAAGTGTGAATTCTGGCTGAAGAGCATTTCTTTTCTGGGGCATGTGATTAGCGGAGAAGGCATTTCTGTAGATCCCCAGAAGATTCAGGCAGTTGCTGATTGGCCAAGGCCGACTACGGTATTTGAGGTACGTAGTTTCTTGGGCATGGCCGGGTATTACAGGAAATTTGTGAAAGGATTTTCACAGATTTCGACTCCTCTGACGAGACTGACTCAGAAGTCAGTTCCTCTCGTTTGGACACCGGAGTGTGAAGCTAGTTTTCAGAGACTGAAGAATTGTTTGACTTCAGCTCCAGTGTTGGCACTTCCGTCAGGTACGGAGGGTTTTCAGGTGTTCAGTGATGCTTCACTGAAAGGACTGGGATGTGTCCTGATGCAGCATGGTCAGGTAATTGCTTATGCTTCGAGACAGTTGAAACCACATGAGAAGAATTACCCGACGCATGATCTAGAGTTAGCTGCAGTTGTTTTTGCTTTGAAGATTTTGTGTCATTACCTGTATGGCGTCAGATGTGAGATTTTTACTGATCATAAGAGCCTGAAGTATATTTTTACTCAGAAGGATCTGAATTTGAGGCAGAGAAGGTGGCTCGAGTTGATCAAGGACTATGACCTGACTATTCAGTATCAGCCTGGAAAGGCGAATGTGGTAGCAGATGCTTTGAGCAGGAAGTCTTCTGGATTATCAGGTATTCAGCTTACCTGTGATGACTTTCTGATTCGTGATTTGGAGAGATTGCAGTTGGAGGTGATTTCCTCCAGTGATTTGGAGTTGGCTCAGATGAGTATTCAGTCTTCTTTGGAAGCACGGATTCAAGAAGCCCAGAAGTCAGATTCTGATTATTCGAAGTTGATAGCTCAGATTGGATCTGGTAAGACTCCTGAACTTCGAATTTCTGATTCTGGTGTTATTTTCTGTAAGAACAGGTTGTGGGTACCTGTGTTTGGAGATTTGAGGCGGGAGATTCTGTATGAATCTCATCATTCAGGCTACACTGTTCATCCAGGCAGTGGTAAGATGTACGCTGATATGAAGCTTTTGTTCTGGTGGCCTGGGATGAAGAAGGATGTGGCGGAGTTTGTGTCGAGATGCGAAGCCTGTCAGTTGGTGAAGGCAGAGCATCAGCGACCAGGTGGACTGTTGCAGTCGTTGCCTATCCCTGAGTGGAAGTGGGAGGAGGTAACAATGGATTTTGCGATGGGTTTTCCTCGATCACGACAAGGACATGATGCCATTTGGGTAGTTGTGGATCGATTGACGAAGTCAGCCCATTTTCTTCCGATCAGACAGACGGATTCAGTTGAACGCTTGGCACAGATTTATGTGAAGGAGATAGTCAGATTGCACGGTGTGTCTCGTGTGATCGTATCTGATCGAGATGGACGTTTTACTTCCAGACTTTGGAAAGGCATTCAGCAAGGCTTGGGTACGAAACTGCATTTCAGTACAGCCTTTCATCCTCAGACCGATGGGCAGTCTGAGAGGACTATTCAGGTATTGGAAGACCTGTTGAGACTTTGTGTTCTGGACTTTAGCGGAAACTGGGAAGATCATATTCCGCTAATTAAGTTTGCTTATAACAACAGTTTTCAGTCCAGTATCGGTATGGCACCGTACGAGGCTCTGTATGGCAGGAAGTGTCGTACTCCTTTGACTCTGACGGAGGTCGGAGATAGACAGGCTTTGGGTGCCACTTTTGCTGATGAAACTGCTCAGAAGATCAGTTTGATAAGAGAAAGATTGAAAGCTGCTCAAGATCGACAGCAGAAGTATTATAATCAGAAGCACAGATTTGTTGAGTTTCAAGTTGGTGACTTTGTGTATGTTAAAGTCAGCCCGATGAAGGGTGTGAGCAGATTTGGTCAGGTAAGCAAGCTTAGTCCAAGGTATGTTGGACCGTTTGAGATTTTGGAAAGAATTGGAAAATCTGCTTATCGCCTATTGCTTTCTGATTCTATGCCTGATGTGCATAATGTGTTTCATGTATCCACTCTGAGGAAGTGGGTTTCAGACTCTGGGAAGAAGATATCTGCCGATGAGATTGAGATTCCGGAGAATCTGGCGTACAAGGAAGAGCCAGAGCTTATTTTGGCATACGACGTCCGAAAGTTAAGAAATAAAGAGATTCCGATGGTTAAAGTCCAGTGGAAGCACCGGACTGCACGAGAAGCGACTTGGGAGAAGGAGTCTGATATAAGACGGTCGTACCCGTACTTGTTTTGACTGAGTTTGGATTGGATAATGTCGAGGATGACATTTTTCTGAGTTGGGGAGATTGTAATATCACAATCTGTTCCAGGATCGTCCAGGACGATCTGGATCGTCCTGGGACGATCAGTGGAAATTCAGCTCCAGATTTGCCCAGTTTTGCTCCAGGTGATTTTCTGCATGCATCGTCCAGGCCGATTGGAGACATCGGCCAGGCCGATCGGCACTGTAGAAAATATCGTCCAGACAACAGCCCTGAGTGGAGACCAGGCCGATCCATTTGGTCGGATCGTCCCGGGACGATGCTGCGATCGGCCGGGCCGATCTGTGTATTACTTAAGGGATTCTGTCATTTTGAAGAGAGAGAAAAATAAAATAAAAATATCTGATTTTTCGATCTGAGGAGAGAGAAAAAGAAAGAATTTGGAAAAGTTGATTTCGGGAAGACGCGGAGCCGTTTTTGTTCGAAGTGACTGTTGAGGAAATTGTTGTGCACGAGGTAAGGCACATTCCGACTTTCTCAATTTTCAGAACCGTCGAGTTTGGCGGTATTATCTGTCCGGAATTGATTTTTATTCGTGATTTTCGTCCGTATCTTTTTACCGGTTCAGTTTTTACCGCGTAAGTTTCTGTATATCGTTGCCGTGCCGGGTGTGCACGTTTTGACTATATTTTGAAGATTTTTGTCCGGGTGTTTTTGATTCGACTGTGTTTTTAGTCGACCGGATTTTTTCTGTGAAATTAGAATTTATCTGTGCAGTAGAATAAATGTTCTGAAATGTTGATATCTATATTCTGTGCGAATTTGGTAAATTTTGATTTTCAGGAAAATTGTGTAAATTCTGTATACTGCCGTTGTGCTGCCCGATTTTTGGGTAACTTCTGATTTGTCCGGATTTTCTCTGAATTGATATGCTATCTGTATATGCTATAAAAAGGGAGTTATAAGGGGCCTGGATCCTATGAGATTCAGTTAGTGTCTGGGAATTCTGAAATGAGCTCAATAGAATGAGTATGCCTTCTTAAATAAATAATAATTTATATTTTGGAACATAGAATATAATTTATAATTGAATATTATTTAAAATATTGTGTGATTCATATCTAAATCATTCAGTTAAATATATTATATCTATTCATGAAAATAAATAATTAAATATATCAGCGCATCATATTCATGCAAATAAAATATATTTATAACAAATACAATTTTCTTTGATAAAATGATGATTCGGCATATCAATATAATCGTCTCAAACACGTCAGCTAATAACACCAAAAACTACGTAAATAATAATAATAATAATAAAATGATTTATTGTGGTGACTCTCACGTGATAAATAAAATATTCTAAGTTATCCTTGAGATTGGAATATATCCAAAAAATTGGAAACCCTGTAAATAACAAAAATACCATCCTCATAGTGAGAAATTATTACGTGTGGTCATCGGACATCATTCGTAGGCAAATCAGGACGCGTCATGTCATAATTTTGTTATGTATCGCGGCTGTGTACCAGGTGACGTGATGCATCTTGATTCATCTCTGAACGATCTAGTGATCGCATGAGACCATCATCACATAGTATTTAATATTTTGTCTTTAGAATGACAGCCCACCCAACCCAGCTGAAATAATTTATAAGAAAGATTGTAAATAAGTAATACTAAGTATATTTATTTTATTTTGTATTATACTTAGCATGTAACATTACTATATGTTTTCACAATCAATCATAAGAAGTTGAGAAATCGCATATATTAATTTAGCCAAATTGGGACAATTTAGGCTGCCTCTTTCTAGACATTTTAACTCGGAATTATTTTGAGTTTTGATATATCAAGTTGTGGGGAGAAGAAAAAAAAGTATGTTTGTACTATAGCTGACCAAAAGAAAGAAATAGATTTTAGTTGTTTTTTTTTTTTTCTTTTAGTTATTATTTACTTTTTCTAAACATAACTTTGTTCGATATTATCTAAATCGTAATGTACACTCTATATGGAAAATCACACATGTACACTTCATATATAGAGAGTATTGGATCTAAAAGACAAGATGAGGCCTAGTACTAACGGGATATGTATTTTTAAAAACTTTTTTTTTTAGACTTCATTTTAAAAAATCCTTATAAAGTTGGCCAATAGAGTAGTCTGAACATTGCCCATCAAAGATACTCACTCACGACTTGCAGGTTGTTAGACCTAATGTGTTAACTTCCCTCATAAACAACAGGATTGAGGAGTAAATATAAAAGCAGTGGAAAATAAAAAGACCAAGGATTCATGCTATACACTCCCCGGAAGCAAGTATTGACTCGACTCCAAAACTGTAAATTTCAATTCTCTACGATTTGTACGATCGTGATTAGTAATTAAAAAATCCTTCTTTTTGAATTTTTCGAGAATAATTATTTTTTGTAAAATCACAAATTAAAAAGTAAATACAAAGGCAGTGGAAAATAAAAAGACACAAGATTTATAGTGATTCGATCAAACACGACCTACATCCACTCCCCGGAGGCACCCTCCGAGTATTGCACTAATACCACTTTCAAGTAAATTTCAATTCTCTACGCACTCATCGTCCCTCACTATCATCCTGGACGAATAATGTAAAAATGTTACTTCGTACACGATCATATCAATATCACAAAATGTTTAATAAGACACTTAAATATGAATGAATGTTTATGATTGAAGGAATTAACACATACTTTCATATAGAGTATTTTGAAATTTTAGCCAAATAATTAAAATATCACCTTTAAAATTATAAATATACCCTCATTCATTATTTAAGAAAGGACTCAGATGAGCTAAGACTTCAACTTAAGATTACAAAGAGCTTACATATTTTAAAATTCAAAAACTCTGCCCAACAATCAATGCCAACAAGCACCACTATGATCTACCCATAGTCACCCAATCATTGTCTACTGTCCGCCATCACTTGAGAGCCATCACCCAACTAACATCTCTTGATAACGATTGTCCAAACTTTATCACCCAACTTCTCTATATTGCCACCATTACCTCATCCATTTCTCTCACAATTTATATTGCAAACACATGCAATTTTATAATCCAATCTTCTCCAAATTGAGAAGAACAAATTTCTGTAATCTTACAATTTATGTTAGACCTGATTTTTTTATTCCTCTATCCAAGCTTTTTCATATAAAAAGTTTAATGTCTTCCATAATTTTTTTACCTATGTGCGTGTTAATACATAATTTTTTAATTAATAAAAAATTATATTATACTCATCTCAAAATAAATTCAATGTATTTGCAATCTATTCTGTATTCTCATTAAAAATAAAAAAGTTGTTCGTCCACAGGGCCACAAAAATACGAACAATTATTACGTCCTCCGACCGGATGCAGAGGAGCATCCGGTCGTAGGCAAAAAAACTCGGTACCGCGGTGTCGGTACCGCCTTTTTTTTTTCTACGACCGGATGTTTCTTGCATCCGGTCGACCGAACAAAATAAAAGTTCCAAAAATACATGCCACGCATTCAAACGGCTAATTAGTGTTATAACCATGACAAAATAACACACCACGTATTCAAAATTTTTCCGACGCGAAAATTGTACCTCAGACGGACCAGCACATACATAGCAGGAAAATAGTAGTCGATGGAAACAAATTTTATTTCAGGATATTCTAATTAAAAACTAATAAGAATGCCTTTCAAAGCCATTAAATTTATTTTAAGATGAACATAATATATAAATAAGTATTCATCTTAAAATAAATTTAATAAATTTGAAATTCATCAAAATTAAAAATTAAGATAAACCCTAAATGAAACAGCTTTCTTATTATTTTCTAAAACAACTTTTTTCTAACTTATTTAAAAAATAATAAGAAAATTGTTCCAAAATGAAACCTTAATTAGAATATCCTGAACTTTTACTTAAGGCTTCGTTTGGGACGACTTTCTTACTGCTGCTTTAAACAGATTTTTAGTTCAAAAATTAAAATTTTAATACTAAAAAGCTGTGTTTCAAGAAGCAGTAAGAAAGCTATCTCTAACGAAACCTTAAACTTCTTGAGGGCCACTGGGTATTGGCTGGTAGCCATTCTGGTGGTGAGATGGGCGCTTCGCAGAGCCAACTGGAATGCATTTGAGTAGAACGGCTATAATCAAGCTCACTGATCCAATAAGAACGCTGAGCAGCCATAGTTGCCAGTTCAAAGGGACGGTGGAGGCCAAGGCACCGAGGAACTGCACAATGATAACTTGGAAGACTACGGTGGATATAAGAACAGCGGAAAAGACCCAGCTGCTAAAAATTCCTCGAAAGACGTTGATTTTCTCCATTTCTCGGCTGTTTATTTCATTGAATAGCTGGTCGGCATATGAGTCCATCAGGCACAAAATATTAGTTTGGGGATTTTACATACATACCACTTTATTTCATGTTATTTACATATCTAATACCTAAAATTTTAATATTACAGGCCTACCACCCATAGAATAAATATAAGTGCATGGAATGAAATATTTAAGTTTATCGGGTGGTATGTGTGGTAAAAATAAAATATACGACTGATATATTTGATATTAAAATTTTTTATGAGTGATAAGAATGTAATATTAAAATTTTAGGTGTTATATATGTTAATAGTATAAAATAAAGTGGTATGTATGTAAATCTTCCTATTAGTTTTTGCTACTAACTATTATTCACTCAAAAGATTAAGATTCAACAGGTAGGGAGCATGCTTACTGATATATCTAAGGATTCAAGTTAAATGCTTTTACAACTTTGGGCTGCTTGTTTAAGATTACCTTAAATTGTGTTGATACTTTTGTTGGGTGCAACAATGGCTTTGGTACCCAGTGGCTAGTTTAGTGGTGCAGAATAGATAAGAAATTTAGGGATTTCATTAGAAAGTCAAGCAGGTCAGTGGAGCAAAGGACATCTTATAGCGTAATAACTGAACACTTAGGCAATTAGATCATCTTCATAAGGATCAGTTTGGAAAAATCGGTTAGGATATACTTGACAAATCCAAGTAATCCCTATCAAGAGAGAAGAAAACATAAAAAAAAAAAAAAACGAACAAGATTCAAATGGGAAAATTCAGCAAAAACAACACCTTTTGATTGACGGGAATCAAATAAACGAAGAAACAAACAAGATACTAGGATCTTCTCTCCCAATCTCTAGAAGAAATATAAGGCCCAAAACTCCAAGACAAGAACTCTCAAAAATAGCCACCAAAATATGCATATCCCTAACCCTAAACAAACTCTTGTTATTTAATCCCTACTTCCCTAATTTCAAACTCCAGATTCAAACTTTTCCCTCCCACTCCTAGCCGCCGCCCCCTTCTTTCCTAATTGACCTGCCTAGTGGGCCCACTAGACTAGGGCGGCACTCTCAAGGGGGCGGTTTGTCCGCCTCCTGTAATAAAAAACCGGCCTTTGCGCCGGTTGGGCCGGTTCAAGGATAACCGGCCTAACAAAATCAGCCAGGAATCTCCTTAAGGCTCATGTTTCACAGCTCATATTAAGCTGCCTCAATGGCGCTTTTACATTAGACTCACCTTAAAATGTCAAATTTTGTTCATTAAAATTTATTGTAATATAATAGGTTTTACCCCCCACGCATTTTCTAACAAGCTGCTTATCAAGAAAATGAGTTTAGACGTAGAAAACTCCCTACTACTAATAAGAACGCCATGAAAAAAATTGTAGAAAAAAAATTGATATAGTTACTAAGAGAAGAAATTTTCAGAATCTAGCAAAGATGGTATTGATTAGATTAACTAAAATAGATATTTGAATTTAAAAATGAACGTGGATAGAATTTGTACCTGGCAGAACACGAATGTGTTGAATATGAAAGTATCGAGCACGATATCGGCATCGGATCCACTTAATTTGAGCAGCTGCTTTCCATCAAACATGAGAACTCCGAGGACCAGAAGTTGATAGACACTCTGGCCGGTGACATTCCTCCACATAGCCTTTGTAATAAAACTCTCACCACGGCCGGTTGGAGGTCTCTTCATCATTTCATCATTTGGAGGTTCTGTTGCTAATGCTAAGGCACCAAGCGTATCCATAATCATGTTAACCCATAGCAGCTGCACAGCAGTGAGAGGAGCATTCCCTGAACAGCTAAAAATGTGAGTAATGAACTATTATAGAATTAAGGCTTTGTTTGGGATGACTTTCTTCTGCTTCTTAAAGCAGTTTTCTAGTACAAAATTTTTAATTTTGTACTAAAAAGTTACTTTAAGAAGCAGTAAGAAAGTCGTCCCAAACAAAGCCTAAGTCAATCTAGTAGAAACGTTTCCAAGAGAAAGAAAAGAAATTCATGGATGAATCACTTAATTGGATACCTATTATACATGCAGAGACAAAATTGACTATAAGAGCAACAACATTCACAGTCAGCTGGAACTGTACAAACTTTTGAATGTTAATATACACAGCACGGCCCCATTTAGCGACATTTATAATGGTGGTGAAGTTGTCATCTAGGATAATCACATCAGCATTCTCTTTCGCAACCTGTAAGCAAATACCACAAATTTAGTGCAGCTTTCTCACCTGTCAATGATGAAGAGAGTGAGCAAACATGAAGAAGATCAACAATAACAGAGCTAGAATCTATGATCTAATGGATAGTGCAAAAGGATGATGGTATATAACGGACGTGATGGTATCTGAAGATTGCAAATCAGTTAATAGAACCAGAGTATCAAAATAAGAAGAATTTTTTTTTCCTTTCTGTTGTACTTTACTACGAAGGGATTTGATTTATCCTAAAAGCATGTGTTTTCAAAGCATACCGTATGAAGGCATTCTACAAATTTACATTCATCTTTACATAAATCAATTAGGAATTTAACAGTAGAATCTATTCTGATAGAAAATGAAGTACGCATATTAAATACTGATTGAGGGATCCAAAAATTTGCATCGGAGACTCTCTGCGCCTTTTTTGTCGACGGGGAGAGTTTTAATGAGATTATGCTCTGAAGTATATTTTCAGCATATAGATTGGATTTTTAGATAAAACACTAAGATTTCGTCCTCATTTTATGATGGCTTTATGAACTAAGATCTGTTTCTCATAAGTGCAAGCCCCTATAGTTAATTACCTCTCACAATAACAAGAGAAAACTTTCAATTAAAGCTAGTCATTAGATAGATACTAAATATCCATCCAGCATATAGTAACAACAACTTTAGGGTTTAAAGAGTTTTAAGGAGATTATGTTCCGGGGTAAACTTTCAGAATGCAAATTGAATTTTTAAATAAGACGTTACTCAGAGATTTCATCCTCATTTTGTAAGGATTTTATGATCCGAGATCTGGGTTCTCATAAGTGCAAGCCCCTATAGTGAAAGCAGATAATGAAATATTGGATTTTTAGATAAGATGCTAAGATTTCATCCTCATTTTATGATGGCTTTATGATCTAAAGATTTGCTTCTCATAAGTGCAAGCCCCTATAATTAATTACCTCCCAATAACTATAGAAAACTTTCGATTAAAGCTAATCATTAGATAGATACTAAATACCCAGCATATAGTAGCAGCACCTTTAGAGTTTGGAGAGTTTTAACGAGATTATGTTTCCGTGTAAACTTTCCGAAGGCAGATTGAATTTTTAAATAAGACCTTTCTTAGAGATTTCATCCTCATTTTGCAAGGATTTTATGATCTAAGGTCTGATTTCCCATAAGTGCAAGCCCCTATAGTTTAAGCAGATAATTAGGTATTTGATTTTTAGATAAGATACTAAAATCTCGTCCTCATTTTATGATGATTTTATGATCTAAGATATATTTCTCATAAGTGCAAACCCCTATAATTAATTAACCCTCCTAATAACAAGAGAAGGCTTACGATTAAAGCTATTTATTAGATAGACACTAAATACCCAGCATATAGTAGCAGCAACTTTAGGGTTTGGAAATTTTTAACGAGATTATGTTCCCAAGTAAACTTTTAGAAGACATTGAATTTTAAATAAGATGCTACTCGAATATTTCATCCTCATTTTGGAAGGATTTTATGATCCGAGGTATGGTTTCCCATAGTTATAGCAATAACTTTAGGGTTTGGATGTTGATTTTTAGGATTTTGAAATTTATCACCATATACTTAAAGCAGATAATGAGAGAATGATAACATGCCCGATCAAGATCTCATTGTTCAGTTGTCTCGGGCTAATATTGATAGAGTCTCCTCCGATTGAGATTTACTTTCAACATGATCACCATCAATATGATGTTAAAGTCAGTTCAAAATATTTGTATTTTAATAAAAATTTGGGAGTTATTTTGAAAATATAAGATCCCCTTCGGTTGAGATTTAATTCAAAATGAGCATCATTGAGGATTTAAATAACTTTTCTTTTTTTGTTGATTCTTATCGGCTCTGTTTGCTTGCTAACAAAGAATCGTGTTCGATCTTATTGCATGTTGTATTTTGATGATAGAGTACCCTTCAGTTGAGATTCACCTTCAACACGATCTTAATCGGGATTTTGTAGGTCACTTTATAGTGCTTCGTATTTTTATAAAAATTTGGAAGGCATTTGAAAATATGAGATCCCCTTGGGTTGAGATTCACATTCACAAGGCCATCATCAAGGATTTGTAAGTAATTTTATTTTGTAATTTCAACCTTATCAACTCTAATTGCTTGCCAATAAAGGATTGGGATCAATTGATGATTTTGGAGATTATCATATGAGTGTGTCATAACCGAGAGTTTGTATTTTAATGGGTGAATTTCCTTTAAGAATGCCTTAAAACCCTAATGTTAACTTGAAAATCAAATTCCTCAATGTATTTTAAGATTGTATATTTATTTGTTAATTCAAGTCATATTGACTTCAATTCTTTCAAGGAGGAGGATGGGACATGAAATTTAGAAAGTTCATTTTTCAATGTTAACCTACTTAACATTATCAGACCTTAGATTTATAAGTTTATTACATCGGTTGGAGCACATTCGGGTATTTTAAAATTCTTTAAATGATGCAAACATTTTCAGTACATTTAGCATATCGTATTTGCACACTCTTCAATACATAAGAATAATGAGCTAACATGTTTCTGGTGTACTTGCATATTGCGTTTGCAATTTTCATCTTCTAGCATATATACATTTCAAATATCTGAATATAGATGCATAATGCACTTACACATCGGCGAATTTCCAAAATTATTGGAAAATAGAATTTAATATTTTATTTGTAATTTTTAAGTATGTACAATATTATACGATGTCACGATTGCGTATTCATAACACTCGTCACAACATATACGAGCTTGCCATTCTTAGAACTTATCTTTTCATGCAAGTTAAACACATTTGTATTGCGTATTTGCATAACTTTTAGTGCATCCATATGACATCTAGTGCATGTGGTATATTTGCACGCTTCTCAATGTAATTTTAGTAGGATTTGGGTACTACATTGGGATTCATGCAAATGTCTTGAAAATATCATGATTTGATCATCTTGCTCTCCTTTGAATTTCTTATACGAAATTTGAGACATTGCGTGTTAAAATTGTAAGATTACTTTACAAAATTCATGCAAGTAGCAATTATTTAAATTTTAATTTCTCTCCTTCACTTTCTGTAATTTTTAGAATTTTAAGTGTTACCTTCTATTCTCTTGTATGAGAGGGTTGTGGAATAGGTGGCAAAGAATGCATTTTAGAGATGAATATGAAAGATCCTTGTACAAATTGACCTATAACATACTTTAGATGTCATCTTGCAAAATTTGTACAAGTGGCAGTTGAGCAAATTTAACTTTTGCACTTTAGTATTTTGAACTTCTTAGGAATTTTGTCTTCTACTCATTTGCATGAAAAGTGGTGCGGATTTGGTGCTGAAGAAGGCAAATTAGGGAACAAATATGGGCAGTTGTGCAAATTTGTACAAGTGGCAGTTGTGCAAATTTAACTTTTGCACTTTAGTATTTTGAACTTCTTAGGAATTTTGTCTTCTACTCATTTGCATGAAAAGTGGTGCGGATTTGGTGCTAAGAAGGCAAATTAGGGAACAAATATGGGATGGACAAGTAAATGACAATTATGACATGTTTTTAATATGTCATACTCTTAGGCTTTTAAATATCATTTTATATTAAACATTGTGAGCCCCACATAATGGTTCTCCTCCCCTATAAATATGGATGGTGGGGGAGGCTCGCTTCATGCAATTCTTAGGTTGATTTAGGTTCTTTGGAATTTTGGGGAAGATCTAGTAGTGCTCGTAGCGAGTTTTGTTTTACTTTAAGTCATGTTCCTTGCTTGTATTTATTTTATTCATTTATTATATTTATATTTTAATTTATGCATTTTTCTTATATAATAATTTGCTTAGATTATTTGGAATTTGCAATGTTTTAAGTTCCTTGTAGTGTTCTTAAGTCTCTTGTAGTGCAAAATTTAAATCCAGATTTTAGTAAAATTCCAGTAGCATCCTGATGTCTCCTTTGTTTAGGCCAAATTTTGGGAGGTGCTGGCCTACCCACCACGGCATCACACCTAAAAGGGTGTGCATGATCGATATCAGGTGCACCGCGGCAAGAATATAAAATTCCCACCACGCCAAGAATTTAAAATTACCACCACGTCTGAAAGGGCGAGCATGGGATACCTGCACGAGAAATTCGCATTAGGTAAAACACTCGGTCGCGCACACCTATTGTTGTCGAGCCTTCTCCCGCCACGCCCGAAAGGCCGTGCACAAGTCATACCTCACAACAACAAGTATGTCACTTACGAATTCATCCACTGCATCGCGAGCAACAGTGATGAGCTTCTTCCCACCATGCTTGAAAGGGCATGCATAAGAGTCCCCTCACTCATTAATCACATCATCGCAAGTTTCTAGGGGGCTTTTGAGTTTTAAGGCCATTATACCTACATGTGCTACGTAGGCAAGACAACGCTAAAAATGACGAATCACCTCATCTCATGCGCGCATGTAAAATTTTCATCGATTTTCTTGTGTTAACACTTGACCAATATTGGTGTCTTTTACGGGGTTTTTGGGAGTTATTCAACTTTGTGAACAAAGGTCATTTAGGCTACCTCGCACAATGGACGCATTTTGGTGTTTTTGACCACCTTCTCTTGATGTGCTTGTAAAAGGTCCCTCTTGAATAATTTTGACATTCCAGTTACAACGACGCAATCCATTTTGTGATTGGATATCGTTTGGACCAAAGATGCTGGCCAGAACACTGAGGAATAATACCATGATCAACGAGCTCATACAAAAGAAAATTATATAAGGAAAATTTAATGACTTCAAAGCTTAATAATGACTTCATAAACCGAAATAACTCAGAGAACGGCTTTCTCTTAAATAGAAGAACGATCTTGCACTAAAACTAGGCAATTTAAAACATCAATGATTCATTGTGATTTTTACTTCAGACTTCTAAACAAGCCTGAAAACCCATGAAATTACTATGGTAGATTAAACTGGGAATAGGAAGTCCAATAAATAAATAAAAAATAGGAGGGTCTAAAAAATATCCTTGACTGTGGAACTGACAATACCTCTGTGCCTGAAATACCCATTGCTAGACCGATGTCTGCCTCATGTAAAGCTGGAGCATCATTGGTCCCATCCCCAGTGACTGCAACAACTTCACCCATGTTTCTAAGATTGGTCACTAAAGTATGTTTGTCTAGCGGCAATGATCGAGCCATTACCTATTAAACAAGTTCAAGCAAGTATTAAGTAGTTGACTCATCTGGCAAAATAAGAATAAGCAAAACTAAAGTATCAGAATAAAACCTGGAGCTTCGGTATTAATTGCATCATCTCCTCTGGACTCTTGCTGCGAAATTCTGATCCTTCTATAGCCAGACCATCATCTGTCAATATTCCACACTCTTTGGCAATGGCTTTAGCCGTGTTAATATTGTCTCCGGTCACCATCCGCACTTTTATTCCAGCAGTTATACAAGTCTGAACTGCTTCCCTTACTCCAGACCGTACTGGATCTTTTATTCCAAAAACAGCTATCAGTGTATAACCATCCATGGAAATTTCATCTTCTTTTGGAACTTCATCCATATCCTTGTAGGCCAAACACAGTGTCCTCAAAGCATCATTGGCAAAAAGAGTAATCACATCCAAGATAGTTTTTGTTTGCTTTTCAGACAAAGGCACAGCATTTCCATTGCAATCAAGGATCTTATCACACAACTGCAAGATAATTTCAGATGCACCTTTGCAAAAAGCTCGAAATCCTCCATCTGGTAGAGAAACAAGGACAGACATCTTCTTCTTAACCGAATTAAAGGGTTCCACCTTCAATTTGTTGCAATCTCGATGTTGAGTAGAATCAACGACTCCTTCAAGATCCAACCCAAACTCCAATAGTGCAGTTTCAGTTGGAGTACCCAAAATGGTGTTTTTACCATCTTTTCCTCTCACCACTTCTGAACCACTATTTTGGAATATACACTGCAAAAGAATGCCTACTACTTCTCCAGACAAGGTAGCCTTCAAATGCTCTGAAGTTTCCTTACTCCTGAAAGATTTAGATTCATCACAAATCCAAATCTTATCAACTACCATGTGATTGGTTGTCAAAGTTCCAGTCTTATCAGTGCAAATGCATCCTGAAGATCCCATTGTCTCGCATGCTGATAGATGTCTCACAAGTGCCTTATCATCCATCAGTTTCTTCATAGCAAATGCAAGACTCAATGTCACCGCTAAAGGTAGCCCCTCTGGAACTGCAACAACAATTATGGTAACCGAAATTGCAAAGTAATTCAATATTAGCAAGGCATCATCTGGGAACCATTTTAACAAGCCAACATGAATTGCCTTGTCCACTAGAAACCTGGCCAGCAGTACAACAAAAGTTAATGTAGCAAATACCAAGCCTATCTTCCCAATGATTGTAGCAACGCCATTAAGCTTCACCTGCAAAGGTGTTTCATCCTCTCCTCCCTGGCTCAGAGTTTCCATTAGTCTTCCCCATTCAGTTTTCATACCAACTGCAGTCACTAGCATTTTGGCAGATCCGTCTTGAACCTTAGTCCCAGCAAGCAGAAATGGCTTTTCATGAGAAACATGCACTGGATCAGCTTCTCCAGACAAGCTCGACTCATCTATTGATAACGAATATCCAGATATGTAGAGCCCATCAGCTGGAACCTGATCCCCAATAGACAGATGAACAACATCTCCAACAACATATCATAGATGGAGACCTTTTGTCTATAGCCATCTCTGGTCACTTGCATGAAAATCTTTTTCTTTTCTCGGTCCAGGTCTCTGAACTGCAGTGATTGTTTGTAATCACTGACAGCTGTAACAGAAACTACCAAGAAGATACTTAGAAAGATCCCAAGTCCATCGTACATCCCTTTTGGCCACCCTTCAGTGGCTAGCCCAACTCCTACGGAAACTGCAGCACAAACCATCAAAATTATTAAGGTCAAATCTTGCAGTGCATCCCATACAAACATCCAGAAACTTCTAGCAGGTTTCTCAGAAAATTTATTCGCTCCAAAAATATTCTGTCTGACAGACAAATCACTTGTCTTGATGCCATCTTCCAGAGATACAGACAATTTTCTTGATATCCCATCAACACCTCCATGAATTTTTAAGCTCTTCGAATTGTGTTCCCGTGCAATGGTGGCCAATTCATCAGGGCTAACGTAGAAACCAGCTTTCCTAGCCTCCTCAGGAAGCTGATATTCGATATTATTTGCAGCTGTTGGGAAAGAAAATCAAATTCCGATAGTTATATTATAAGATCCACAATTAACGAGAACAAGTCTATACAGAGTTTCAGTAGATATAATACCATCAATAAACGTCAAAGCAGCCTTCTGCACGTAAAGAGCAACTCGAATCTTTTCCTGCAACAAGGGACAGAGAGAAATTTAATAACATATTTAAGGATATTCTTATAGGTCTCAGCCGTAATTCCATGGAAAGATATAGCAGCCACAGTGATCCATATTATTCAAAAAAATAATAATAAAAGTAAAAATACTGATATCAATCAGACTATTAAAAAATATCCCCATTCCATCCGCATGGCCACATAGGTCTCCACAGTAGCATAAACATGTTGTTAGTTTTATACTTTTATGTGGAATCTGATTGTGTCGATCAAACGGGTTGTATTGTTGTCTCGAACCTCAATTCGATATGTCAGGCTCATTGGGAGGTTGTAGGGGTGCTCCTTCTACTTGAGTTCGAGTACCCGACGGCTCGAGGCAGTGTACCCGATCACCCCGGCACTACATATTTTGCTTGGAGAAAAACAGAAGTGTTGCGGCGCCCCAAACTTGATGCTGCAAGGGAGCAATGGGCGCACCAGACCTCGACCCTGCGGCGCTGTCATACATACAGGAGACATAAAGTTGAGCGCCGTGGTGCCAAATTGGAGTGCCGCGGCGCTATGAAACGGGCTGACAGTTTTTATTTCTTGTTTTTTTTTTTTCCTTATAGGTTGCATCCCTTGGTAGTTTTACAGTGTCTCTTTGTTTGGAATGGTGCTAGAGAGACAAGAGACAAGGAGAGAATAAGAGAGAAGAGAGATATGTACTATTTCTCTCAATTTTCATTGTGTATTTCTTAGTGTGATGTGGCTCGGTGGTTTTTTCCCAGTTTTGAATTTTTTCACATTAAATCCTAGTGTTCTTTCTTTTTTGCTACAATTTTCAATTTCTTATTTGTGTTTGTTGTGTGCTTTACTTCCCCCAACACATGCAAAGTCTTCATGATGAATAATATAATGAATCTCGAAAACTAAGAGAAAACAAACTTTATCACCGACTAACGAACCTTTTATTATAAGTTCATGTTGTTCAAATTGAAGAATGTGGGAGCAGGATATCAGCATGAAGAATAATATGTTTATAACAAAAAAAGGATGTAATTTTAAAATCTACTTAGATGACATCTTGCTTAAAAGCAACAAATCTCAAGGCCACTTGGGTGGCCTTTCTAAATGCTTCTAACGCTAAGAGCATACACCATGAAGCTCAATCTTGCCCATTGCATTTTTAGCACTCATTCAAGAAAATTTCTTGGTTGTAAGATATCTCCCAAAAGAATCAAAGTCAACCATAACGAGAACGTGATTATGGGGTTATTTTCTCCTCCCTCAACCATAGATGTAAGGAAGTAAAAAAAAATTATGATATTTTAAGCTGATTCATCTCTCAGTCAAAAAGAGCAATGCTCCACACCTCAAAAGAAGATTGTGAATTTAAGGTAACTAAGGATTATAAGAAAATACTCCAAATGCAAAAATGAAAATGACAATTCCTCAAATTCTAAGCAATCCTAAAACGAGCTAATCTTTACAACTCTATCAAGAAATCCAATAACATGGGTTTAGCTTAGTATAAGTTCAGAAGAAAATAAAAAACAACTGCCGATCTATCATGTTATCAAGACTCGGAATGAAGCCGAATTAATTGACAATGCTATGAATGAATTGGCTCTATGATGGGGACATCAGAGCTTGGAAAGTGCATCAGAAGTGTAGCCGTCGATCTACGGCCACGATCGAGACGATGTAGTTTTGAGTCATTTTCAAGTATTTGTCTTTTATTATGTTATTTGTCTTTTATTATTTATGTTTTAATTATTTTCCCGTTTTACCTCTTACTTAAGGGATGTCATATGTAAGCCCTTAAGGCATTGTCGTCTTTCTTATTTTGAGTCCTTGTTGTACGAGGCTATTTATAGCCCTCATGTTGCTCTTCTAAAGTTAATGATTGAATGATAAAAAAAAATTTGTGCTATTACTTGAGTTCTTGAGAGATCTTGAGAGTGCTTGGAGAGAGAGCGAGATCCCTAGGAGAGGGAAGACGGATCACCCACCAAACTTGGAGACGGCTGGGTTCGTGGTTTGTATTATCGTTCTTTTCTTCAATCTCTCTTCCTCCTAACCGCCGGATCTCCTAGCCACCCCCACCTTGCCGCTGGCCAACGTCTCCCACCACCACCACCTCAAGCCACCACCCTCCTTCCCCCTCTACAACAATCGGCCCGCTTACCCAAAGCCCCACCCCACCGCCGGCTCTTCATCCAACCGAACCCAAGCCCAAGCCGCACCCTTCCCCCTTAGTTTTTTTTTCCTCCATCCTTGCTTACATTGATTCCTTTCCTAATTTGTTTATTAATTTAGGTAACTCATTAACTTATCAAATTCAAATTATTTGAATTTTAAAAGTTACCTAAAATATCACCCCTATTTTAGGAAACTTTTCAAATCCTTGCCTATTGAATTAAAGTTAAATTAGGATGAAATATTTCATCCTAAATTTAAGTCCATGACTTAAGGAAGCATTAATAGCTTCCTTAATTTCTCTTCCAAATCCATAGCCACCGACCCCCCCTTTGGGTTCTCCATTAATGCTTGCAATTACAACCTTCCTAATTGGATTTAAATATTTTAGATAACTCAATTAATTTGCAAATTCAAATTCATTTGAATTTGAAATTGTTGAAATTGTTGTCTAAAATACCAATCCTAATTTAGGAAAGTTTCCAAATTTCAGCCATTTAGATTTTAAAATTATTTGGGAATTAATTAAGCCTTTCCTAATTTCATAATCCCAATTAAGAGGGCTTAAATTTATTTCCCAAACTTTTTCCTCTCTTTCTACATGCCGCCGGCCACCTTAATGGGTCCCCACCTCCTAATTAATGTCCAACTTAAAGCTCTTCCCCTTTGGAAAGATTTCAAAACCTCTTTCCCTCTCTTAGCCGCCCCCACCCTTACTAAAATACACCCAAATCCTTTCCAAACTAAAAGGATTCATTGGGGAAATAATTGTTTGAATTCCCTCCATCCCTCTAACCAAAATCTGAACCTAACATCTCCAATTCTCTCCCCTTAGCCGGCCACCCTCCTCTTGCCTTCTCCTACTTGAATTCTTGAGGGGAACTTCTTTCTCTCAAAGGATTCTACAAGGCGAGCAAAGGATCTTTACATTCAATACTTCGACGTTTGGAAGAGACTTCTTCCCTTCCAATTGAACCTTCACGAGGAGCTACGACAAACTTCTTCAACACCTCACCTACTTGTTTACGGGTTTTGATAAGGGTGAACTTCTTCCCATTTTTATTTACTTTTCAAATCCCCCTAATCTTATAGGTGATGGAGATTCACAAGGAGCCGAGCTTCACCTTTGCCTAAGCTTAGTAAACGTAAGATTTTGTCTCGTCGTTGCCAAAGCTTAGTAAACATAGGATTGAGTGCCCTTTATTTGCTTCTAATCTTATTGTTAGATTAGGGATTTTTGTTGAAGGCTATTCTATTTGCATGATTTGATTTTCGATGTTGTTTTGATAATCCAAGTGCTTAGTGCGCAACTTAGCCTAAACGGAAGTGACCACTCTTATGTTTTATTTGATCGTTTTAATTTGCTAATAGTTCTAATCTTAATTGCTCTTATCAAGAAATCGTGCAAATTCGTTTACATTCATTTTAAGCATTTAGTTCTACATCACTCTAGCACTTATTACCACTGTTAGAAGCTTTTTATCATATTATTAATCTCATACAATCTAAGTGATCACAAACAAATCTCTATATCATATTTTTAAAAAATATGAGCTATAAAGGAGGTCAATGAAGTGGCCCAATAAGGGGTGTAAGTGAGTTACGCCGGCTCGAGCTCAACTCTTTAAGGAGCTCATGAGTGGATCGAGCCACGAGTTCAAGCTCGAGCTCTACCTAGCTCAGCTCAAAAGCTCGTTGAGCAACTCGATTAACTTAAAATATATTTAAAAATTAAATTAAATTAAAATTATATATTATATTTTAATATTTTTAAATTAATTCTACATTAAAAATAAAAATTCTTTTTAAAAAATTATTTAAAACTAAGAAATCAAGCTCGAGCTTTCCAAACGAGCTCGAGCCTATAAATTTTTTAACAAGTCAAGCTCAAGCTTAGTAAACGAGCGAGCTTATGCTCAAGTTTGGGCTCCGAAAATTCGCGCCCCAGCCTCCCTGTTGCTTTTCGGGGGAGTTTAAACGGATTAAGTTCCGGGGGAAATTTTGAGAAGGCAGATTGGGATTGACGATTTCTTTTAAGTGAAAAGCCTTGACTAATTGGCAACTTTGTGAGTCCTTGGGTGAATTCATCAGCATAATACTAGGAAATTTATTAGAGCTAAATCTTGGATGACCTGTTCGAAATTTATCTTAGGGCACTCAGGGCACTCGAGAATTTAGGTGACTTTAGGACTTTGTGAATTTCGATTTGTAGTGATTCAACCCGAATCTTTATCAAATACCTCTTGAACCTAATCTAGGTCCCCATAGGGACATAATCAACCTACCTCAAGTAAATATGAGTATCTAATTGGCATTTTAATAAAAAAAAACCTCTAAATAATGCTAAACCAATGAGCCCCTTAGCATGATTGATTTTTCACATCTTGTGCATATGCTTATTTTGACACTGAAATGCATTGAACTGATAGATTGTTCCTTCTCATATGATTAAAATTATTATTGCAAGTCGGTATAGAAAATATATTTTCCTTTTAAACAAACTGAGCCTTTGAGTTTTAAAACAACTCCAGCATTCAAATTTATATCTCAGTTAGATTCACAACCAATCAATGTCACAAGAGCAATTAGATCTGTGAGGCAACAGCTTTTAACCGACCTCATTTATTTTTTATTTCTATTGACCATTTTAGAATTGATATGTCCTTTTCTCCTGTCATTGGATGCGCAGCTGGACATTGTCAGGAATTAGTTTTGCTTTGCGTTGTAGGGAGGGAAATATGTGTATTCGAGTAGATGAAAATAGTGAACATGATGTATTAGCAATTTCCTTTAAAGGAATAGTTTATTTACAAGTTCAATCCTGGTTTTTACCTTCTTGTCGAGCTCTGCTCAGCTTGTTGTCCATTATACTTGTTGCGTTCTAGAATATTCACGGCGATAGAGAAATATAAAGTTTAACGTCTTAGTTTTGTACGAAGATCCAGCACACAATCAGATAAAAGAGAGGATGTGGCATTCATAAAAGACACCAGAATGTTTACGTGAAAACCCCTGAAAGGGGAAAAAACCATGGGACCTGGCCCAGTTAGAATGAATCCACTATTGTTTGCAGTCGATTACAAATAAGGCACTTCCTTGGGGGAAGGTCTTGACTTGATGTAGCAAATATACATCATAAAGAGTGCATTACATGGTGGGAATTTGAAGAATCAGTATTGATATATTGGTTTGGTCGGCAGGATCATAATCGACGGGCGACGGAGGTCGAAAAGACTATAGTCCGGTGACGGTGGTCGGAACAACAATAATCAGAGGGCAACGGAGGCTAGAAGGACCATTGCCAAGTGACAGAGGTCGGTAGGACTATATTCGGTGGGCAACAGTGATAAAAAAGACTATTGTCTAGCGACGAAGGTCGGACAGACTGTAATTGGCAGGTGACAGTGATCAGAAAGACTGTAGTCTGAAGACGGTGGTCGAAAAGATCATAATAGGCAGACGACAATGGTCAAAGGACTGTAGTCGACGGTGAAAGTGGTCAGATAGATTGTAAACTGGCGACAGAGGTCAGAAGGACCATAGTTGATGGCGATAGTGGTTAGAAAGACCATAGTTTGGTGACGAAGGTTGGAAGGACCGTAATCAACAGACAATAGTGGTTAGAAAGACTGTTGTTTGGTGATGGATGTTGAAAGGACCGTAGTCGACGGGCGACAGTGGTCAGAAAAATTGTAGTTTGACGACGAAGGTCGGAAGGACCGTAGTCGGTGGATGACTGTGGTCAGAAAAACTGTTGTCTGGCGACGGAGGTCAGAAGAACCGCATTCGACTGACGACAGTGGTTCGAAAGACTGTTGTTTGGCAGCGGAGGTCGAAAGAACCATAATCGGTAGACGATTGAGGTCAGAAAGGCCGTTATCTGACAACGAAGGTCGGAAAGACCGTAGTCGGTGGACGATAATGGTCAGAAAGACCGTTGTCAAGTAGAGGTCGGAAGGACCATAATCGGCATTCGAGGAAGGTCAGAAAGACCGTTATTAGGCGTCAGAAGTCAAAAAGATCATTGTATGGCGACAGTTATCGGGGGAGAGTCCGACCATAATCGGTGTTCGAGCAAAAGTCTGGCGTTAGTCGATGGCCGAGTGGAAGTCTGACGTTAGTCGACAGTCAGTTGGTGGCTGGGTGTAAGTCCAATGCTAATTAGAAGCCGCATGGAGGTCGGGTGTCAGTCGGTGGCCTGACAGAAGTCCGGCATCAATAGATGGTCGGGCAAAAGTCCAGTGATAGTCCGACGATGGTCAGTGGTCAAGGAGTCTGGTGGCAAAAGAGCTCTAGTTTCTCTCTCTTTTTTTTCTTTCTTCTCTTCCTTACTTCCGCCCCCTTTTCATGAGGAATGAAAGGTCTATTTATAGTTTTCTGAGAATGGCATGACAAAAAATAGGAGGGAGATCAAGAGTACGTTGGGAGTGGTTTGAATGGACGGCCAATATTGATTTCTTTGATCATGAACCTGATGAGGACATCGGAAGCATTTTCGACGCCGGAGATCGACGGCTACGATCATGAGTTTATTTTGAGTCATTTTATATAGTTTTTTATTTGATTTTGTGTTTTTTTTTCGTTTTTGCCCTTATGGGTGGTTAGTTGCTATTGTAGCCCAAGGGGCATTTTAGTCTTTCGTTTTTCTTTGTCATTGTGAGGCCTATTTATATGGCCATTCTCTTGTAATAATTTAGTTTTTGAAAATGAAAATTGGATATTTCATGTTCTCTTTGTGAGTGCAAAACCTCCACGATCTCTTAGTGAGTTCGTAGGAGAAGCTAGATCTCTTTGTGAGTTCTAGGTTTCCTTGCTCTACTTATTTCCCTCATTTCTCGTGATTACATCGTCACCGTGGAGATTTGTCTTGAGGAGTTTGTGGAGAGTGGAATTCACGTGGAAATCCCCAAAGAGAGTTGTCTGATTTCTTTTCCCTTGCAATTATCATCTCCTAACATTTCCCTGCTCAGAACCGCCGGCCACTTGGCTGCCCGTCCCGCCGGCCATCCTCCCTCCAGGCATTGGCCACGGATCCAGCCCCTCCCGTGCAGCCCGCTCCCCTCTCCTCCATCGTCCTCAACCCAACATAACCAAGCCTTGAGCCCTCTTGTCCTCAAATCACCGAATTCCCCTGCACCCGTGACTGCCGTTTCTCCCCTGTTGCCCAATCCGTGAAATCCAGCATTCAAGGCTTGATTAATGTGCTCATTCAATCAGCCATAATTGAGCAAATAATCACAAGCAACTGATTTCAATTTGAATTTCAAAAGGTTGCTTATTGTGTACATCTATGAAAGGAAACTTTCCTTTTATTGAATCCTGATTTTATTACAGGTTTTATTTAAAATCTGTTACTTATTTATGTGGGCCCCATTTGATTAAATACTTAAGCCTTCTCCCTTCCATGTGGCCGGCCCATTGATGGCTCCTCTCTCTTCCCCATTTGACAATAATAACACCATAAAATCAGCCCAAAATTCTTCCCCTTTTACCGCCCCATTAATACCATTTGAATTAATTTGAATTCCTCAAATTAATTCCCTCCCACCCCTACCAAAACAGAAATTCCTGCACCCAACTCATGGTCTCTCCCTTGGCCGAATTCTCCCAAGCCCGCCAAAGCTCGAGTGCTTCTCCCGGGCCGCCGAATACACCTTCAAGAAATTGCCGGCAAGAATTCCATATTCCGGCAACCTATCCAAGAACGACGATCCAAGGTTCCTTCTTCCTCGGAGCGACCTCGATTCTAAGGTGGAGACTCTTCTTCCGCTAAAGCCTAGATTAGTTGAGCGTATGGGCTCCAAAGGTGAAAATTCTCTGTATTAAATTGTGGATTCTTGTGGCCATCGTAGTTTTACAATTATTCTTTGTGTTTCTTGAATCGTTTGGTTGATTGATCTTGCTCTACTTTGCCCAAGCAAGTTAAAAACTAAGAGTTCTAAGGATCACTCTTTTATGACAATGATAATTTTATTTTGGGTTATTATGTTACAATTGCTCTCTTTAATTTCTTAAAGTAACTCCTCCATCGCATGTACGTTTCACATCATCTTGGTATCAGAGCATGGTTTGCTCTAGTTTTGCATGCTAGACATCATCCTAGGAGTTGTTTTAACTAATTTTACACGTTGTTGCATGCATGCTATCATTTAAATCAGTTTAGTTGCATTTTATGCTTGCTGTCCACTGCATTCCTGCATTCATTTAGAGGTTGTTAAGCTTGTTTAACAGTGGTTCAAGTGCTGTCCTTAACCTAGCCGCTTCCTTAGTTGTCTAGGTTACTTAAACATTTTATGGTTTGCTGTCCACACAAAATCTGCACCATTTAGTAACCACTTGGGCTAGATTTAGGACTCTTTCACTTGCTGTCCACACTCTACAGTCCACCCAAATGGCTTAGGTGACTTCGTCCTCCACATTAGTTTGCTGCCCTACTGTTTCCCGCACCCTTTGGAGTCTGTAGGAGTGTTGTTTTAGAGTGTTTAGGTGCTGTCCACTTCCTAAAACCCTTCCTAAACACTTAGATAACTTTATGCCATGTTGTAGTTTGCTGTCCACTTCATTCCTGCACACATCTAGTGAGTTGTAGGCTAGTTTCTTAAGCGTTTAAGGTGTTGTCCTCAACCTAACAACCTTCCTAAGTGCCTAGGTTACCTAACCCACTAGTGTAGCTGCTGTCCGAACTTTTTCGGCACCTTGTAGTGAGTCTAAGTGAGCCTAACTTAGTGTCTATATGACGTCCCTTACACCCAATCATCTTTGAGTATCACAGGACGCTTCCCAATGGACCCGATAAGACTCCAAAAGAGCTTAGATGACATCGTTAACCTAGTGGGCACTATGACTAGAATTATGACGGAGAAACCTGTTGACTATCCCCGCTCGAATTATGTATCCCACTATGCTTTTCAACCTAGACCCGAGTTTAAGCCACAACGAACTCACTTTGAGCCACATTACCGTCTACCCACCTTTGATGGTTCCTCGGACCCTTACTACTTTAGGGAATGGGTGAGACAATTAGAGGACTATTTTGAATCGCATGAAATCCCTATTTCTCGCCAGTTTAGCATTGCTAGGTCACACCTGAGCGGTAGTGCTCTCCAATTTTGGATGAGGTTAGAAGATCATAAAGAGTCTCGTGGCGAATACCCTACCTCCGATTGGAAAAACATGAGACGAGAACTTGGATTAAAATACCTTTCCCCTACTTATGGTCACCCATCTGTTAGTAACATCAGGGTTGCTGCCCCACCCTATAGGTCTTCACCTAACCATGCTGGCCGACCCTCTACTGGGCCTTCTGTTAGACCAATCTCTTATGACTCCCCGCTTGGACCTACTTCTAGCCATCCCAGTCAATCTTTAGCCGCCCCAGTTCTTGACCCTACAAATATGATTATAAGGAAGGAAAACATTAAGGAGAAGAGGTCCCCTGAACCTGAGACTGAGTGCATCCATTTCGTGGATGCTAATGATATCACTAATAACGAAGAATTCTTTGAGGATGAAACTGAAGAGATTGAATTAGACTCACGGAAGGACTTAAGCCCTAAGCTAGGAAAGTTAGAACCTTTGAATGACGACACCTTAGCCCACCCCGATCCTAGTCTCCTCAAGGATAAGTCTTTGGACAAAGTCTGCTTGGATGATAGTAGTGTGATTTCGGAAGAAACCAACCGGACTTCGAACACTTTGGATTTAATTTTTGAAGATCCTGAGTTAGTTGTAACACCTACTGAGATCATTCCGGATAATTATGATAATTCTGATCTAATTTTGGATAATTCTGATTTAATTTTGGATAATTATGATGACGACTTAGATAATCTCAAGTTGGAAGTAAGTCAATCGAATTTATCACCGGATTCAAATGAAACGGAACCCATGGATCTTAGGGTCGCAACCAAACCCGAGTCTCTTTCGGAAGACTGTACTTTGAGTCTGAAAGTTTTTTAGCGTAATTTGTACAATAAGTCATCTTTTGATTTGTTGGAGCCTATTTCAGGAGTTGCCCATTTGGATTTACTTTTGAAAGAGTTTGTCCTTCCTGATTGGGCTTACCCCATCACTCCGCCTACTGACTGGAATGAGAATATTAACCCACACTTTCATGTTGTACCCACATCTACTCTGGACACGATACCCCGACTTTTGAGTCTCATACCTGCTGGTGATTCTTTGGACTATGTTTTTATGGTAGAGAGTGATGACCCCTCGTCCTATCATACTCCTGATTCTTACATTGTGCCCGCTGCATCCTTTTCTTTCCATGTTAAGGACCTTCCATCTCCTAGTTGGCTGACCTTACTAAATCACCTTACTACCCCTGGGAGACTGTCTGTGACCCGAGCTAAGATGCCCTATAGAGATGCCCTTTTAGCTAAGGATGTCTTCATTGCTCCCCCTACACCCGTTCCATTAGATCGAACACTTTAAAACCACTCTTTTGTGACTTGTCCACTTTTCTGGCTGTGTTCGTGTGAGTTAGTATGTTGTGTGAGTGATGTAGTCTATTATCTTCCTTTTTGTCTGTTGTTTTAAACCTTTGTAAGCTCATGAGTCTTGTCATTCATCATGCATTTGCATCAACTTCCTTGTCGATGGTGTTAGTGGGTTTAGACAAGAGAAGAAGGGGGTGACGGAAGTTATAGATGGAGAAGAAGATGGCCAAAGCAATGCATTGCATATCTCATCACCATTTTGGGTGAGATCCCATTCAACTTCCTTGTCCCTTCTCCAAGATGGAAGCTCCATCACGACAAGGAATGAGAGGGTTGGGGGTCAAAACCTCGTTCCTATGAGATTCTGTCATAACTTCCTCGTGTCCGACATCCTCTTCATCATCAATATAAATGATGAAGTTCAAGTGTCAAATATGTAAATCCTATAGTTTAAGTGTTATGCATGCAAATCCCCAAAAAAAATTTAGCTCCATTTATTTTAGATGAAGTTTTTTAATACTCACACAAAAAGAAATGTTTTTTTTTTCTTCCAATTAGACTTGTTGCGTCCTGGAACATTCATGGTGGTAGAGAAATATAAAGTTTAACATCATAGCCTTATACGAAAACACAGCACACAGACATATAAATAAGGAAAGATGTAGTATTTATAAGAGACCAGAATTTTCACTTGGAAACCCCTGAAAAGAAGAAAAATCACAAGGTCTGGCCCAGTTTGAATGAATCCACTAGTGTTTGCAATTGATTACAAATGAGACCCTTCCTTAGGAGGAAGGCCTTGGCTCGATCTAGCAAATATACATCATATAAAGTGCACTATATGGAGAGAGTTGGAAGAATTAGTGTTGATTAATTGGCAGAACCATAGTCCACGAGCGATGTAGGCCGGAAGGACTGTAGTCGGATGACGGTGGTTCGAAGGATCGTAGTCAGGCGACGGTGGTCGGAAGGACCAAAGTTGGGCGATGATGGTCGAAAGGACCATAGTCAGCGGGCGACAGAGGTCAGAAAGGACCGTAGTTGGTGATGGCGGTTGGAAGGACTGTAGTCGGTGGGCGACGAAGGTCAGAAGGGTCGTAGTTGACAATGGTGGTTGGAAGGACTGTAGTCGGCAGGCAACAGAGGTCGGGAGGGCCGTAGTCGGTAAGAGACGGAGATCAGAAGGACTGTAGTCGGCAAGCGACGGTGGTCGGAAGGACCGTTGCCGGTGGGCAATGATGGTCAGGAGGAATCCCGACAGTGATCGACGAAAGGGCAGAAGTCCGGTGACGGCCAAGAAGAACTATGGCGGTGGTCGACGAACGAGCAGAAGTCCGGCGGTGGCTAGGAAGAACTCTGACAGTGGTTGACGAACAGACGGAAGTTAGGCTGAACTCCGATGGTGGTTGACGAACGGGCGAAAGTCAGAAAGAACTCCGGCGGTAGTCGATGAACGGGCAAAAGTCGGGAAGAACTTCAGCGGTGGTCGACGAATGAGCAAAAGTCCGGTGGTGACCGGGAAGAACTTCGGCGGCAGTTGACGAAAGGGAAGAAGTCCGGCGATGGTCGGGAAGCTGCGGCAATGGTCGGCGGCAAGAAAGCTCCCCAAGTTCTCTCCTTATTGGTGACTTGGCTGATATAATCGTCAAGCATCAAAAACGAAAACCAATGGTCAGAGGATGATTTGGAATTACTGTATCTCCAAACCTGCATAAGTTTTTTTTTTTTTTTTTGGGGGGGGGGGGGGGGGGGAGGAGCTAATTATTGGACATCAAAATATTACTCATTAGATATGAAAAGTATTATGATATCCAGTTCGTAGCACAAAATTCAATAACATAACTTGAATTAAGTTCAATAGGCCATTAATAATTAATCTTTTTGGTAGCCTCCAACTCAGAACTAATCAAATTTGAATTTGCATAAAATCTTTGAGTGGCCTAGAACTAAATCTCAACAAGTCACCCAAAAGATAGCCCTAACTCGACCCTTTGCATTAAGTTAATGAACTTGCTCAAGAGATTCACAAAGTAATCTATTCTCCAAGGCTATTCAACAAGGAAGTCCATTACTTGCCAGTTATTCCTCCAATGTTCCAAACTAGTTGTTGACTACAAACAACTCATCTAATGCATATTTAGTTATGCCGAGTTTAAATTATGTATTTTTTTGTGAAATCAAACTATGTAGCGAATTTTATAATGTTGAATTAGAACTTCAACTATCAATACAGAATGAATGGTCATGCAACGACACAAGAAAATGTGACATCTAGATTCTCATATGCAATCTAAACCTTTAAGTTAAAGTCCTATCACATAAAAATCCCTCACATAATTTCTCGTAGATTTTCCTCAAATTCCCTCTCATTTTCTGTGAATTGTCTTTGTTGAGCTCACTCTTTTTTGCCATATGGACATATGGTTCAGCCAAGTCTTTCGTAAAGCAATTCACCAAAAAATTTCACAAAGTTCTAATCTCATTATCTCTCTCATATCCATTTTGCTCATTGAATTGATCTATATATTTAGAAAAAAATTTAGATCTTTTCACATATGACGTTGATCCAGCAACCTAAATGAACTAAGATGTATAAAAAATTTAATAAGTTTTTTATATATATGGTTGTGATCAAATTATATAATTCATCAAAAATAATTTGAACTATGAGGGGGGAAGTAAGTGCATATTTCGAACCAAACACGCATATATTTACAATTCTTGAACCAGACCCAGACTCTGCAGTCCGCACAGACAAAACCGTTTACATCTGAGCGACAGAAATTTATTATTATTGTTGACTCTCCTCACCACCCATCACATCCATTAACTGCTTTTTTTTTTTACTTTAAAATAACTGACGGCCAGTATGAGAGGAATCAATTTGACCCAACGCGCAATTCTAAAACATTGAAACGTAGCGAAAAAGTAACGGCGATGACTGAACTTTACCTTCCGCTTCACTAAATTGCGATGTTATATACGATCGTCATCACCCACGATAAATCAATCCCAGCTAGGGTTTCGAGTAAAACGAAGAGGATTCTCGAAAAGAAAAATCAGATATGATAATAACAGTACATGAAGAAATAGAGAGAAATAGAAAAGAGAGAGAAACCTGGATGCTGCGACGGCGAGCCTCAGCCTCGGATCTTTTATCAAGATCGGCAACCATCCGGAACCTCCTCTTGCGATTCAGAACAATCGTTCCGACGGCACTTCGCCATCTCCGCAGCACCTCCTCCGACGGATTCTTTGCCGGCAAATCGAAGTTCTCCTTTAAAAACCTCTCCATCTTGTCCCTACCAACACCTCTCACGAATCTGCGGTTTCTTAATCAACCACAAATCAACTCGTGAGGATTCGCCTTTCGCCGGAGAAAGAAGGAGAGCAGAGAGGTGAAGACGGCAAGAGCCCGGCGTTGATAAGCCAGTTCAGGCGAATTAAATAAAGGTAGCAGCTTGTTTGAAACATATTTATTAATTTTTCGGTGTGATCACCACCCGTGAGCTCACCTATAAGCTTCTAACCGATGGGCTGATGGGCTCCTGGCTGAAGCAGATTTGAGCACGTCGAAATATCGGATTTGTTAAAAATTTCCTGACTTTTTTTTTTTTTTTTTTTTTTTTTTTTTTTTTTTTTTTTTGAAAGGTATGGAAAACCAATTTTTGGCTCTAATGCTGAAGTAACCCTTGGTATGCATCTGAGAAAAGAAAAAAAAAAAATTAAATAATATATAACAATTACTAAAATAATTTATTTATTTATTTTATTTCTTATAGGCTTATAGCATTTTTAGATTTTACGCAGGAAGCTTAAGGCTTAGGCTTCATTTGCGACGACTTTCTTATTGTTTTTCAAAGCAGTTTTTTAGTATAAAGTTTTTAATTTTTCTAATAAAAATATGCTTTAAAAAGCAATAAAAAAGTCGTCCCAAATAAAATCTTTGTTTGAGGTAGTTTTTTTACACTGATTTTTCATTAATTTCAAAAAAAAAAAAAAAATTCATAGCCTTATTTAAAAGTCAAACCCCTACTTTGTTGTTGCAAGATAAGTAGTGATAATGCATAGTCTTATTTAGAAGAATAAAATTTATATTAAAAATAATTAAATATGCTTCAAATTGAATTTTAATATTAATTGGTTCAAATTTGATTAAGGGGACATAGAATAAACCAAAGTAATTTTTTTTGAAATTTTTCTTAAGAGGAAACCCCATTAATCCAAAATTACAAAAATTCGCTCTCCCTCTCAATTGGAAAAAAGGGATTACGAAATAGTGAACTTGAGATTGGTATTCTATAATTGTAGTATAACTTGTTGGATAAATAAAGAAGGTTTATGATATCAATCAAATTATGTCAGTCGAGCAATGGTGGAAGAACGATAGTGGTCGAGTTACATTAGTTGAATTATGATAGTTAGATAACGGTGTTTGGGCGGTGGTTAGATGACAATGATCAGGCACTATTAAATAGACTAGCTATGGTAAGTCGAGCAGTGCTTGCTAGGTGACGGCGGACAGGCAACATTGATCAAGTGATCATAGTTGAACAACAATGGTGGCTCGCAGTGATAATCGACCTTGAAAGCCAAGTACAACTCCTGAGTTATTTAGATCTCCAAGCTCTCTTCAATCTCAAGTTACTATCTCCTTCGCTAAAATCACAACACACTTCATAGGATAGCTAAATTCTCAAAGGGCTCTATTGAATGTCATTATTGCTTGCCTCGATCAACTCTTCTAACACCACATTTCTCTCTCATGCTCGCTCCATTACAAATGTTGTCGATCTTTTCAATACCATTGCTCCCTTAATCCTCAAATCTCTCATCACTCAATTGTAATGGAGTGAGTTTTCACATAATTGAGCATTGTCATCTATCATTATAAAAGGATGATTAAGGCATTCAAGTATAAATTAATCAAATTACTATAAAGTTTTACATCTAAGTAAAAAATAACTTGATACATTCAAATAATAATTATTATTTTAATTATGGACTTTTATAAAGTGCAATCTATACCTCATGAATTGTAGTGTAATTTAGTTTTAATATTATATAATGCTCAATAGCAAACAATTGTTGACACATAATTGATACGGCTTATAAAATTTAAATGGGTAAACTTTAGTTCAAAAAAAATTGCAATACATATACATCAAAATATTTCACTATATTCATTCTTCAAAAATCAATATACAATAAGTAGGATATCAATACAATTAATGTTCTATCATAAACTTCTTAACACAAAATAATAAAAGAAAATGCAAAACAAAATTTTAAAAAAAATGATGATCTATATCAATATCATTCCAGCTGGTCCTGATCCTTTATCTAACATGAAATTATTGAAATTCACATAATGACTTAAAAAAAACCCAACAGTAACTCAAATTCACTAAAGCTATCAACACAAGGATTAAAGAATCAATATGCATGCGGAGCTCGGTCAATATAATCGATAACATTCAATGATATCAATGATTAGTTAATGTTCGTAAGCTCAAAATGATAAAAACAAGAATAAGAAATTATTACAATTAATATAAGAATCAATAACATGTATAAGAATCAATGAATCAGAAAAGCAGTAAAGTAATCATAACCTACAAGTGTCAATATCGTCAGCTGTATATGTTTTATCTACTCATATGCATCATTTGTTCATATATCATCTATGCATCCAATAATATCAATGCCATCGATATATCTATCTATATTGTATTAGTGTTATCAATGTTATCTATCTTTAATGTGGTATTTTCATCCCTATATATGTTCATTCATATCATTATATTCAATAATCATTAAGAGTTATCACTCTCTATTCGTCGATGAAATCGGTCATCAGTTACGAGCTACAACTGGAATAACACCACAAATCTTCAGAGGAAAGCAAGTAAGTCCACCCTCCTATGTAGGGTATTAACGTTTTAAGAGCAAACCCGAAATAATTGTTGTGTTGACATCCAATATTTCTTACTTAAATATAAATATCACATTCATTTATATGAAATGCAATATATATAAAAATGCAGTAAAGTATATACTTACTTTATACCATCAAAATATCATTACTTGTTTAACCCAAAAAAATTTGATAATATTACATTAAAAATGTCAATAATTTCTTTATCTATCATATACAAAAAATGAAGGTAAAAACTTGATAAATCAGAAGAAAATGCATTTTTATCAACTTAAGAAAAAAGAAATCTGTCAAACTTAAAATCATTGAAAATTCCGTCGAAAAAGCCCCCAACGACATTCTCTCTCATTCCTCTCTCTCTCTTCTTCTTTCCCAAGCAAGCCACACGAATTGGGAGGGCTGGCGGGTTTTAGTGCTTAGGTTAAGGATTATCAGTTAGTGGCTTAGCACCGCTGTGCTTTCAAGCATAGCATCGTAACGATATAAAACACAGTGTCATTATGTTCAAGTTCAATGAAGCTATTACATTTTTTGTATTTTTGTGTTATTACATGTAGCATATCAATGAAGCTAGTATGATAGAATGGGAAAAAATTTGGACCAAGATATTCTCTAAGTCACTGGAATTAATTTGAGATGAGTACAATAAAAAATTTAATTAACTATTTTATATATTATATTTATCTTAAAATAAATAAAATAATTTTCAGACCCTGCCCTCAAAATTTTTTTCTTATATCTAGTGGTGTTGATAAATGGAGAAATTATTATGTTCGGACGGTGTCTGCACTCCAATCAAAACCGATCACATCATCTGTACACAGCCTGTGTACAAATTGCACACATTGTGCGTATAGGCTGACATGGCCTGTTATGATTGGACTCCAGACGCAAACTATGTTCAGACTCCACACTTAATAATTTCTCCAATAAATGACCTGATCCGCCAACTAACTTGAGCCAGAGGCGAAAACTTCAAGTTCGATTTATTAAATGGGTTTGTTTTGTTTTGAGTTTTCCGACATGTTTATTAAATGGGTCAGATTTAGGTTGACCAATGAAGCCATGTTTTACGCAAAAATGATCATTTTAATATCTTGTTTCTTTATTTTTTTACATGTGAATATAATATTCTTATATTTTATCAAATATTCTAAACATTATAGTTTATAAGTTATAAGCAAATTTAATCAAAATACATTAATTGGTCGAGTTGGGGTTATTCATGTTGCTAAAGGGTCAAGTTCGTGTTAGTCTTTTTGACTAATTTATTAAACAGTATATCTTCGAGTTGACTGGATTCAGGTCAAACTTAGATATGACGTGTTAAAACCCATTTTGACACCCCTTACTTATATCATTCTCTCTCCCACACAAAATACATCAATTTCATCAGCCCATATTGGTTTCCACTTTCCACATAGGCACAAATAACCATTAGTGATACTTACATAAATTCAATCCGCATAAACCAAAATAGTTTAGTAAATACAACTATTTAATTATTTGATTTATTCCAATCTTTTAAAGATTATACAAATTAAAATAGTTAACAACTAATAAGACAATTATTTTGGCTTAGAGAAAAAAGGACAAGCGAACGATAGGTTTGATGAGCAATAATGCAATATCTGATTGCAATTTTTTAATTTTTTAATTATGCAATTAAGCTTTAGAATTACACCAATTAAAAACTGCACTCATGTGCATTATTAAATGCCTTAGAAAACTCTAATTAATTTATGCATAAATAAATAATAAATTACTAGTATAATTATTTGTAAGTTGACAATACAATTAATGCCATTAAATTGAATAATTTTAAGAAGATAATACAATATTAATATAGAATAAATAATAATAATCATTATTATTATGACTAAATAAATATTTTAAATTTATGTTTATATTAATTTCATAGGCTATACTAAGGGTGTCAATATTTGACACGAGACGAAAACCCGACTCGAACTCGACTCGAAATTTTCGGGTTGGACCCGACCCGTTTGAAAATCGGGTCGGGTTCGGATTCATGAATTCGACCCGTTTGAAAAACGGGTCGGGTTCGGGTTGACTCGGCGGGTTGCCGGGTCAACCCGCCAACCCGTTTGAACAGACCGCCCGCGCACCCGCTCGATCGCGCTGGACCGCACGCACGGGCTCGCTCGCCCGCTCGGCCATGCACAACCGCGCCCGCTAGCCGGCACGCACCCGGGCCCGCTCGCCCCCGCACCAGCTCGCCAGCGCGCACCCGCGGTCTGTGTCGGGTCGGGTCAACCCGGCAACCCGCCGGGTCGGGTTCGGATTTCCGAATCATTTTCCTACCCAGGTCGGGTTAGGGTCGACCTGTTTGAACCCGGGTCAGTTCCGGGTTCGACCCGAACCCGACCCGTGATCCGAAATTGACACCCCTAGACTATACCACTATAAAACACAGCTTTTGATGATGATATTTGTAATGCATCTTCCATTAGCTATGAATCTTCAAATAATAGCTATATAAGTGGAGCGATTATTCTGTGCGGAGTTCGAACGGGAAGAATTGTTCGGATTATGAGTGTACACATTATTTACACACAGTACGTACGAAAATTTGATACATACTATGTACAAATTTGTACACAATATGTACAGTCGCATGTCCGAATGATTCTTCCCGTCGAAACTCCGTACATAATAGTTTCTCGAATAAGTGATAGTTAAAGTTTGTTTGTGACGAGTTCAACATTATATAAAGTTAATTGTGAGAAAAATAACTTCTTTTAGAGCTATTGTGAATATTATGAATGTAAATTTATTCATTTTTAATAAATTGAATAACTACTTTCTTAAAACTTCCACGCATTAATAATTTTGATTGTAAAAGCAACTTCTCACTACATAAATTTTTAATAAACAATAAAAAAGTTGTAGCAACGAAACTATCGTTGTAGTCTGAAAACAAAAACAGTGAGAACTCTGTCCCAAACATACCCATAATCATTCCAAATAAGTATTTTCTAAACATTTATTAATTATACAAATTACCTTACTAAAAAAGAATTTGTCGAATAAGAGATACTTAAGCAAATTCTATATCATATTCCTAAATCCTGCTTGTGTTTGGACATGGGTTCTTAAACAGGTGTACTCACAGGTGCAAATCAAGTGCACCATTGATATAATGATAACAGATCTTCAACCAATCTCTTTGATGTTTGAATGCTAAGAGTTTTTCTTTATAAGTTTACCTATAAAATTTGACTAAAATTAAAGTTGAAATCACAACCACCAACCTATGAAATATGGTCAGTTCTAAAAAGGTCAAGATAGGCAAAACAACCATTTCAAACCCTCAACATTGTATAAGAGAACTGAACAATGCCATTTGGCATCTCATTTTTCATTTTTCTAAAAAGCCGCACCTAATATTCCTTTGGTAAAGCCATGGCACATACCAATAAAGCTTATTTTTTATTCTAAAGCTTTTCAAGATAAATTATTACGATACGGTCACCACACCGTTCAAAAGTGAATCAGGATGCATCACGTCACCCGGTATATAGCAAAATGATAACGTGGCGTGTCCTGATTCGCCTCCGAACAGCGTCCGGTGACTGCATGTTATAATTTATCTAATTTCAGACAACTTTATTACTGTTTTATAACGTAGCTTTTTAGTACAAAATTTTTTACTTTTCACTACTAGCAATGGTAGCAAGCTGTAAAAAAGGTTATTGCATGACTTAATAGAAGTGAAATTATTCATTAAAATTTTCCAAAAATTATGTTTTTCTCGCAAGTAAGAATTCACAGCTAATTTTACAAATAGTTGCAACCATCACAAACAAAAACAAGGAATGCTGAAGAACTTATTTGGTCCTGAAATCGGCATCTATTTTTATTTTGCTTTATTTACTTGTCAATCTCCTGTCATGTAATGATCATTCCACCTTTTATTTGTTTCCAGATCCATTTCTCAAACAGAGCTACTAACTGTACATATCTTTCAATTGCTTATCTTTAACAACAGTGGCGGAGCCAGAAAATATATCTAGGGGGACCTAAATTTTTTTTTTTCTTTAACTTTTTACATTCAGGCTTAGGATCAATATAATCAGTATTAAAAATGATAAAACTTTGGTAGTAAATTAGTTTATTTTCTTTCTTCACAAAATAACTTCAATCATCAAATCACTTGATTTATGCTAGAACATGTTTAATATATTAATTAAATATGTGATATTAAAAATCTCATTGCACAAAAAAAAAATCTATTTATGATCGAATTAATATAGGATTAAGATAATATAATTCAAGAAAAAATGTAAATAAATAGGAAATTAAATTGGGAGTGATTTGAATGGATGATCAATCTTAATCGTGGACCATTTATTGGGCATTTAAATTATTGGGCATTTAAATGTCTTAGTAATATCAGAATTCGGCAATCTTGGGCTCGTTGTATTCGTCTTGTCTAGCCGCTCGATTCGACTATAAGAATGTCATTTTTGGAAACCGTTTGGTAATACAAATTATGATTTAAACCTTCCAAATATGCTTCGAGTCTTTGATTTGGAGTCATTTCGATTCGGATTGAGTTGAATTTGGTGTTGTTGAGTTCATATTTTTGAGACATTCAGTTCGACTATAAGTTTATTGAAATCGGAGTTCATATGGTCTCCGATTTAATTCTTGAAGTTTTCAACTTAATTTTATCTTGAGATTAAAAAAAAAATCCATTTTTTTAGGGGGGGTATGTTTAACAAGCTTGCCATACTCTCCCTATCATATGTGTAAAGCATTAAATACTCAGAGCATTCTATTTCAAGAATTTTATCCAAACTCAACTAAGTGGGATAAAGCTAATGGTGATGTTGATGATGTCATACTACCTTCCATATTGACTAACATATCAATGAAAAGACATTGCGTTTACAAGCCAGCTTCCAATACAAAAAGCACCATAGCATGAGGCTTTGTTGAAGCTTTGAATACAAAAATGCTACCCTACACTCACTTTCTCATGTAAATCAACCCATTGCCACATCTTCTCTTATAGGAAACACTTGAAGATCTCAAGTAATTCCGACCAAACTTTAGAAAAACAGCCAAAATCCTCCACCAAAATCCACATAAAAATAGGAAAACAATAGATAATTTGTATTATTTGATGAAACAAAAACGGAAAATAGCAAGATACAGTTGATCCTCAATTCGAGAGGAGGATCGATCACTCCCACATCTCTAGATGCCGCTAGAGCCCAAAGAAAACTTAAATCTAAAAGATCTCAAATTTCAGCAAAATTCAATAAAATTCAAGATGCTCTAACCCTAGGAAAACAAAGTATTTAATGCATACAAATCAAAAGGAAATATCTAAACAGTCCCTACATTCAATTTCCCTCCTACATTCAATTTCCCTCCTAAACTTCCTCAAAATTCCATCCTAAAATGCTCCCATGGACTTGAGGCTCGCGCGGCATCCGCAGGAGGCGGAAGAGCTCCGCTGTTTCGCCTGTAAGCCGGTCCCGCCTGGACCGGTCTAACATTTTCACTGGCTGAAGTTTCCAGATAAAAGAAACCAAACAAACTATTAGCTTGTGCAACATTCATGTCATATGCTAAAGACTAAGTATTTACATAGGAAAGAGGAGTATAAATGACCTGAATTTGAGCAAGCTCAACTGTTGATCAACACAGCTTCTAGAGTAAATATGCCAAAATGTTTTGTTTATGTTTGACTCATTTAATTATTGGGTTGAACAAGTAATGTCCATAAACAAAAAAACCACTTTGAAAGTCTTATATAAATTATTGAATTTTTATGCTGCCTTATATATAAAAAAGCGAGAGATGAGCTAGTTATCAATCCATGCATAATATAATAATTATAATTAATATTATTAGAACATAAGATGATATTAAGGAAAGATAGATTCAGTGTCTTAGATGTATTAAATAGAAGAATGAATATCAAGACGATGGCATAACTTTTAGAGTTAATGTTAAATGATAAAGCTGGTTATACCTCAAAAGTTGGGATAAGAGAATATCATGAAGACTTAAATATAATTTATATAAAACAACAATTTGGCCACGATGTTTTATGGATCCAAAACATGTGTGCAGAGTGGTGTAGCATTATATTTCTTTTATCCTTTTTCACGTAGCCATTTTTTGCAGCCATCTGGATCATATAAATAAGAGGCAATGGGCACTGTTCAAGACAAAAAAAAATATTATCAGAAGGGTACTCTTGGATAGTAGGAAATTTCTATTTATTCGAAACCTCTAGTCTTTCTCTACTCTTCTTCTTCTATACTCTTCATTCTTGCTCACAAGTTCAGTTTCTCTCTAAATAGACCTGCTAGTAAGGTCAGGTATCTTCCATGTACAAATTTGGATCCAACAAAAGGCATTGATATCTAAGTTATGTATGACACAAATGAAAAATATTAAGATAAATGTGTGAAAAAATTAAAAAGAAAAATTACAAAAGATTATATTAGAAGAAAGTTAGAGTAACATCTATTGAGAATAAGATGAGAATTAATATATGGCAAATACAATATCAATTCGTACACACAAATAACTAACAAATCAAGGATTTGTATCCAAGTTGTGTGCCGGATAAGATTTTGAGCACTCAGCAACTATAGCATCATGCTATACAATATCTCTAATTCACATCAACAGGCATAAAACTGGCTTGTAAGGGCAAAAGAATATTACAAATTTTCCTCTAAAATTTTTGTGATTACTTAGCAGAAGAATAGGGAGACCAGGAGCATTATTTATTCCAATCTCATATCAAAATATTGAACTGATTAATCCAAGATACAAAATAAGGAGCACATATACTTACTTCCGCTAATATCTCTCTATGTACAACTTAAAGGCTCATTGTTCTTTAGTCTGCACCAAGGGTTGGCACATGATGCTTGGACCTGGATCTAAATTGAACATAAAATGGTACATTTCAGCTCCCTGTCAATTTATTTAAACGAAATGATAAGGAACCAAGCTATGTTCCAACTGAAGATCGTATGATAAGAGAAAGAAAAAAAAATTCTAAAATCATTAGTCTAATACAAGTAATAAAACAGTACTGAATTTTGTAATGATGGAGAGGCGGACAGAAAAGGGTTGATGACCATGACGACAACAACAACAAGCCTTTATCCCATTATGTGGGGTCGGCTACATGAATCCTTTTTCTCCATTGTGTCCTATTAAGAGTCAAATTTTCATTTAAATCTAATAAAGAAATGTCATTTCTAATATTTTCTTACCAACGATTAATAATAATTCAATTGTGAAAACACAGGAAACAAAAAAAGGATGAATTTTCTTAGGAAATTTTTTCAGTAAGAATATCTTAACTCAAATTAAGGATGAGTTTTCCAACTATTAAATTTATCTTGAGATGAGAGCAATATAAGAGTTAATTGATCAATCATGTATCACACTCATCTCAAAATAAATCCAATGACCAGAAAACTCATTCCAAGCTGCTTTTCTTTCAACTACTCTCTAGCAAATGAAGCTTCGCTTATACAAGTTCATCCTTTGCTAAGCCGTTATGTTGCCAACTTGTATAAAAATGACCATTTCTTCTGTATCAGCCATTCGCCAAGTAATTACTTTCAATTTTGGATAATAAACTAACAAGAGAATATGTTCATCTGACTCAAAAAAGCTTATATCAAAACTGATACTTATTATTTCGAAAATACAAACATAAAGAAGGCATATCTAAGGCACACTAATTCTATTGCAAATTTCTAACTTCGATCCAAAGAGCGACTTTTTGAAATTCCACAGAAGCTTCGCATTATTAATCCGGTTTGCAGCAATAATAACAATGGAGTAATCCATCCAAACAAGCCTTGAAAAAAGTAAAACCTGGCAGCAAGCAATAAAAAATTAAGAAAATATACTATGAAGAAACTAAGAAGTAAGAACAGAACTTATCAAAAGATTATCACATAAAAAAAAGAATAATTTACAGCAAACTTACCAAAAATGATTCAAGTAACAAAAGCGTAATGCCATTAATGAAAATTTTCAGATAAAACAAAATCAACTTATGAGAAATGAGTATTTTTTATTGTTGGAAGACAAAAACTAGAGAAGAGGAAAGTGACCTGATGATCATAAGGTAGAAATCATAAAATTAAAGATAAAAAAAATAAAAATGTATTGTTTATCTTAAAAATCAATTCAGCACAGACACCGTGACGAACTAAAATAAAGAATTTAAGCCGTAGAATTGAAGCGCGCACGATTCAAGGAAATTTGGGGTAAAATCAGAAAGACGGAGTAGAAATTACAGAAGTTATGATCAAAAGAGAGAACAAGAACATAAGAACTTTGGAAGGATGAGCGAACGAAAACCTAATGAGAATCTTCAAAACCTTACGAATAAAAGAAAATTTTGCAAGGATGAGCGAACGAAAACGTAGTGAGAATCTTCAAAAACCTTAGGTATAAAAAAAATTTGGACCATTTCTCGATTTATGCGTGTCATCCTTGCGCAGGGGCCATGCTAATCTTCTCTGTATCGTTCCAATTTTATCGGATGTCTCCGAAGAGACAATTGAGCTGCCATGATGTTATTATATAAACAAAGCGATTTCTAGCGTCTTACAGATGTGGGACAATTACATAGCTAATTCTTATTAGACAAATTTGATAGGAATAAAATTAGCTTAATTTCTTCTTAACAAAATTTTTATCAATGATAGAATATTTTAATAACAATTTCAATTTTGTTCGAGCTCAAGAAAGGCATAAATTTTCAATAAATATGGGTTAATAAACAACAATTGATTTGATGATAGTTGAATCATAAATTTGATTATATCCTAAACATAACTACAAATCCACTTTAAAAAAAAAATAAAAACTACAAATCCACTTAATTTAAAATGTATATGAGATGAAATAAATTTGAATAAACCTATTTATTTTATTATTTCTCTAATTATCATTTTTTTAACATTTTTTAGTATATACATTTTTTTTAAAATCGATTGTCGTCGCCCTATATAGGGCCAAATATATGTTTTGCATTTATGGAACCACCTTGATAATGAAGTTGTCTTTTTCAAATATTTGAGATGTTTCGGACACAACAACAAAGTCCATTTTAAGAATGGATATATGTTAGGTAATTTTGAGCTTCTTTGTACTTGCCTACCATCATACTTCTAGCCGCTCGATTGTCTTGCATGAGAATAGTTCTTATTTAGTAAACTTAATGTCCGAAGTGCGTCGATAAGGACTTTTTTTTTTCAAATGGATGGTGTTCGAACAATTTTAATCACAATTGTGGTGATTTGAAACTTGTTACACACGATGTCGAGTTAGTCGATTGATTTTATATTGGTCGATGGAGCAGGGAGATGACAGTGGAGGCGTCGGTTGGGGTTAGGGCTAGGGCAGTGGTTTTGCGAGAGGAAGAGCGTGAGGAAACAGCAGCTGAAGGCTTCGTTTCTCTGGGATTTTAACGAAAGAGTAAGGTGCTGATCCGTAAAAGAACCATCGTGGGGGATGCGACGTGGACGTGTGTAGCTAATGGTCCAGACTCCAATCAAGACCGTCCACATCGCCTGTACGTAGCTAGTGTACAAATTTTTACACATTGTGTGTATAGACTGACTTGACTTGTTATGATTGAAGTCCGGATGCAAACTACATCTCGACTCCACACGTAATAATTTCTTCAATAAATGATCCAATCAGCCAACCTGACTTGAACCATACACAAAAATTCCGAGTTTGATTTATCAAATGGGTCATGCTTGTTTTGGGTTTTCCAACATGTTAAGTAAATGGTTCCTGTTTGGGTTGACCAATAAACCCATTTTTTTTATGCAAAAATGACTATTTTAATATCTTTTTTCTTTAATTTTTTTTACAAGTGAGTATAATATTCTTTTTTTATCAAATATTCTAAACATTATAATTAATAATTTATTAAAAAAATTAATCAAAATACATTAATTGGTCGAGTTGGGGTTATTAGTGTTGCTAGCAGGTCAAGTTCGGGTTAATCTTTTTAACCAATTTACTAAACAAGATGGCTTCAGATTGACTGGATTCGGGCATATCAAAATCTATTTTGACACCCCTATTTATATCAATCTCTCTCCCACACAAAATTACATCAATTTCATCAGCCCATATTGGTTTCAACTTTTCACATGGGCACAAATAACCATTAAGTGATACTCACATAAAAAATAGTTCAAAAAATACAACTATTTATTTGATTTATTCCAATCTTTTTAAGGCATGAACTAAGAAAACACCTAAAAATATATATAAATTATGAGGTAAAAAATAAAATAATAATAATAATAATAATAATAATAATCACGACTAAATAAATACTTTAAATTTATGTTTATATTAATTTCATAAGCTATACTGATATAAAACACAGCTTCCGAATATGACATTTGTAATGCATCTTCCATTAGCTATGAGTCTTCAAATAAAAGCTGAATAAGTGGAGAGATTACTCTGCACGGAATTTGAACGAGAAGAACTGTTCGGATTGTGAGTATACACGCTGTTTACATGCAGTGTTTACATGCAATGTGTACAAAAATTTGATAAAAACTACGCATAAATTTGTACACAATATGTACACTCACATGTCCAGATGATTCTTCCCGTCCGGACTTCGCACAGAATAATTTCTCGAATAAGTGATAGTTAGAGTTTGTTTGTGACGATTTCAACATTTTATAAAGGTAATTGTGAGAAAAAATAACTTTTTTGAGAGCTATTGTGAATATTACAAATATAAATTTATTCATTTTTAATAAATAGAATAACTAATTTATTAAAGCTTCCGCACATTAACAATTTAGAAAAGAGTAAAAAAAATGTAGCAACGAAATTATAGTTGTCATCTGAAAAGCAAAACAATGAGAACTCTGTCCTAAACAAACCCATAATCATTCCAAATAAATATTTTCTAAGGATTTATTAATTGTACAAATTACCTTACAAAAAAAAGAATTTGCAGAATAAGAGATACTTAAGCAAATTCTACATCATATTCATAAATCCTGCTTGTGTTTGGACATGGGTTCTGAAACAGGTGTACTCACAGGTGCTAATCAAGTGCACCATTGATATGATGATAACAGGTTTTCAACCAATCTCTTTGATGTTTGAATGAAAAGAGTTTTTCTTTCCAAGTTGATTTAAAAAATTTGAATAAAATTAAAGTTGAAATCACAACCACCAACCTATGAAATATGTATATGGACAGTTCTAGAAAGGTCAAGATAGGCACAACAACAATTTCAAACACTCAACATTGCATAAGAGGGCTGAACAATGCCATTTGGCATCTCAGGTTTCATTTTTCTAAAAAGAGGCACCTAATATTCCTTTGTGTCAACATACCAATAAAGCTTATTCTTTATTCAAAAGAAATTAGTATGTGCGGTCATCGGACCATTCGAAGGTGAATCAGGATGCGAAACGTCACTCGGTACACAGCAAAATGGTGATCTAGCGTGTCCTGAATCACCTCCGGATGGCGTCTGGTAACCGCATGTTATAATTTTTCTCGTTTAAGATACATTTTTTATTGTTTTATAACATTACTTTTTAGCACAAAATTTTTTTGAAATAACAATTTTTGAGCTAAAAAGCTTATTTAAAAGCAATAAAAAGATGTCCCAATCACGAAGCCTAAGTTTCATGAACAACTTTGGATCTTTTAAGTCAGCAAATCATATGGAACATCAAAGAGAACCCCTTGAAATATATTCTTTGGAAACCAATTCCTGAAGTTCTATATACATGGTGATAAGTCATGATTACACTTCCTTTATATATGAATCCCTTCCAGGATCTCCCTAATTGCTTCTCTAGGAATTCTTGCAAACTTCAGAAAAATTGAATAAGAAAATATGAGACAGTCAACAGAACTTAAATATGATGGGAGCCTCAGTAGCAGCAATTCAAGCATACTAAAGTGTTTCATTCTCAGTCAGTATACATCTGTAGGCAACACAAGAGTCAAGGGCACTACTAAGCTGTAACACCTGTGCAGCAGAACGATACAGATGAATACAATAAAATTGAATCAGATAAATGAAGGAACACAAAAATAAGAAATAGCTTAGAGGATTATGAATACAAAAGGGAATTTATCACTGCTCTGGCTATCTCAAGAATGCTACCCTACACATCACTCTCTCAGGTAAATCAACCCATTGCCACAGCTTCTCAGTGAAGTTTCCAGATAAAAGTAACCAAGCAAACAAGCATACATAATGTTACCAATTATCATTTAATATTATTAGAAGATAAGATGATATTAAGGAAAGATAGATTAAATATCTTGGATGTATTAAACAGAAGAATGAAGATAAGGATGATGACATAACTTTTACAGTTAATGTTAAATGATTAAGCTGGATATATCTCAAAAGTTAGGAATAGAGAATATCATGAAGACTTAAATATAATTTTATAAAACTACAATTTGGCTAATGATGTTGTATGGATCCGAATCGTGTGTGTAGAGTGGTGTAGCATCATATTTCTTTTTTCCTTTTTCATGTAGCCCTTTCTTGCAGCCATCTAGATCCGATAAATAAGAGGCAATCGACACTGTTCAAGATATACAAAAAAATGTTATCAAAAGGAGTCTCTTGGATAGTAGGGATTTTTCTATTTATCTCAGACGTTTAGTCCTTCTCTACTCTTCTTCTTCTATACTCTCCATTCTTGCTCACAAGTTTATTTGCTCTCTAAGTAGACCTGCTAGTAAGGCCAGGAATCTTCCATGAATAAATTTTTATCCAACAAAAGTCATTGATATCTAAGTTATGTATGACACAACGGAAAAATATTAAGATGAATGTGTGAAAAAATTAAAAAGAAAAAATTATATGAGAAGAAAGAGTGACATCTATTGAGAAAAAGATGAGATATAATATGTGGTAAATAAAAAATCATTTCCTACACACAAATAACTAACAAATAAAGGATTTGTATCCAAGTTGTGTACCATATAAGATCTTGATCACACAGCAACTATAGCATCATGCTATACAATATCTTTAATTGACATCAACAGGCATAAAACTGGCTTGTAAGGGCAAAAGAAGATTACAAATTTTCCTCTAAAATTTGTGTTTACTTTGGAGAAGAATAGGAAGACCAGGAGAACTATTTATTACAATCTCATATCAAAATATTGTATTGATTAATCCAAGATACTTACTTTCGCTAATATTTCTCTATGTACAACTTAAAGGCTCATTGTTCTTTAGTCTGCACCAAGGGTTGGCACATGATGCTTGGACCTGGATCTAAATTGAACATAAAATGGTACATTTCAGCTCTCTGTCAAATTATTTAAACGAAATGATAGGAAACCAAGCTATGTACCAACTGAAGACCATATGATAAGAGAAAAAAAAAAATCTAAAATAATTAGTCTAATACAAGTAATAAAACAATACCAAATTTTGTAATGATGGAGAGGTGGACAGAAAAGGGTTGACAATGGTTAATAATAATTCAATAGTGAATAAATGGTTTGGTTCTACAGAAAATAACAGGAAACAAAAAAAGGATGAGTTTTCTATGTTTTCTAGGGAAATTTTTTTAGTAAGAATATCCTAACTCAAATTTACTTAGGATGACTTTTCTGACTATTAAATTTACTTTGACATGAGAGCAACATAAGAGTTGATTGATCATTCATGAATCACACTAATCTCAAAATAAATCCAATGACAAGAAAACTCATTCTAAGCAGCTTTTCTTCACGTTTTCAAGATTTAGGTTTCATTTGGGACTGTTTTTTTACTGTTTCATAAAGCAGCTTTCAAGTACAAAAATTTTTATTTTAGTACAAAATTTTAGTACAAGAAAGCTACTTTAAGAAGCAATAAGAAAACCGTCCCAAACGAAGCCTTAAACATCCATTGAATCTCAACCACATAATTTCACTTCAAAATAAATTTTGTGCAGTGTTTAATAAGCATCATAACATGAAAAACAGTCGGTAAAATTTATAACCATGAAAATTTTTTCCCTAATTAGACAAACCTCCATTGTGAGATTAAAATACATGCATCATGCTTGATAAATCAATTCAAACAAGGAAATTCCCATTTATTGAGTTATTTTATGCTTTACAAAAGTGATGATGTGCAAAAATACATATAAAAGAAAAATTCAACTCCTCTCTAGCTAATGAAGCTTCTCTTATACAAGTTCATCCTTTGCTAAGCCGTTATGTTGCCAACTTGTATAAAAATGACCATTTCTCTGTATCAGCCATTCACCAAGTAAGCACTTTCAATTTTGGATAATAAACTAACAAGAGAACATGTTCATCTGACTCACGAAAGCTTATAAACAATGGAGTAATACATCCAAACAAGCCTTGAAAAAAATAAAACCTGGCAGCAAGCAATAAAAAATTTAAAATAATATACAATGAAGAAACTAAGAACATAACTTATCAAGAAGATCATCACGTAAAAAAAGAATAATTTACAGCAAACTTACCAGAAATGATTCAAAGAACAAAAGCGTAATGCCATTAATGAAAATTTTGAGGTAAAATAAAATTAACATATGAGAAATGAGTATTTTGGATTGTCGGAAGATAAAAACTAGAGAAGAGGAAAATGACCTGATGATCATAAGGTAGAAATCATAAAATTAAAGATAAAAAAATAAAAAATGAAGTGTTTATCTTAAAAATCAATTCAGCACAGACACCGTGAGGAACTAAAATAAAGAATTTAAGCCGTAGATTTGAAGCGCGCACGATTCAAGGAAATTTTGGTTAAAATCAGAAAGACGGAGAAGACGGAATAGAAATTACAGAAGTTATGATCAAATGAGAGAACAAAAACATAAGAACTTTGGAAGGATGAGCGAACGAAAACCTAATGAGAATCTTCAAAACCTTACGAATAAAAAAAAAAATTTTGCAAGGATGAGCGAACGAAAACCTAGTGAGAATCTTCAAGACCTTTGAGAACAAAAAAATTTGGACCATTTCTCGATTTATGCGTGTCATCCTTGCGCAGGGGCCATGCTAATCTTCTCTGTATCGTTCCAATTTTATCGGATGTCTCCGAAGAGACAATTGAGAAGCCGTGATGTTATTATATAAACAAAGCGATTTGTAGTGTAGTACAGATGTGGGACTATTAGCAGGTCTGTAAAGAGCACATAGCTAATTCTTAATAGATATATTTTATAGGAATAAAAGAAGCTTAATTTATTCTTATCAATTATAGAATATTTTAATGACAATTTCAAATTTTTACGAGCTCAAGAAATGCATAAATTTCAATAAATATGGGTTAACAAATAACAATTTATTTCATGATAATTTGACTTTTTCAGTTAAATGTGTGCAACAATCTTAAATTTTGTCTCACACGAAAAATTCAAAAAGCACCCACTTCGTTCAAGCATCAAGAATCCAAATAATCGATAATGTCACTTATACTATGACTTTATCATCTATTTCTCCAAAGACATAAATATAATCTCCTGCATTGCAATATATAACTTCAACATCATTCACCTTGGGATCACCATAATAGGATCACAAAATTATTCTCATTGGAAATGGTATATCAATGAGACCTAATCATATTATGCACGTTTGCATTTTGCAATATGGAAAAATAGTTAAATTCGCAATGACATTATAACCATAATAAACCTTTGTTTTGAAAGTTGTTAGCAACAATCCACTACTCTAAAATAAATTATTTTAATAAAGTAATAGATTTTAATCATTATTTTTTTAACAATCTCAATTAATGTTAGTACTTTAAACCTACAGGAGTCGAAGAAGAAGAAGAAGATGGCTCTTGAATTGTTAACTTGGATATCAGCTGTAGGAATCAAGTGGAAGATAATGCTTTGGTGAAGATATTCGTTGGCTGGTCTTGCGATTCTACATAATGTACAGTGACATGTTTTGCTTTAATGCAATCGCAAATGAAATGATAACCAACCTTTATATGTTTAGTTCGAGCATGAAAAACTGGGTTATTTGCTAAGGCAAGTGCATAAACATTGTGACAATAAATTGGAGTTGGGGCAGAAATTGTAATATGAAACTCATTAAGTAATCTACGTAGCCATAATATCACTAGCACCGGCAACTAATGCACAATATTCTTCCTTTGTAGATGATTAGGCAACAATTGATTGCTTCTTCACTTGCCATGATAATAAATTTCCACCTAGAAAGGCACAAAAGCTAAAGATTGATCGACATTTAATGGGGTTAGCTGCCCAATTAGAATCGGCATATGAACGAAGTTCTAGAGATGCTGAAGTAATGTATAGAACATGATTGATAATAGCATTTAAGTATTGCATCACTCATTTAGTTTTTGGAAGTGGAGTTGATATGGTTTGGGCATATGTTGACACATGTGATTAACTACAAATGAAATGTTTGGCCTAGTGATTGTAATATAGTGAAGTGAGCCAACCTTATTTTTTATAAAGGTCTGGATGCTGAAAAGGTTCTGAAGTTTTGGTAGGGGTTGGTAGTTTTGAGGGTAGAGGGCTTTGACCTGTTTTGCAATGGAGCATGTCATATTTGTCAAGCAATTCATCAATATAGTAAGATTGGAAAAGCAATAAGCGATTGGGCTGATGTATTATTTGAATGCCAAGAAAAATGAGGTCGTGTCAAGGTTTCTCATACGAAATGTCGAGTGCAAATTATGAAGCAAAAGATCAATCTCAGGTTGATCATTACCTGTAAGTAGAAGATCATCTATATAACCCAATAAGTAGATGGAAATAGATCCTATATGAATTAGAAGCAAGGACCAGCTTTGCTTTATTTGAAACCATATTGCATTAAGTGTGTGGAGAGGGTGAAGAACCATTTGTGAGGTGATTGTTTTGAGTCGTTAAATAACTTTATGTAGTTGACACACATGAGTTGGGTATTGAGGATCTTAAAAATTAAAATCAAAGTGTTAGTTTCATAAATACCATCTTATCAAGGGTTTCATGTAGGAATGCATTTGAGACATCTAACTGATAGATGGGCCAATGAAATGCAATTGTAGTAGTTAGTAAAAGTCGAATGGTAAGAAATTTGGTCATTGGGCTAAATGTATCAGTATAACCATTGCCATGTTCTTATTTGAAACCTTGTGCCACATGTCTATGTTGAGCTATAAAGCCATTTGAGTTGAGCTTGGTTTTATATAACCATTTGCAACCAAGTATGTTCTTATCATGGTCTTATTGCTATTTGCTAGTAAGACTAAAATTCATTTGATATTGCATATCTCCAAGCAGGATACTTGTTAGCTTATGAAAAGGAGCTTAGTGATAGTAGAACAAATGTATGTTGTAAGTCAAAGGCTGCCTTTGGTTTAAGATGGCCAATTTGGAGACGGGTAATCATAGGGTGACATATGGGTTGAGGTGGCTAGTCAATTGGAATAGAGGAAGTGGTGTTGGCTGGAGATGGCATGGGTACAGGGGAATGGAAGGTAGGGTTGAGTGTTGTGTGTTTAGTGATAAATTTCACCATTACTTTCCACTTCTCTCTTCAACTTCCACTTATAGAATAAGAAAATATCTAGCAACATGACCCAACAAAGCTTCACAAACACCATCATCATAGACATGAGATGCGACGAAATTGTTCCATATTGGAAGATGCCATAATAACTTTACTGTGAACATAGATGTGTCGTACTTGAGTGCTCCAAGCACTCTTAACTTAAGCTACTCTAATTTTGTGTTTGTTGGAAATTGTAAATGATGATTTCGACCACCAATGTATGTTGGTAAAAATTGAACATCAATAGTTAGTTGTCCATTATGTAGGAGCATAAGAGATGTTGATCTTACACTCATTTCTATGAACAAAATAACACGTGCTTAATAAGACATTTTTGCTGATAAGATGATTTTAGGACAAGAACTTACAAGTCTAAATGGCACAACCTCCTCAAATGCAACAACTACTCATAGTTGAGCGGCGAGATCAAATACAATCTTGTAATGCTAGGAGGTGATATAGAATGAAATGTCCCTCCAAAAATTAGAACTACAACCTCATCGTGGATGGGAAGCTTACAAAATGAATGAAGAAAATGGGAAAGCTCAGGTGGGGAGATAAGTAGCATAAATTGATATTGTAGCCCTCAACCCCTTTAACCAAAATACATTGAGGTCATGTTAGGTGCTAGCCGCCCGTTTAATGAACGATTTTGTTGCGTTTTAGTTTTTTTTTTTCTTGTATTTAATTCATTAGTTTAATTTTAAATATTCTCTAATTTAAAAAATTTGCCCTATCCTTACATAGATCGGTAATGCTCATAACGGTTGCAACTAAAGACTTACTTCAACACATTGACTTTACAAATGGCATCATGAACACCCGCGATTATCTCTCCAAGTATTTTCAATGCTAATGTCTCATATCATCTGATCAGTCACAAATCTGAATGCAATATTTAAATTAAAATTTAATAAAATCAAATTGAGTACCATTCAAACTATGATTTCATAGTAGAAATAAAGTTTCCAATGAGAAAAGCCCAATAACATCAAAAGTGTTTTGATTTGAATCCAAATGCCCCCAAATCAAGCACTTGAATCATAATTGAAAATATCATTATATTATTTTAGAAATCAAAGCATCTCTAAAGTTTGCTTGCTAAAAGAGAAAAAAAAAATCTCAATGAGAGAAATCCAAGAAGTCCAAAATCATTCAATTATAATATCTTTAAGGCACTTAAATGCTTAAAACATATATTTGATTGAGAAAATCAACACAAGTCATCTAACGAGAATTTGGAGATTTCGAATAAAATTATCAAATTTGATACAACAACAACAACAACATCAAGCCTTTATCCCACTACGTGGGGTCGGCCTAAAAAAACTCTCATTCTTTTACTTGAAATGAGTTAAAATTATAAGTTTTAGGGTATGAAAAACTCCAAAAAAATTTCCAACAATCAATTTTGACGATAACCATCAATAATGATCGATGTTGAAGTATGTAGCACACCCAAAAATGAGGGATTAATTGGTGTCTTTTAAAAAATTTTGGATGAAAAGATTTTAAGTTAATTTTGAAAACTTCAATATACCAAAGTCAAATTTCAAATATTGTAAGTAATACAATGAAATAAAGTGCAATATATATATATATATATATATATATAAGAGAGAGAGACAAACCTAATTTTTATTTTGATTTGCTCTACAAGTCTAAGTTCACTCCCTAAGTCCTCTATTTAAAAATTCTTCCAAACTCTTTACTTCTACTCCACATAAGGGTGCTTTTCTTCATTCCCAATGTCCTTCATGGATATTAGTCTCAAATAACAATAATCTCAATATATTTTAATGCTAATAAAAATATATTTATATTAAGTGGATTTGATTAAAAATCTTAAATACTTGTAATAAAATTTTTTGGCCCAATCATACAACACGATTGCATGACTGTACTGTACAATTAGTTCACTATAGTGATTCTACAGAGAGATTATTAGGTGCGGAGTGTGGACGGGGAGAACCGTCCGCACAAGTCTTATTTCGCGCTAGGTAGCGGCACTCGGTACCGTTGGGTACTGCTAGGTACCTATGTTTGTGCAGACGATGCACATTCCGCACCTAATAATTTTTCCCCTAGAGACATTATCTTTATTCACTAATATTGGATGTAATTCCCTCTTAGATATTTGATTCTAAATTAAATTAATTTCTTATGACATGATACAGTGCGGTGTGAATCGTACATGAACATTTATTATTAAAAAGACAATTTCTCTATACTAAATAATTAAATATTATAAAAAATATTAAACTTATAAAATTATATCAAGCAATTAAAATAAAGGGTTTTTTACATACATAACACTTAAAACTATTATATTTACATATCTAACACCTAAACATTAATATTAACTTATCTACAACCTAAAAACTCTCACTCTCATCTATATATACTACAACTCCGTTTACATCCCGTCATATCCTGTCACTCTCAGCTATTGCGGACGTCATTCACCGAGCCGAGCATAGTGGAATTGACCATGGTGGAGGACTGGAGGGCATGATAAGCCTGCGCCAACGCTTCCGGCAGTGGGTTTCTTTGAGTTATTCCGATTTACCGATGGGTTGGACTACATGCTGATAGTTATTAGCACCACCAGAGCCATCATTCATGGCTACTCCTTGCGAACATACCAGCAACATCAGAAATCCATGATATTGATTTGCTTTTTGTTGTTCTAGAGCCCATGTCTTCTAGCTCAACAACCATGAGTGCTCATGAATCCACAAATGTTCCAGGAATGATGGCTAACGGTGACCACCTTGGCGTTGCAGCTCATGCGTTTGTGAAACTGAGAACTTCTCGCCTGATTCAATCTCGAATGATTCCAGGAATGATGGCTAACGGTGACCACCTTGGCGTTGCAGCTCATGCGTTTGTGAAACTGAGAACTTCTCGCTTGATTCAATCTCGAATGATGTTGCCGAGCAAGTTGATGATTGATAAATTAGGTTCCACCACATGCCTCTCTACAATCTCCAGCATGAACTCCCAGACAATAGCCATGGCCACCTCCCTTAGCTCTGCAAAGGAAGAAGATGAACAGTAAAAATTCTACTATGAGAGACTCACCATCATAGTTCATCTCGTGAAGGCAGCGGAAGCTTACTGCATGCCTGGAACTTTGGTGAGATGTGGAAGAGGAATGGGGAGAAGGGATCAAAGAGGGCTCAATGAGGAATCCCTTCCTTCTCTTCGTCGTGCAATAGCATAATGCCGTCAGACCTTACAGCCGAGAGAGTAGAAGTGAGATTTTTTACGGAGGTTATAACAGACTGGTAGATTAGATGAAAAGATGACTTTTAGGTGTTATATTAGTAAATATAAAAATTTGAATGTTAAATATGTATTTACAATAATTTGAAGTGTTATATATGTAAAACCCTAAAATAAAACATCTAAAATAGGAACGAAGGCTGAAAAACAAAAGCTGCTTTAATCTAAACCACCCACGGGCCCAAATCCCCAAAACCCTAAAGAGGCCGAGGGAGAGAGGTGCTGCGTCTCACTCAACGCTCATCAATGGCGCTCTATCTACTCTTCGAATCGGCCTCCGGCTACTCTCTCTTCCTCGCTCATGGCATCGACGAGATCGGCCAGAGCATCGATGCCGTACGTGAATCAGTACTCGACCTCAATCGGTTCGGCAAGGTCGTTCGCCTTGTAGCCTTTAGCCCCTTCTCCTCAGCTATCGAAGCCCTCAATCAGTGCAACGCCATTTCCGAAGGTAACTCTCACTCTAACTCAATCAAATACGTTTGCTTTCCCTTTTCCGTCCTTAGCTTTCAAGATCGCCGGTTCTATGCTGCAGGGATTATGACCGACGAGCTGAGGAACTTCGTAGAGCTCAATCTTCCGAGGAGGAAGGAAGGGAAGAAGCCAAAGTTTAGTCTTGGAGTCGCAGAGCCGAAGGTTGGGTCGCAGATCTTCGAGGTGACGAAGATTCCATGCCAAAGCAACGATTTTGTCCTGGAGATACTACGTGGCGTCCGTCTGCACTTTGATAGATTCATCCAGGATTTGAAGGTCGGTGATTTTTGGCGCGTTGATAGTTTGTTTGATGCTGGTGTTGTTTGTGTTAAATTATGATTATTATCGTTATTTTTTTTTTTGATGTAGCCAAATGATTTGGAGAAGGCTCAACTGGGTTTGGGCCATAGTTATAGCAGGGCCAAAGTTAAGTTCAATGTCAACAGGGTGGACAACATGGTCATTCAGGCAATCTTTCTCCTCGATACCCTTGATAAAGATATCAACACTTTCTCCATGAGAGTGAGGTTTGTTGGAACTTGATTTTCGTTCATTTTGAAGAAATTTTAAAGCTTAGGAGCTGTTTTGCTGCAAATTTGAATGAAATTCAGCCAGTATTTAGTCTAAGTCTTGCTAAACACTTGTATTGAGTCACATAAATCCCTCTATCTTCTAAAATCCTTTTTTTCCTCACATTTCTAGGCTAAATCTTTGATTTGGTAAATCATGAGAATTTGGTAAATCATGAGAAGTTGGATATATGAGATATCACTTCCACTCATTATACATTCTCTTCATTTTTTTTAAAATACTAAATATTTGCCAAACAGTTATTAGGATTTAACCAGATTTGACATTTAACATACCAAACAGTTTTTTAGAATTTAATGCCTTCAGGATTTAAAAAGTATGAATTTACAAAATTTACTAAACCTTAGGGGCTATTTGGATGCAGGATTTGAGCAAGATTTAGCCTAAATTCTACCAAACATAAAAAATGACAACTTTAAATCATACAGAATCTTAAATCCTTTTTCTTCTTTGTTTTATCTTAAATCTTTAATTTTGTATATCTGATAGTCCGACAAATTTGTGGGATTTAACTGAAGAAGCGCGTGAAAGGGGTGATAGATTGTTAACTTCTCGGTGAGCTCCCATCATGACTTTCGCTCCGATAGGAACAACTCGTTGAAGGAGGCTAATAAGCTTCCTTTAGCGACTCTTTAAAAAATCTACTTCACGCAAAGTACACGACGTCGAAGTAGCAACGGAGAAATGGAGAAGAAAAAGCCAACCCTAGATTGTGCTAAGGCTATATGAAGAGCATAGACAATGATCAAAGAGGAGAAATTACAGAAATAGACATGCAATGGCTGAGAAGAATATCATCTACTCCGTTTTCACTCCTACCAATGTTTCTTATATTTGCTTTTTTTTTTCTCTTTTCAATTTACAGTAATTTTTTTAATAAGGAAATTCAATATATATTGTTGATATTTAAGTCTCTATTTAGAGATTAAATCTATTTTTTGTGATTCATTATTTTAAAATCTTATTAATTAATAATTAATTAGAGTTTTAATATATTTTAAATATGATTTAAATAATCTAATCATGATTGATAAATAATTATAAAATTAGATTTAATAATATTCAATTATGTAAATTAGACATAAATAAATTAATTTTAATAATTAATATTAAGTAATTAAAAATATTAACAAGCAATTTGATATTTTTAAAATCTTATTTGAATCAACAAACTTAAAATGCTAAAGTAGCCAAAGAGTTCATCAAGATTTAACCAGATTTAACCTGTAGAATGCCAAAAAAAATTTAAGATTTAACTTACTTTGGATTTGATAAATCTGGATTTACATGAGTTATAAGTAAACACCTTAGCATGTTATAATTAAAAACATAAATTAAATTTACATTTTCAGTGAATTAGTCACCTTAAATCTTAAGTTATATTGCCAAATGGTTTTACAGGGTTTATCAGAATTTAACATCTTTCTTGCCAAATAGTTTTGAGGAGTTAATACCCTCGAGATTTTACTAAATCCGAATTTACAAGATTTATTATATCCCACTTGAGTTAAATCCTACTTGAATCCAAACAGCCTCTTACTTGTAGCCAAACAATCTAAATAGAAAGAAGAAGATGCATTCTATTAAAGCTAGTTGTTGTGGTTTCTTTTCTTCTTCTTTTTTTTTTATGCTTAGTACAATGGTGTTGTTTAGGGAGTGGTACTCGTGGCATTTTCCAGAGCTTGTGAAGATTATCAATGATAACTATTTATATGCCAAAGTTGCAATGTTTTTGGAGGACAAATCAAACTTGTCTGAGGATCACATTCCACAGTTAGCTGATATAATTGGGGACGAGGAAAAGGCTAATGAAATCTTAGAAGCAGCCAGAGCATCAATGGGTAGAAACCTCAAAGTTTTATTTCAATTTCAGTTACTTCAAATATCATGAATGACTCTTCCTTCTTCTTGTGTATTTATAGGACAGGACCTGTCTCCAATTGATCTGATAAATGTCAAGCAGTTTGCTCAAAGGGTTATGGACTTATCTGATTACAGGAAGAAGCTATATGAGTATCTCGTCACAAAAATGAATGACATAGCACCAAATTTGACATCTCTAATTGGTGAAGTTGTCGGTGCACGTCTTATTTCTCATGCTGGAAGTCTCTCAAATCTAGCCAAGTGTCCTGCTTCCACCCTCCAGATACTTGGTGCTGAGAAAGCACTTTTTAGGTTTGTATTATGAACTTTCTCTTATACATTTTTATTGTTTAGTGCTAACATTTACTAAGAGTTCCCCCTTTCATATAACATTTATGTAATCTACTGGTTGAATTCAGTGTCTGTAACTGCATGTGTTATCACTCATAAAAAACAGTAGCTTAACTAGCAGCTCTGCAATGCTATTTAGGCTTCGTTTGGGACGGCTTTTTTATTGCTTGTTAAAGCAGATTTTTAGTAAAAAATTAATTTTTTTTACTAGAAAGCTGCTTTAAGAAGCAACAAAAAAGCCGTCCCAAACGAAGCCTTATTTCCTATGACTTTGTTTAACATGTTTTATGTTTGTAGAGCTCTAAAAACAAAAGGAAACACTCCCAAATATGGCCTTATCTTCCATTCTTCCTTTATTGGCCGTGCTTCTGCACGGAATAAAGGTCGTTTAGCTCGTTATCTTGCAAACAAGTGTTCAATTGCTTCTCGAATTGATTGTTTCTCAGGTAAGCAGCTTTATCTAGATATAACCGAACATTAAGTTTGCATTTTAATCTGTAATTTTGCTGATGAATTTTCTTCCCAGATATGAATACCACTGTCTTTGGGGAAAAGCTACGGGAACAGGTTGAGGAGAGATTGGACTTCTATGACAAAGGAGTTGCACCTCGCAAGAATGTTGATGTTATGAAATCTGCCATTGAAATTGCACAAAGCTTGGCTGTGGAAGATGGTAAAAGCTAGTTTTTTACCAAAGTTATTTGAAGTATTGAATATATTATATCTCCATATGAGAACAAGTTACATTCTGAAGCTGCTTAAAACAGCTGGGTGAAGTCTTGCTTGTGCTTAAATTTTTTTTTGAAGCAAATCAAACAACCAGTCCATGACTGTTCAGCTTAGTTGTTTTGCCTCGTCTCTTAAGTAGAGGTTTTGGGGTTTGATTCTGGAAAAAAGAAAGTTTCATCTGGGAAAATATTCTTGTTACATAAAATATTATGTTATCTCAGAATGAAAACCATGCCCACAGACAGCTTCACCCACAATCCTTGATGATTTCTTTTCAATTTCTCAACTTTGCTCTTTTTCATGGGCTTTTTACCTCATCTTATTTAATGATCCAGAGTTCTTCAAAATTTCATACTTAGACTTTGTTTGGGATGGCATTTTTACTGCTTTCTAAAACAGTTTTTTAGTAAAAAATTTTAAATTGAAAAAATTGTACTAAAAATTATTTCAAAAAATAGTAAGAAAGTTGTCTCAAATGAAGCCTTAATTTGCTTTAAATTAAGCAGTATTAAAGTTCTACAAAGTTTTTTTAATCCATTGCTTCCTGGTATAGGTTTAATTGTATTTCTAGTTTTTATCTGCCGTGTATTCTATACACTTTCTTAAATTGCATTTTGCCGTTATTGTGGATCTGGCATTTTCCTGTTTTAAATTTTTTTTTTCTCCTTCTAGTGAACACTACGTACTTCAAGTTTTTTTATTGTTTTAATTACACCCATATATCAGCTGGTTCCATTTTAGCATCAAATTGCAGTTAATTTTTTAGGTTGATTATTGAGTTTTTTGTAGCTGGAGAAAATAAGGGTATTAATGAACCTTCTACAAAGAAAAGCAAGAAGAAGAAGAAATCAAAAGATGAGGCTGAGGAAATAGAGCCGGTGGAAATTAAACCTTCTGATTTGGTGGATGAAGATGCATCCACTGAACCAGAGACTAAAAAGAGGAAGAAGAAAAAACTGAAGCATGCAGAGGATGAGGATACCAAAACCATTGAAGCAGTAAATGGAGCAAATGAAACTTCTAAGAAGAAAAAGAAACATCGAAAATCAGAAGAGGGTGATGTTGAAAGAATAATCGAAGGGAAGAAGAAGAAGGTAAAAACAGAAGGCCATGATTGAGCACTTGCCTGGAAACTTTCAGAGTTCAATTTGCTTATTGAAGCCAGTGAGCAAAGCAGCCAGCCACTTGGTTGGTTGAATCTCAGTGCTGACAGTGAAGAAGATAATCAAAGTTGTAATTTGTATTATCTTTTTTTTTTTTTTTTGTATAATCATCAACTCTTCGCTACATTTAAAGTTCTTCTGAACAAAGTCTCAGTATTTCTTTCTTTTGCCATCAAAACGGTGGAAGCACAAAGGATCACAATTCTGTTGTTTATGCGTGTGTAACTAATATAAAATTCTTGTACAGTAGAGAATTTTGGAGATTTGCCCACTATTTGAGGTATTAGACAATCTTGTTCTTCTCCAAATGCTCGGTGGCATCAAGTCACCTTGTTCTCCCTTCATTTGCTTCTCTTAGTTCGCCCAATTTTCCCCTTCTTTCAGAGGATTAATTATTATGTACGGAAGTTGAACGTCATTTGGAGATCAATCAGAATGTGTCACATCAGCGCTTGCTCGGTATCGTGGCTTCGTATTACCGACGTGACGTATTTTAGTTGATCTTCGAATGATATTTTGCGTTTGATCTCCACATAGAATAATTTCTCCTTACAAATACATTGCTAGATATTCTAATTTCCTTCAAGCAGAGAACTATATAGACCATCTCCAATCATGCATCAATGCTAGATCTTCTAATATCCCTTCCCTTAAAAAAATAACTATTTCAATCATCTATAATCCCTGGAGACTTATTTTGAATTTTTGGTTAAAAAAACAAAAAACAAAATCAAAATAAAAACCAACTTGCTTGGCACATACTCTTATCATTCTAAGAACAAAATCTTTAACAAAATCTGAAATTTTGGGGACACCCAAAAATCTGAAATGATTACGCGCGCCCGGAAGATCCGAACCGGCCTCCGCCGCTCTCCACATTCAAAACCTCGGCGAAGCCCTCCCCCACTACCCAAACACCCTACCCCAGCCCACAACGCCCTCAAATCCGCCGCCGCCGAAGACCCCTCCGCCGCCCTCCACCACCTCCTTTCCTCCTCCAACCCCGACTACCCCGCCTGCGCTTCGCTCCTCTACCGCCTCGCCCGTGCCCGCCTCTTCCCCGAGCTCGACGCCCTCCTCCTCTTCATTCGCTCTCGCCGCATCCCTTGCTCCAACTCCCTTTTCTCCGCTCTCATCCGCCACTTCTCTCTCGCTTCCCTCCCTCAGAAAGCTCTCCACCTCTTCTTCTCCATCCCTTCCTTTAATTGTTCTCAGGGATCTCCTTCTCTCCATACCTTCAACCACCTCCTTGACGCGCTTGTTAGCAACGGCTGTCATGATGAATCAAGATGTCTCCTTGATCGTTGCTCTGAGTTTGGGCTTCGTGCAAATCATGTTTCTTATAACATTGTTATGAAGGGAAAATTGAGGAGAGATGGGTATGATGGTGCCGTACAAATGTTTGATCAAATGCGCAAGAGAGGTGTCAGCCCGTCTGTGGTCACTTATAATATGCTCATTGGTGTTGCAGGTAAGGATATGTAGGAGAGGAATACAATGTATATCTGTTTTACGATGAATGATTTTGTGTGGACACCGGACATAAGAACTGCCTGGTGTTCTCACTGCGCTTTTACTGTAGCAGCTGTGTTTTTATTATAGACAGAAAGAAAACCGGACGATTCTTTCTGTCCGGTGTCCGCACAAAATAATTTCTCTTATTTTAAGCCTAATAATTTATCCTTATTGTGTTAAGTTCATTTTACATACCTGCCAAAAGGATCTTGTTCCGGCTACACTGATTCACAGAAACCATTTTTTAGGCCGAAATGGGGAGTTGAGCAAAGCCATGGATTTAAAAGAGGAAATGGTTAAGAAAGGGATATACCCCAATGCCATCACCTATGCCATTCTAATGAAAGCCTTTTGCTCGTCTGGAAAGTATGTTGCAGCAAAGAAGCTCATGTTTGACATGGAATACCAGGGTTGCAAGACCAAAGTAGTAAATTTTGGAGTGCTAATGAGCGACTGTGGAAGGAGAGATGACTTCGATGAGATGAAAGCGCTTCTCGCCGAAATGAGAGTACGAAAAATCAAGCCGGATGATGTGATTTACAGCCTTTTGATCAACTATTTGTGTGAAAATGGTAGAATGGATGAGGCTTATAAGGTGCTGGTGGAGATGCAGGTGAAGGAGGGATGTAAGCCAAGTGCAGCTGTGTATAGAATGATGGTTGATGGATTCTGTAAGGTTCAAGAATTTGAGAAAGGATTGGGAGTTCTGAATGCAATGTTGGTCAGTGGACACTGCCCTCGTTTACAGACTTTTGGTTCTTTGATTTCAGGGCTTGTTAAAGGTGGAAGAATGGATGAGGTTTGCTTTGTGTTGGAGGAGATGGTGAAGAGGAAGTTGGGATTGGATTTAGAAGAATGGCATTCTTTAGTTGATGCAGGTTGTGGAAAATGTAATGGTGGTGGTGAGCTTTTAAGTCAATTGACTTCAATGGTCTTTGTGGGAGGAGATGAGGGATGAAATTTATACATTATCTTCTTCATAAATCTCATTTCTATTTTATCACTTGAAGGTGATTTTGATGGTGGAATGCCTTTCTTGTTGATTAATAAGGTAAGTTAATAGCATTAGTTACATCAAGTTTTAAAAAGTTGCACATTAAGGTTTTATTTGGAACGACTTTTTTACTGTTTCTTAAAGCAGTTTTTTAGTATGTAAATTTTATTTTTTGTACTAAAAAGCTGCTTTAAGAAGCAGTGGGAAAGCCGTCCCAAATGAAGCCTGAGGCTTTGTTTGGGACGACTTTTTTCTTGCTTTTTAAAACAGCTTTCTAGTATAATTTTTTGAATTTGAAATTTTTGTACTAAAAACTTATTTTAGAAAGTAATACGAAAGTTGTCACAAACGAAGCCTAAGATTTTTATAAGTTATTAGAGATTGTGAAAATTGATTTTGAGATCAACTGAATTTTATTTTTAACAAATTTATGATTTAGAGTGTGATTCTGTGAGAAAAATTTAATGTTGCTAAGAAAATATTTATCTGAATTCAAATGAGCTTAAGGTAATCACTAATAGTATAATTGAAGTCTTTTGAAGGTCATTTGAGTAAAACATTCTTGGAATTTTGCACTCTTATAATTAAAATGAACATTATGATGAGATGAAAGATAGTTAAATTGAGTTCCTCAAAGCACTAGATGTTCAAAAAATCTATTTAATCAAAGAGGATCTATTCAAAGTATACAGATGCTTAGAAGAGATGACATAATACCCCTTAAATTTTAAAAATTATTAGTAAGTTATGATTTCCCAGTCTTAGACTCTTAGGAGAGACAAATTATTTTGTGTGTACACCAGAGGTCAATCAGAGCATGTCATATCATTTTTGCTCAATATTGACACATTCTGGTTGGCCTTCGGACCGTCCAGTGTTTGCACAAAATTATTTTCTTCTTAGGAGAAGACAATTTTCAGAAAGAAAATTCAAGAGCTCCAATCATAATTGATGGTAGTTGGAATTTCAGCTGGTAGAGACACTTCCTCGTGGCCTGGTTTGCCCTTCGATTAAGAGGACTATAGTGTGGAATATTTTCCAACATTTAATTTTCAACACGTCTTATACGTAAGAGTCGAATTCAAGACTTATTGGTTGTGAGTCAAAGCTCACAACCAATATATCAAGTTATATCCAGATTCAAGGGGGATAATAATTGCCAAAAATACAAATAAAAAAAAATTATAAAAACTAAAATCAAACTAGAGAATAGTAATGACCGTAAAAATAAATGTTAAAAAAAAATTCCAAAACAAAAAAATTAGATTGTACTTTTCCATGTCGTAGATGGGCCCAAGCAGTACATACATTAGACTAGAAATCAGAGCCCTTCATTGGGTACTCATACCCACACCCACTCACATACCCATTCATACCCCTTGGGCATGGGTGGGTATGGGTACACACATGGCCTCGTGGGTGTGCATGGGTGAGTACTCAACATCAGAGGACAAATAGATTTACATTACTAATTACCATATGCATACAATATATTACAGTAAACCTTACTACGCAGTGCGCAACACTAAAGCATAAAATATATTACAGTAAACCTTACTACGTAGTGCGCAACAGTAAACCGCGCCGCGACCACGATAAATTTTGATGTTGCTTGAAAGTTTGTAGTTAGAGAAAAGATTAACAAACATCAAGGTCATTAATCCGTGACAGATTGCATTCAAGAAGCGTGGAAAGTGGGTGGGTGTGGGTGGATTTGACATCCTGAAAGTCATCATAGGTGGGAGTGGGTGGGCAAAAACCCACCATCATAGAGCGTGGGTACCTAACCAGGACCCCATATAGGGCTTCGCTAGAAATGCATCGTTATTAGATATACCAACCACCCATTGAGGTTTACTTTCGACCTAAAATTGGTTTGCTTGAATTGGAAATATCTTTTGCAGCTATTGCAACACATTGCAAAATATTCACTCACGGAAGATTAATGGCAAAACAACCAACCCTTAATGACAAAAAAAATTAATTTTATTTCGCCTCTCTAAGGTCTCGTTTTGGACAACTTTTTTATTGCTTCTTAAAGCAGATTTTCAGTACAATTTTTTTTACTAAAAAGTTGCTTTAAGAAACAACAAATAAGCCGTCCCAAATGAAACCTTACTACTTCTACAAGTAGTTGTCTAGTACAAAAAGCTGTTTTACGAAATAATAAGAAAGTCATTCGAACGAAAACTAAATTCTCTAATTACTTTAGGCTTCGTTTTGGATAGCTTCAAATCACTTTCTTTCTTTTTTTTTTGCTTTAAAAAAAATTATACTAAAAACATTATAAAATAATAAGAAAGTTATCTCCAACAAAGCCTTAATTTTCATTTCCTAAGTGTTATAAAAATCCAGAGGATATTTCCAAATTAAAATAGATTTTTCTAATGAATTTGATTATAAATCAAAATAATGATTTTGGATTTAAAAAGAAAAGAAATTGACCTAAATTGACAAGATAATACATCGATCACACACCAAAACTTGAACCTAAAAGAAGCTCAACCAAACCTCTGCGAGGATTTTGTTATTTTGTTAATTGGACTGCACCTAATAATTTATCCACATAAACTCAAAACTACACTGAAAAGAATTTAAAAAAAAAAAAAACAACTGAAAAAGATAGATGAATAGGGATAAAAAAATGGGCAGCTTCATACATAATATTAATTATTTACAAAATTAAAATCTTTGATTCTCCTTACTAGGTATATGAGTCAAGCCAATTCGTGAACCGACTCAAGCTTAATTCGATAAATAACTCGTGAGCCAAACTCCATGAGCTAATAAAACAAACTTAGCCTAACCCTAACTCAAAATATTAATATAAAATATATTAAAATTCAAATTCTAAATACAAAATTATTAAAAATTATATCACAATTTCATATATTAACTAATTTTTTCTTCTTTTTTTTAATATTTTCACATTCCTTTGTATCATTTTATTATAATAATTACTTAAATCATAATCGTTTTCTTTCTTTCATGATAAATGAGTTGGCTCATTAGTCATTAGCCAGCTTAAACTCGTGGAATAGAGCTCGAGCTCAAACTCAATTAATTAATCAAGCTCAAAAAAAAAATTCAAATTCCCGTTCGAGCTCAACTCGTTTACACCACTACACCTAACTCAAATTTTCAAATTCCCGCCCAAATATTAAAACGAAAGTTGTATTTTTCTCAATAATTTCATCATTGCACACTATTCAATAGTTCTTAAATAAGAAAGATTTCGATATTGTAAGCATAAGTATCCCAAAAAGATGACAACAAAACCAAAAACAATGGAGGAGTTTCTATAAGAAATAACTTTGATCACATTTCCTTCTTAATTTTATTGTGGAAATCATACTTCTTTGTTCTCTTAATATCTCTTATCTAGATAGATAGAGTTACCACATTAGTACATTGAAAAAAGAGAAGGCTACAAGATTAACAAGGGCCTGCCACCTCTGTGGCTTTGACCTTGGAATATATTTTTGGCGAATAGGACTTAGTCCTTATATATACAGCATTCCATTAAAACTTAAGAGGCTTAGAGGAAGGAAAGGAAAGAGCCACTTACTTGTGTGGCTTCTTTTGAACTCTCTTGTACATCAGCTTTGCCAGCTGCTGAGCTCGGTGAGGGTTTTGGCTTTGGAAAGCAGAAGTTTTCCTCCGCTGCTATAGCCATAATAGATACAGGACTGAAGCAAAGATCAAATGAGTTATCCTGCGGCCGGACGACACAAATGCTGCAATGGGAAAAATGTAAAATGTTACTGATGTAATAACAAATTTATATTTACTTATATAATAGTCGTATTTAAATGACATCAAAATATATGCATTTCAGATAAATTAATATTAATGAAATTCTTCATAGTATTTAAAATTTAAGATTTTATAGAAGAAAGGATAAATATTTAAATATTAGATATGTAAATAGCTAAGAACTTAAGAGGAATGTATGTAAATCCCTCTTTTTTAAAACATTCAAACTGTTTATCAATTCAAAATTGATATTGTAAATGCTTAGATGAGGAATATAAATTATTTCATCTTGTAGCCAACTTAGGCTTCGTTTGGGACAACTTTTTTACTGTTTTTTAAAACAACTTTTTAGTATATAAAAGTTTTTGTGCTAGAAAAATACTTTAGAAAGCAGTAAGAAAGTTTTCTTAGGCTTCGTTTGGAACGGCTTCCTTCCTGCCTCTTAAAGCGGCTTTCTAGTACAAAAATTTAAATTTTTTAACTAAAAAGCTGTTTTAAGAAGCAATAAGAAAGCCATCCCAATCGAAACCTTAGACTAATGCTTCGTTTGGGACGACTTTCTTACTACTTCAAGCATAGTTATAGTACAAAATAGAAAACTGTTTTAAATATAATAAGAAAGTCGTCTCAAATGGAGCTTAAGTCTTAAACTGTACAAGGCTATTGGATTTCTCTAATACTGGTCTTAGTAGAAGAGTTACAAGAGGAATAAAAAAGAAGTTATATCATAAATGTTGGCCTTTGACTCTATTAATGAATGGATATAATGCTTTTGAATGAGCTCTAACTGAAACGAATGAGTCAAGGACTCTGAGACTTATCATCTTGCACTAAATTTCGATTTTGAGTAAATTTGATCCGTTGATGCGAAGGAGGAATGGATACGAAGAAATTCATATGGAATGTTGAAATACAATGATGATTCTCTTCCAAAGAAGTAATATGATGATTATAGAGGAGGTTTGGGTGACATGGTGGATCAGGCCTAAGTGATAAACCGAGTTGATCCAAATATAGAGGATCATCAAAGCAGTGGAACTAGTGGTGGGGGGTTAAATGTGCTGAGCTTGAGCAAACCGGTGGGTTCTCTTAAAAGAAGATATTCAAAATAAGTGGATAAGATATTTCAATAAACTTTTTAATATAGATTCTGAAAATGCAATTACTTTAGTGATCTTAATACCCTAAATGAGAATATATTTTTTTTATCTTTGTAGTCGTAAAATCAAAGTTGGAGAAACTTTAAAGAAAATGAAAGTGTAAAAAAGCAATGAGACCTAATGATATTCTAATAGAGGTGTGGAAATACTTAAGAGATCAATGAATTGCTTGGCTTATTAAACACATTAATATTATTTAGAAGACTAAAAAAAAGTTAGATGAGTTATGTGTATTGGTTCCTATTTTAAGAATAAAGGCACGAGCAAGAGTGTGTGAATTATAGAGGAATTAAGTTAATATACCATAAATTAAAAATATGGGGGAGAGTAATTGAGCATAGGTTACAATGTAATACTAATATTTTTCAAAATCAATTTGGATTCATGCCGAGTAAGTCTACTATGGAAGTCATACATTTAGTGAGAGATTTGATGAAGTATAGAGAGAGCAAGGAGGATCTACATCTAATATTTATTAATTTAGAGAAAGCATATTATAAAGTTCTAGGAGAAGTGCTCTAGAAAGTTTTATAAAAGAAATGAATTAATAATGCTTGTATTCAAGTCATTAAGGATATGTATACAAGAGTTGTTAATTGTGTTCAAACATAGGATAGTTTGATTAAGTATTTTCCTATTCAGTTCAATTACATCAAAGGTTCAACTTTAAGCTCATATCTTTTTGTTTTAGTCATGGATGTTCTTACTAGACATTTGCAAGATGTACCCTGGTGTATGGTTTTTGCTGGTGTATTATTTTTGCTAATGATATTTTACTTGTTGATAAAACTAAAGAGGGCGTTTAATTATTGATTTTGAGAATGATTCATTATTTGTACATTCATCAAAGTTGGCCAAAAGTTTTTTGTGAATGTTCATCTTAATGTACATAGATTATCTCAAAAAAGTTATAAAAATTTTAAAGTTGTTTTTCTAAAAAATTTCATAGTCGTTCATAAATCCATAAACTATACTATTATTGTAAAAAAAAAAATTTAGATATCAAATGAATACATTTTCTAGTGTTCTTACTCTCTTCAAGAAGATGAATTGGCAAAGAAGAGAATGATACATCCTTCTCTAAATTTAGGCATTCGGTTAAATAATATCCAATTCTAAAAAAGTTGGCATACCTGTATGATGCTCATAAATATAATTGGTAGATTTTATCGAAAAAACGATCTAATTGTAATATTTAGGGTGATAACTTGTGAGCCCGAGAAGATTGTCCTTGAGGAATACAAGAACGAAAATTCAGTAATTTAAGAATTAAAATTCCCACTTATGTCCTCAGAATTAGGATAACATCTACACATGTGAATATATAATCCTACATATTAAACTAAAATACAAAATTAAAAACTTCAAACTAGAGAAATTTCAAACTAATCATCAGAATGCAAATTATTTTACATTTTAGATAGATTGTGATCAATCAAGTAGAATCACGTCAATCTGACCAATATGATTCCCAACTTTTTTCTAACTTCTTCTACCATTATCATTATATTATTAGTAAATAGTTAAGTTAAAGGTTCGACTCTGATCCCTCGTAAAACCTCCTTTGATTTTCTAATAACATTATCCCAACCAAAACAGCTAGAAGAAGTGGGTAAACTTATTAAAAGAACTTGGAGTAGGGTGATTTAATTCAATTCAAAATCTAGTTTTAAGTATAGTTGAAGGCACCAAGAAGTTGATTTATACGAGAAGTTTTTGGGGTACTCCACCATCGTGATCGTGTGTTTCCTACAAATTGACTTAGCCTGAGATTTGCATGCCAAAGAAATGAAAAGCTATTCAAACAAAAGATGATGAGGAACCTAGTTTTGAGAAGATCATTTTAAGCATGTGAGTATATATTAGGTTTGAACGTTGCTAAGCACCGATAAATTGTTGTGATTGTTGACAAATTTTCAAGATGGTGGTTTTAGTGTCGCAGATAAAGATATAGGTGGAAACCTTTTTTTTATTTTTAAATCGAATTGAAAAATTGAACCAATCTGGCCCTATTCTACCCACTAAATCATAAGCCTATCTATTTTAGGATAGAAATTCCAACGGCGCATAAAGAAAGCGAGCATGCCATTCCATGCATTATATTAGTGACACATTACTCATTAAGGAAAAAACATGCACTTTCGTGCTATAGGCATATCTTTTGGCATTTCTTTGTATGTTTTAATCTTTAATAATATAATGTAGAAGATATTTTATTTACTCATAGTATTCAAGTGATTATATGGATATAATCTAAAAGTTATTTTGTCATATTACTTGTTGCACAAATTTCAAAGAAGTTATGTTCATCATTTTGATTACTAAAAAAATAATTATTACCAATATAAATTATGATCTATATTAATATATAATGTCTAATCATAATAATTATATAGTTTTAACAAGGAACGTTTATTATAACATAACTTATATAATATAGGATTTTTGCATGATACATGTATTATTAGTAGAATGTTTTTTGGGCAGGCCAATAGGGCCGATTGGTCCTCAAAATTACTGACTCTTTTAGATTTTCTTAGTATGAATTGGTAAAAACTTGCCCGACTCAGGGTATTTTGGTATATCAATGATGGATAAATATAAATATAATAATATAATAATACCTACTAATGAGATATTTATGAATGTACAGATATAGTTTGCATGTAAATGGATGTTTTAGCATTTAAACACAATGACCATCCAATTGCATATGAAATTAATTGAATCGATTTCATATTTGATAATATTGTATATATATAACAATTAATGATATAATATTTATTATTATTTCTTCTTGAAGAAATTGTTTAGGGGAAATTGAATTCAAATTTTATTCCTTGGAATCATTACATATATTTACTCTCTAAGAGAATAAACAGAAAAAGAAAGATGTTTAATCTAATTGATTATAATAAACATAAAAGGAAAATCATTTAATCTAATTGATTCTAATAATTATATCTCACAACTCTTGGAATCAATCCCACGGATCTTGGCGTGAGAAGAGGAAATCTTCAACTGCATCCCACGAATTGCTGACCTATCAAAGACGTGGGCACCCTCGTCGTGTGATTCAACAATCCCCCTCAAGTTGGGTTGTACAGGGTGTACAATCCTAACTTGCAAAAAAACTTATCAAGTAGAGAGACTTATAGTGCCTTTGTTAGAATATCAGCAAATCGTTTATGAGTTGGGATGTATACTACTTCAATTTCTATGTTATCTATTTTCTCATATATAAAGTGTCTATCAATGGTAACATGTTTTGTTCTGTCGTGACGTACTAGATCCTTTACCATATTGATTATGGCTTGATTGTCATATTTCAACTTTATCGTGCCTTCAATTTTTATTCAAAGTTCAATCAATACTTGTCTAATCCAAATACATTCACAAAAAATAATTGTTAATGCTCTCAATTTAGATTCCACATTGTTTCTGGAAACAACAAATTGTTTCTTGCTCCTCCATGTCATTAGGTTCCCCACACAAATGAACAAAACCTTGTGGTCGATCGACTGTCAGCCTGGCTTACTGCCAAATATTCATCAGAATAAAGAATCAATTTCATATCTTAATTTTTCTTAAATAATAGCCCTTTCCAGGAGTGTTCTTAAGATATCTCAAGACTTTATTAAATGCCTCCATGTGCTCATTCATAGAATTATTCATATCTCACCATGCTCACAACAAACCAAATATCTGGACGGGTGTGAGAGAGATATATAAGCTTTCCTACTAGATGTTGATATCTTCCTTTATCTACTGGAACCCCCACCTTTTCCATCTCAAGTTTCTTCTTAGGACCCATAGGTGTACTGGCTGGTCTGCATCCCAACAGGCCAATCTCCTTCATTGGATCTAAGGTAGCGTTGGGAAACAAATATACCTTTGCTTGATCGAGCTACCTCCATACCAAGGAAGTATCTACGTGATCCTAGATTTTTAACTTCAAACTCCTTGGACAGAGCCTGTTTGATCTCCATTATTTCCTCTATATCATTTCTAGTAAAGATGATGGCATCCACATATACAATCAGTATTGCTACCTTGTTTCTTTCTGCTGCTTCACAAACAAGGTATGATCTGTCTGGTATTGTCTAAAACCATGATCTTTTACATACTTTAAGAAGCTTTCAAACCATGCTTTGGGAGACTCCGTTAATCCTTACAAGGAGTTCAGCAATTTACACACTTTGTTCCTTCCATAAGAATTTTGAATCCCTATTAGAATCTCCATGTACACTTCTTCTTTCAAGTTCCCATTCAAGAATTCATTCTTGATATCTAGTTAATGCAAAGGCCAATCTAAATTTGTTGCTAAGGAAAGAAGAATACTAATGGTGTTGAGCTTCCCAACAGAAGCAAAAGTTTCTTGATAGTCTATTCCATAAGACTGAGTGAATCCTTCTGCAACCAGTCTAGCTTTCAAACTCTCAACACAACCATCCTCCTTATACTTTACGGTGAACACCCATTTACATGTCACAACTTTCTTTCCCGGTGGGAGATTCATAATTACCCATGTTTGATTTTTCTCCAAGGCCATAATTTCTTCTTTAACAGCTTGTCTCCATCCTAGGTGATTCAAAGCTTCCTAAATATTGGTCGGAATATGCACATCATCCAACTTGGAAAGGAAAACTTGATAAGTATCTTATAATCTACTATAAGAGAGAGTTTTTGATTGGATGCTTGGTGTATGATTCTTTCTGACCATTTGATAACTCTATCTCATTTTGAACCTCCTTATTTTTATCATATATATGAATCTCTACAGTTGTTGGATCCATTGAAGGAGATTTGATAGGTGCAAGATGTGTCTCGTTGCTCTGCATATGCTGATTTTTCTTCCTTTTCCTTGAGTATACACATATTGTTGTTCCTTAATTGTTGCTCTTTGTAGGGATTGATTAGGACTTATGGGTGAAGGTAATAGGTCTAAAGGTGGAGGTTAAGACATATGAGATATACCTTGAAAAATACTCGTGATTTAGATTTCTTATGATATTTGTAGGTTTTGACTGGACTTTGTTTGGTTGTATAATAAGGAATTCTACTCCCAAGTTTGAAATTCTCCTTCTCTCCCCCTGAATTTCAGAATTACTGAAGTATGGGTTGTTTTCAAAAAAGATGACATCCGTGGTTTCAAATACCTTCCTAGAAGCATGGGCAAAAGCATTTATAACCTCTTTTTATTGGGGAATAGCCAATAAAGACGCAATTTTGTTTTATCTTGGGTCATATATGAATAAAGGCAGAGCACCCAAAAACTTTAAGTGGAAGATTTGATGACATGAATCAAGCATGAAGATAGAGCTTTGAGTAGAGTTTATCTAGGTGTTTCAAATTTTAGTACCCGAGTAGGTAACCTATTTATAAGGTATGCAACAACAAGAATGGCTTCCCCCCCATAGATATTTTGATACTTTTGTGAATAGCATAATAGATCTAGCAAATTTCAGGAGTTGTCTATTTTTTCTCTCAACTACCCATTTTGTTGAGGCGTATACACACCTGAACTCACTTGGGTTAAACCTTGGCTTGATAGGTATTCTCTCATGATAGAATGAAAGTACTCCCTCGCATTGTTTGACTTTAAGATTTGAATTTTTGAATCAAATTGGTTTTGAATCATCAATTGAAATGATTTGAATATCCTTTCAACTTCAGATTTTTTACTTCATTAAATAAGCCCAAGTAAGTCTAACATGATCATCAACAAATATCACAAACCACCTTGCACCACTTATATATTTAACCTTTGAGGGACCCCAAATATCACTATGGATAAAGGCAAAGAGTTTAGAATGTTGATAAGGAATAATTGGTTAAGATGATCTGATATGTTTAGCCAATTCGCAAGTTTCACATTTGAACAAACTTGATTTTTTATTAATAAATAAATGAAGAAAAAGCTTTTCAATATACATGAAATTTGGATGACCTAACCTATAATGCCACATGATCTCTCTATCTTGACTGACTCTAGAATGACTCTCAACAAACTGACATACAATAGGATGATTCTAGCAACAACAATGTTTAAAATTGCGTATTCGAGTATTGAGGCGTTTTTCATTTGTGAGGCGAGGCGTAAGCCTCAAGGAGTTTTGAGGTGTAAGCCTCAAAATCAAAAGATTGAGTAAATATAAAATGATAAAAATTTTATATGCTAATGAGTGAATAATATAAAACATAAAAAAATATAAGATATGAAGTGAAATCAAAATATCCCAATAATAAGACAACATGAAATATAGTTCAACTCAAAATTCTATCTTTCCCAAATCCCAGTATTCTTTTCATCAACATATGATTCCAATTTCTAAAAATAAATAGCAATGACATATCACATAAGAACTCATAAGTCATCAGCACTGTCATTACTAAGGGGTTATTCATTTGAATCATCATTATGATGAGCTACTCTCTCCCCTTCCTCCTCTCCTATAGAGTCCAATATCGGGCATTTACTTTAAGATTTATGTAAGTTTTAATATATATAGCGTGAGGCGTAAGCCTCATGCTAGTGAGGCGAGGCGGGCCTCAACTAAGTTGAGGCGCAAGCCTCATAAAAAAAACTCGAGGCGTAAGCATCGAGGCATTTTTTTACTGGAATTGCGCAAAGGCGGGCCCTCAAGGCGAGCCTCATATTGCGCAATTTTAAACCATGAGCAACAACTATAGATTTGAGTGTCTTGATGTAGCATAACTCAAAACGCATCTCAACATTACCAATCTTCTTCTCTGAATCCAGTTCCTTAAAAATACATACATTATTGGAGAAAATTGTTAAGCAATTACTATCACGAGTCAATTTATTAAAGGAAATTAAATTGCACTCAAGATTGGGCACATAAAGCGCTGATATAAGTGTGATAGCTTCTGTGACAAAGCATAACCAATTCTCAAAACTTTGAATGTTGAGCCATCAGCAACCATAACTACTTCATTTGAATGATAAAGTTTATAGCCATGAAGGAGTGTAATGTCTCATGTCATGTGATCTGATGGTCCTTGTTGTGGAAGGATGATGAAGAGTAAAATCTACAATGACGAAACAAGCACGAAAGTAAAAGCAGCGGAAAAGTAAAGTACATAAGAATTTAAAGTGAAAAAATCAAAAATAGGAAAAAAAACCCATGGAGTCACACCACATCAAAAAATCCATTATAAAAATTGAGAGAAATAAGTACATATCTCTCTTCTCTCTAACTCTCTTCCTGCTTCTCTTCTCACATGCACATTTTTCAATGTCTACACACTCAAAATACAAAAGAAAACAAGTAAAATAACACCAAGGGATGCAACCTTTTAGAAAAACAAGAAAAAACATCATCTAGCCCTTCTCACATTGCTACGACGCTAGTTTGGGGAGCTATGGCGATCAAGCATCTGTCTTTAACCGCCGCAACGACATATTTATACCATTGTGGCGCTCTGCTCTCTGTCGTTTACTGTTGGGGTGCTCTGTAATACAACGTGTGGAGGGGGGCTCAGGTATGTAGTACCTGGCATTATACACAGGGGAAAATTTTTTAGGTACAAAGCACCCGAACCCAAGTAGGGGTTACCCCCTCCGGCACGGCCCATTGTACACGACAAACTTTGATGTCTAAGATAACATAATAACCAGATTGATCAACACAATTAGATTCCACACATGACAGGAAGTTTTGATTGTTTTATAATTGAGTGAGCGTGTAGGCTGGTAGCAGGTTCTAGAGACTATTGGTTCGTGATGTTGTTAAGCAGCAACTTCAGCATCTCTAAATGCTCCTTAGTGATAGCAATGGCTTTAGCTTTGATGGATTGATCTTGCATGGTGTTGACATAGCCCATTCTTGTATTGATTTATGTCTTCCAATCAACTGATTTTCCATGACTCTTCCAACATGTCTCCTTTGTATGTCCTAATTTGGCACAATGATCACACCATGGTCTTCCTCCCTTCTTTTGATGTTGATTTTTAACATGTAAGGGGTTTTGATTGTCGCGGATAGTAAGAGCATCTCCTTCTTCAACCTTTTGGAGATCCTTGTAGGCCTCCCAACATGACCTTGCTTCTACTCTCTTCCCTTCGAACTTCAGAAAAGGCCTCCCCGAGATTTGGAAGATGTTTGGTTCCCATGATCCATCCTTAAACGCGCCATCCAAGTTCTTGTACAAACCCATCAAGAATTTGAATATTCTTTTTGTTTCAGCAATCTTCCGGTGAAGTGCATGAACTTCCGGGCATTTCCATTGATACTATTCAAACATATCTAATTGTTGTCAATAACATGTTAGTATTAAAATATTGAGTTACCGTCAGGTCCTCTTGTCGGTAGTCGTGAAGAATGGTCTCAACTACGAATAGCTCAAAAGTGTTGTCGCAATAGGAGTAGGTCTCCTTAATGGCCTCCCATATTTCTTGGGTCCTCTCATAAAGAAGAAAGTTCTCACCGATTTCTACATTCATAGAGTTAATGAGCCAACACATGATCTGATGATTCCTTGCTTTCCATTTTCTATAGAGAGGATCAGTTTGCGGTGGTATAGGGGCTTCATAAGTGAGATAGTCCTCTTTCCCTCTCCTGAAAATAAACATTCTCACAGATTGAGACAATTGAAAAAATTTTGCCCATTAAATATGTAGTTTATGATGATGAGAGGAGAAAGAAAAGAAGAGTTATCTGAAGATCCAGAACTTATGGTTTTTAAACCGGTAATATTTGGATAGGAGGATGAGATCTCGCTATACATGGCAATAGTTGGGTTTCCTCGGTTGAAATATAAGATGAATTTTGGGCAATGGCTACTAGTGTTTGAAGAGAGGCTATCGGCAAGATGATGGAGAGTTACCGCCGATTAAATGTTGGAAGAAAGAGAGGAAGGTTTGTCGCCAATGCTGAAAGAAGGCTTAGGATTTTTCAAAGCTCTGATACCATGAAGAAATTATTTAGAGGAAATTGAATTCAAATTTTATTTCTTGGAATCATTATATTATATATATATATATATATATATATATATATATATATATATATATATATATATATATATATATATATATATATATATATATATATATATATATATATATATATATATATATATATACACACTCTAGGAGAATAAACAGAAAAAGAAAAATATTCAATCTAATTAATTTGATTCTAACAATTATATCCCATGAATCTTGGAATCAATCCCACGGATCTTGGAGTCAAAAGAGAAAATCTCCAACTGCAACCCACGAATTGCTGACCTGTCAAAGCTGTGGACCTCCTCCTTGACATGTGATTCAACACTTCTACTTTCATTAATCAATTTTATGCCCTATTCCTTATTGCTTATATTTTACTAAGTAGATCTCACCTATTGAATTTGTTTCTAGCAAACTTACATAAATTGCTTTATGATTTTCAAGTTATTAGTAATGTCTTATCTAAAGGAGAATTTCTAGACTTGTGTTTTGGGTAATCATTAGAATGTGATTAAGGTTAAAATTTAAATTTTATTTAATTGATTCAATAGTGATTTTTTCATTGATGGAGTTATTATAGTAGTTAGATTGTATTTACATTTGGACAATTTTGATGTCAATGGAATAGTCATGATAAGATGGAAATTTTGATTATAAGTTAGCAGAAAATAGTAGTCATCAAACTTTTGAGTGCTTTGAGATCTATAATTGCCTAACCTATCAGTGTTATCTTATTGCATTTTCTTGCAATAAAAAACTTTGTTGGTCCAAAGCTAATCAGACAGTTTTTAAATATATGACCATAAGTTTTTCTCGAGACATCATTTCATAATTCATTTTAAAATGCTAGGAAAATTCAGATATGCAATTGCTAATTTTAATTCACAAAATACAGTGTTGTAAAATGAACCCTGACATACTTTTTTTTTTCCTTGCATTATAGTTTTTCACAATAATCCTTAAACAAATACTTGTTTAATAAATCTAAAAGAAAATACTTACATGAAGATGGTAAAGGTGGAATCGATGGCGCAATATTCTGAGGTTTGATGTCCCTCGCAGCTTCGCTTGGAGGTCTTGAACTAGCAAAAATGACAGATGACTTGTGCGATTTTGGAGGCAAATATGGTGGTGGTGCAGGTGCAACTTCAATGGACGGTGAAGCAGATGAATGGTGTGGACGTGGGCTTGCAGGTGCCATAACAGGAACAATTTGATGTTCTCTTTTCGGGGTCCTTGGAAATCTAAAACGACAACCAGATGGAGGTGGAGCAACTTGAGTGTATAGGGGTTTGGGGGCGGGGGCGGGGGCAGGTGCAGGTGGAGGTGTAGGTGTGACATGAACATCAGAGTGGTGTCCATGGTGACGGTTATGAGAATGATGATGGTCATGGCGATCTACACTAGGTTGGGGAGCTGGACTATGTGGCAAGGGCGAAGCAGCACCACTATTTAGAGAATGTTGAAGGAACGAGGATAGTCGAATCTGCTTCACTCTGCCAAATATAGTGTGATTTAGGCCAAGATTTTCTGCAGAGGAATTCCTGATATTTTGAGCCAATTGCTTCAACCTTGGCACTGAAGGTAGATTATTGCCAACTGCAAACACAATGGATGTCTCAATAACTATTGGTGGTGCCACTGTAGAACCATTTATATTTGTCAATCTCACAAAAAGAATCTGCATTTAAAAGTAAAATAATCGTAAATGACTTGCAAATGAAAATGAACACGAACATGGATAATGAAAATTTTGATGCTTGAACATAGATCATGAATGCACTGCTTCCATGAATAGACATACTTTCGGGATATTAGATGTTGGAAAACGTAGATTGCTAGTTCTATAATGAATCATAATACGTAATACTTGCTATCTAGTGGCAAAACCAGATGTCTCGCTAATGCTAGGTACTGTATACGAACTCAAAACAAGCATACTTGATAAATGTAATATGAGAACAAAAAAAGGAATATTCTGGCACTTTGCCCAGCGAACTTAAATTTTGCAAGTTATGAATAATAAAAGAATGGGAAATAGAATACCAGTATGCAAGAGCAGATAAGACAGAGCAGACAAACCTCGTAAGATGTGAGATGTAAACCCAACTTCATCTGGTCCTTCAACTCATCAATTTTGTCTTCCACTTGATATATCGGGAAATTTAATGAAAAATTAAAAATCATATGCTCTTTCTGCAGAAGAAAAGCATTTTGTGGTGGCACTACAGTAATCCCTCCAGGAAATTTCAAAATCTGGAAAAAATATGAGCTTCCAAACAAGGATGTTGTTAAGTGAAGATCAGACTGTCTTAGAACCAAGGACACAAATGAAGACTTAAGGATGCTTAACCCAGTTGATATATTTGAATTCTTTGGATAAGGCCACATGCCAAACACTATATTGGTTGAGTTTATGCCTAAAGGCTCCATATTGATAACAGCTACCTGAAACGTTAAAAAAAATTAGGAAACAAAACAATACAAGACATGAAAATTCAGTAAGAATGTAATAGAGAGTTACAGTGGTATTTGGAACACCAATCTCAGCAAATATATCATATTGAAGCTTGGCAACATTTGCATTTAGCAGAGCAACGGGCTTCTGTAATTTGAAACTCGCCACTACATCAGCTGCATATGAACCAAGTCGTGTCATTAAAGACAATAGAAAATACTCAGAGTAAAAGAATTTTTCCCGAGTAATCTATTAAAAGTTAAAAAAAAAAATCATATTCAAATCCTTAAAGTACCAGATGCCGATAACTTAAGCAAACAGCAAATATGGCTCTCAAATTCACATCCAATGGTTAAAATAAATATACAGTGGATTTATGCTACAATAGGAAATCATCATAATCATTTAAGAAAAAGTTGAATGGGTAAAGATGAATCATATTCAAGTTCTGAAGGGTACTTTCATGCTGTCCAATGACAAAAACAACTAAAATAATTTTATTTGTCCAGTTAAATTATCAAATGCCTTCATACGTGTCTAAACTTCTACACATTAACTAACCATTTTTTCCAACATAATTACAGTTGAAGTTCTCTCAGGGGCTACGAACGCTACCTCAGCCATTGGCAACTCCTCAACTCTTACCCGATATATGTTGTAATTCATGATGCAGTAACAGCTCCCCCTCTCCCATTCTCTCTCTTCAAAGTCCTAATCCCCTCTAAACCTGGTGGTTGGGAATAGGAATGAATAACCCTTCATGAAGACATGATTACCCCGGTCCGAATGAGTTAAAATGGGTAAAAAGGTTGTGGGAAAAAAAAGGACACAGAGGAAACAAACACAAAATAACTATATTTCCATCAAAACCCAAGGTTTGCTCAATCCTGGCATTAATCAGAACACGCTATTCACCATGATATCATGAATATGTTTTGATTGCCATGCAAACAATGTCGGGCTTAAGATAGCGTCGGGTGTGAGCCAAAAGATGTTGTAAGAAGCATCGCTCTTCTGAATGGATGCTCAAACACTGAGATATAGCCTTTTCAGGAAGGGCCATCACCCTCACCAAATAGAAAAAATATATAAACTAAGGATAAAAGTTCACGAACACGTTACAAGTTAAAATGAAATATAATATGCGGAATAGAAACTATTACAAATTCAGATCCATCCGTGAAGTAGGCTTTGACCATCCCGAACAGTAAAGTCGGCCAAATATATCATAAAATGGATATAATTGGCAATACTTTGAAACTGAACCCGAACACTCAGCACTGGGAACATGAAAATTAACAATTCCGAATCAGCTCACATGTCTGCAATCTACCCAGTTAAAACGAAGGGCCTAAGCTCACATGAAGATTGGGAAATTTCATGCATACGCTCTATTACTGTATCTAATCCTCGGAAAACTGGAAAATTTTCAGAATCAGCAAAAGGAACTGCAAAAAAAATGTTGAAGAGCGAGCGAAGTACAATTAAAAGGCAAAAGATTAAAATTAGATGACATCCAACATCAAGATCCACGAATGCACAAAATGTGACCGCCATAACCCTTCCCATCCCAAGCACCGAGGTAAGGCCAAATACGAAGAACTCCATGACGCCAAACAGCCTCACCTCCGTACTGCTTATCAAGATCTGTCATCCCGCCGCCGAATCCGCGCCGGAAGAATGGCGGCAACCAGAATACAGCCGAGAGCAATACGGCGACCCCAAATAGCAGCGCCGACACACATCTTAAGCTAACAATCCTCCCGACCGACCTGCAGGGAGGGCATCTCCTAGCAGCATTTTCCAACGGCGGCTCCGGCGAGGCAGGAACCTCGTCGAGCGCCTGCTCCAACTCGGTTTTCCCCATTTCCGACGATCCTTTCAGTCACCATTTCCAAACACATCTGTTGCTCCCATTGTCGCAAGAATAGAACAAAAAGAAGACAATGAAGTAGATGAAGTTCAGTGTTAGGGTTAGGGTTTCGCTTTGGAGGAAAGCCGGGGAGAGAGACAGATTTGGGGATAGCTGAGGTCCGGAGGGTGAACGAAAAGGAGAGTTAAACTGCAGACCAGTGGTACTACAGCTCCCTTATTTATTTATTTATTATTATTTATAATTCTGATTCCTTTGAGAGGAAAACTGTGATTTTTAAACTTTTTTAACAGTTTTTTTTTTTTTTTTTTTTTTGATTGCAGATCTGCTGACATTGTGGGTCCGACCCGACCCGACTAATGTTATTGCGACGAAAGGTACAGGTGCATACGGGTTTGCAGGTAGAGTGAGAGCCGATTTAGGACTGGCCCGTTTAATTGACTATACCTGTTTACTACACGGGTCATTATTTATTAGATATCATATGTGATTCCCCCCCTCCCCACCTAAAAGTTTGAAATACTATAATATTTAGGCAATTGCCCCAACATAATTAAACGATGAACCAAATGCAAATAAAAATAGTAAAAAGAATTCAAAATTATGTGTTGCCCATTTAGATCTCCGACATATCTGCGAAGCGCACAACGATCAAGGATTTGAACAAATATGTGTTGAGGGGCAGTGCACCCGGAATAAATTTTGATTGTAAGGAAACTTATATAGAAAAAAAAAACTCTACATTTTTATTAAAAATATGAAAATTAAGATTAATTTTGCCTCTGGTTAGACAAATCTCCGATCAAATATATAATTGTAGATCATTATATATATGTTACTTGTGTGCTCATTGTATAGCTTAATTCATAAAATATGGAAGAACATAAATTGTATATTTGTGACATAATTGTGTATTCTTATGATGTACACACATGCTATATTCATTATTTGCACGTGATAATCATTACATTTTAGCTAAATTGGTTTGGTATTCTTATGATGTACACACATAAATTGGATAGTTTTTTTAATACTTTCTAAATCAGCTTTTTAGTACAAAAACTTACTGAACAGTAGTTTTTTTTACTAAACAGTTATTTTAGAGAGCAATAAGAAAGATGTCTAAACTGAAGTTTTAGGCAAAAGCAATTTTTTAATACAGATATTTATTGAATTATAAATTTTTTTACTAAGAAACTATTTCAAGAAAGTTGTCCCAAACAAAGCCTTAATCACTCAGGCTGTAAAAAATAACTTTATATTATAGAAATTTTTAAAATTATTTAGAAAATTATAGTCAAATAAATTTTCAGTTGTTGTTTAAAAAATAAAGCAGCTAAAAAGATGTCTAAAACAAACCTTATGTTTCATTTGTGATGTGATATCTCGCCAAAAATTCCCCTTGATCTGGCACAAATCTCAATGCAATATATGAGTCTAAGCTTCAAAAATTAAATTCAGAATCATCTGAACTCCGATTTCAGCAAACTTACAATCCAAGTGAACATCTTAAGGAAATGAACCCAACAACATCAAATTAAATCCAATCCAAGCCTAAAATTGCCCCAAATCAAAAGACTGAAACCTACTTAAAAGCTTCAAAGTATTAATTGGAAGATCAAATAATATCCAAATATGACATGCATATAGTCGAATCAAGCGATTGGATGAGACGAATCCAACAAGCCCTGTATCACTCAATTCTAATATCTCTAAGGCACTTAAATGCTTGATAAATATTTCATGATCAAGGGAGCTAATACCAACTATTTGATAGAACACTCAACATGTCTTTGATCTTCTCCATATGTATTAGTCATGTCATTCACAAAAATTTATAAATAGATCATAATTATTCACATTAGAGTGGGAAGAAAGAAAATAAAAAGGCTATTGGGCATAAAGAATTCTGAAGCTTCACCCTGACACCACTGTCGGAAAATCCGCACAATCAGGCCATTGTTGTTGAATCTCCCCCCAACCATCGTTGTTGGATCTCCATCTAGCAGCCATTGATGATCCTTCTGACAATTGTCGTCTGACTACGGTCCTTTTGACCATCATTGTCTAACAACGGTCTTTCAGACCGTCGTCGCTCGGCTTCAATTCTTCCAACCACCATCGTCCCCCAAACTACGATCATTCTAACTACCGTTGCTCAACTTCGATCATTCCGACCACAGTCGCTTGACTACAATCTTTCCACCTTCATCACATGCCGACTACTATCCCTCCAACCACCGTCGCTCCCGATTATGATCCTTCAAACTTTTGTTACCTGACGACTACAGTCATTCTGACCATCATCATCCGATTATTGGCCTTTTAACCAAACGAACATAAGAACATTTTATTGAGAACAACTATTGTTGCATTCTCCAACTATGTAATATGCTTTATATGATATAAATTTGCTATATTGAGCCAACAATTTTCCCTAAATAAGGGTATCATTCACAATCAACTACAAACACTAGTGGATTCATTCAAACTAAGCAATGCCCCATGATTTTTCCCACTTTTCTAGGGTTTCCACGGAAAAGTTTTGGTGTATCTTATGAATGTTGCACCAATTTATCTTATTTGTGTGTGTGTTGGATATTCGTACAAAATTAGGATGCTAAATTCTATATATTTTTACCACCGCGAATATTCCAAGGCGCAACATGACGATTTATATAATTTTATAAAATATTATTTAATTAATAATACCATATAATCTTATTTTTCAAAAACATCTTGTTTAAAATAAAATTTAGAATGAAAAATAAAAGATATATATATTTTTTAATCAAAATAGATTTCATTTTTTTGTTTTTTGTTTTGGCTACAAAAACACGCTTATAAAATTTAGAGCATGAGCTGATGTATAGTTCTTTATACGATTGAGTGATTATTATTGTAATTTAAACTTGGAATTGTACATCTCCATAACATGATCTAATTCTTATTGCAAACTACATATTAAAGAATAAAATGGTGATTTCATCTCCTATAAAATAAAAGGATGGTAAATTGACACATCTAAATATAAATTAGTATAATTGTGCATGAACTAAGTGCACATAAAATAAGCAACAAATGTTAATCATGTATGTTACAAAATATTTTCATTGAACCTATATATTTGATTTCTAAATAAATAAAATATAATAAATAGAAGAACATAAATAAGAATAAATAAATAAATGAGAATTATTCTTCCATAAAGGTGCTATATAGTTTTATTAATATGGACAAATGATAAATGTTGAGGATAGATAAAAGAACTACATTGGCCCCTAAAATCTCTATCTTCTATGGATTTTAGGTCAAATAAGCATAACTTTGAGAAGATGCATAATATATATATAGGCTACCACAAGAAACCAAGCAACAATGATTGGCAACGTCCTAGTCTTATGTTAATCCATTATGTTGAAATCACATTGAGGTAACCTATCAATGGTAATCGTTATCGCCTCCAATATTCATTCCATCATCTATGACACCGATAATTTGTTTTAATTCTATTATGTTTTTACAACTTCATAGTTGATGTCGTCTAGTTTTTGCAACGATATGATGCGCATTGCTGATGTATCCCCCATCATCAAGAATTCAAATTACGCACATATTTCAATCATGTGTTCTAACATATTCATGCTTCGTTTGGGACAACTTTCTTCTTGCTTTTTAAAACAAATTTTTAGTACAAAAGTTTCTTAAATTTGAAATTTTTGTACTAAAAAACCGCTTTTAAAAGCAGTACGAAAGTTGTCCAAAACGAAGCCTCAATCAATTCAAATAAAGGCTTCGTTTGAGATAAATTTCTTGCTGCTTTTTAAAGCATCATTTTTGACCAAAATTTATTTGAATAAGAATAATACTAATAATATAATGAGTTCTAATGTTCTACAAGAAATCTAAAATATAAAGCCAACTCCATGTGAATGTTACAAAATCAGTAATATAATACAAAAATAAGTGGGAGCATGTGCTGATATATAGACATAAGCAATTAATTGGGGTGAGTGAAAACAAGTAGAAAGGAGGGGTTTTTAATCTTTAATTAGGTGCACCATACTGATAAAATAATAGCTTGGTGGAGTAAAAGGTTGGTGGGGAGTACTTTTTTGTTGAGTTAATAATAAAATGACATATAGAAAGATGTAATTATAAATCTCATGCAATTACATTTATGTCAATTGTGAACTAAACTTAGGGTAAAATAAATTTTATATTATGTATTGTAAACTATATTTGATATTATAATTAAGAATAAGAGGGAATGTGAACCGTTTAATGATTATAAAATAGAGAATATATAATCTGGCAGATAAAATGTTGGAATTCCTTTCATGAAAATATAATATTGGTTGCATTTTTCCAGCTGGTAAGTCCCCCCATTTTTTTCCGACGAGAAAACAATTTCCAACGTGCGAAACCATTGGATAACTTTCGCCTGAAATTCTCCAGAAATCGGTTTTTACCGACTGAATTTCATGTTTACCGACGGATTTTGTCCGCCGGTAACGACCAATTTTCCTTGCGGTGTATGAGATAAAAGAAATATTATAGAAACAGAGAAGAATAATGAAACAATAAGAAAATAATGTTTTTGGAATAGTATTTAAATCTTTCTATATGTTTAGGGGTTTTCTTCTTTTTTCTAATATTATATTAATTGTAAAGGTAGAAATTATATCTAATTATTAATATGTCAAAAAAAAAAAAAAATCACATGCTTATAAACTAATAAGGAAGAGATTTCTTATAATCTATTTGTCTTGTTTTAGTCATCTAAACAGAAAGAAACTCATCTATGATTAATTAGAAGATAGTTATATTGGTGAATGAGGGGAAAATGATTTATGCACAACTTTGTAATTAGCACGAGAGGATGAAAGTAGCCTGAGATAAACATGTGAAGCTTTTGGTGCCAATCAGGATAAAGCTTCCATCTTAATCGTACTAATTGTAAATTTGAACTTTATTAGGGTAGGTGTTAGAACTGATATTATAAACTCAGTCCTTGTTTGGGACGGCTTTGTTGCTGCTTCTAAAAGCAACTTTTTAGTTCAATAATTAAATTTTTTGTACTAAAAAGCTGCTTTAAGAAGCAATAAAAAAGTCGTCCCAAACGAAACCTTAGAGGTGCATGGATTGAGGAGTACATCGAAATGCAGATAGATAAGAACAAATGTGATCAATTGTGAGCAAATCTATAATACCTTCAATTTTCACCTATATAAGAATGTATTTTTTCCCCCCTCAAAATTTACTCCATTTTATCATACATTCATAAAATATAAAAATTATTTTTATTAAATAGATAGAAAAATTAATTATGAACAATGTTATTATTATTTCTTATACATTGTTTATGTATTTCATTGACCCCTTGCTCATTAACAGTGGTTGTACTACATGAAAGATGAAGGAAACCGTATGGCAGTAGACAACAAGGGGTGATGATCCTTTTTTATGTTCATAGATGTACAATGGGAGGTTGTACAAAGACTTTTGGGTTATGTGAATAAATTTAAATTTTAAATAAAAGTTGTAGTAAAAACTTAGTATTTCTTTTGATTTGATTTAGTTAAAGTATATGACATGCTTCATTTTTTTAAATATAAAACTTGATATGTTATGAGAGTCTTAATAGCTTACTTTTTACTCATCTGATTCTGATAAAAATAGTTAAGAATATGTGTTAGATTAATTTTAGAAGGACCAACAACATATTTCTTGTCGGTTGCTACTATAATTTTCAACTATAAATGTGCAAAAATTTATTTTATGATATAAAATTCTATTATTATGTTTTTTAGATTTCGAATGCTCGTCATATTATCGCCAACTACTATTGAGTTTAACACTCCTTATTGAATTGTTGATGATAATATTAAAAATATTTAAATAAGTCATATAATTATTCACTATTAGCTCAAAGTAACTCAACTTATTAGTTATCAGTATATTCTGATTGATAATCGGTGTTATCAATATAAACTTTCATGTTGTTGAGATATGGAGTGTAGGGCTGCAAACGAACCAAGCCGAGCCGAGTATGTGAGTGTTCATATTTGTGTTTGTTTAACATTAGCTTGTTCATGTTTGGTTCGTGTTTGATTCGAGCTTTATTATTTGTGTTCATGTTTGGTTCGTTTAATTTAAGGGTGTTCATGTTTGGTTCATGTTTGTTTGTTTAGTGCTTATCGAGCTTTAAACAAGCTATGTTCGTGAACATATTTCACAAACAATCTATTGAACAAGCAAACCTTAAATTTGTTCATGAACATCCTAAACAAACAATCTAACAAACATAGACAAATATGAAATGTTTCTTGTTATTAATAAAAAATAATTATATTATTATGTTATAATTAAAGTTTTTATATTATGTATATTTATCAATTTTAATAACATATTATTTAAGTTTTTATCGAGCGGTTTTAATCGAACCCGAATCGAGCTTGTTCATGAACATCAACTGATGTTGTTCGCGAACATAAACAAGCTGAACGCATTAGTGTTCAAGCTTGTTTATTTAATAATAGAGTATTTAAAATATTGTTCAAGTTTATTTGTTAATTAATTAAACGATCACGAACGAGCTTTAATCGACCCGAACAACGAGTAATTCGTCGAACGTTTGGTTCGCTTGTAGCCCTAATGGAGTGTCAGCTCTTAGGAGATAAGTGAAAGGCTTATGATATTGATATTCATCATATTCATATTAAAGATAAGAGCATGTTAATAAGCCTTAAATATGTGAATTATTAAAATATATATTGCTATGATAAATATATTGATTTCTTGAGGCAGGAGTTCATTACATTCTTAATATTTTTTTTTTAAATTCTTAATTGACTCAAAAATAAATTTTAATGATGTAAATCTATATTACAAAATTATATATATTTTTAAAAATTATAATTTATGCTTTATTTTATGTAGATTTAAATTATATTTGAATGAGTACGAATAAATATTTATTTTTTATTAAAATGTTGAGTTTAAACATAAATTCAACAAAAAAAAAAAATGTTAAAGTTTTAGCAATAATTTTAAGAGATAGATTAAGTTTTCGTTTGGGACGACTTTCTTTATGCTTCTTAAAACAGCTTCTTAGTACAGTAATTTTAATTTTTGCACTAGTAAGCTGCTTTAAGAAGCAATAAGAAAGACGTTCTAAATGAGCCTAAGACTACGTTTGAGACGAATTTCTTACTGCTTTACTAAAAAACTGTTTTTAGAATCGGGAAAAAAAATGTTCCAATTGAAGGTTTAATTTGCGACGGCTTTTTTATTATTTCTTAAAGCAGTTTCATACTATAAAAAAAAATTGATTTAAGAAACAGTAAAAAATCCGTCCCAAAACAAATCCTATGTTTGTTGTCATCCATAATTAAAAAAAAAAAAAATTAAAAAAAAGTAAATATATTTTTTTAAAGTAAATAAATTTCAAGCTGAATTAAAATATAAATAAAATTTTTTATATCATATGTTAATTCAAGTTGAAGTAGGGACGATCAGATAGACAGATATCCACTGAAGTTTACATTTGAACTCTCGCCGCTCTCTAGCTTGGTATCGCTTTACGCTAGGGTTTGTCTAGGGTTTCTGGTTTTGAGTACCGCACCGCTCGGATTCGAGCTATCGAGACAGATGCAAGAGGAGGTCCTGGATGCCCATCAGGAGCAGCAGAAGATCAACGTAAGCTCAGTGTATTTACTTAGCTGATCCTTCAATCCTCTGAATCTCAGAAGTTGTTCATTGGTCGCCGTCGAATTCTAGCTCTCAAGTCTATTCTATTTCGTTCTATACTCACTGTCCATTGTGGCTCAACTTCTCTTTTAATGTTAAGAAGATGGGATTTTGATATCCATCTCTCCTTTCAATGGGGTAGGTTTCAATTTCTTTAGATTAGCTTGTATTAATGGGACGTCTAAACCACCGGATTTTTTTCTTACCTTATTAGAATTGTTTTTGAAGTATAAATAGTTTTTTATTAATGAAGCTTTTGAGGTTGTACGGAGAAACTAAGCTTGTCAAAGAACAGAGGGCAAGTTAAGAAAGAGGAAGGTGGGTGTTAATTAAGATTGTTTCGTTTTTCAAACTATGGCTTGACTTATTGCACCTATATGATCTACTAAGAATGATGAATTCTTTGATTCACAAATTGTCTTTTGAAAATGATTAAAGCAGCAAATATTTTAAATGGAAAAAAAAATTGGGTTAAGATATCCTCATCAAATCTGTTTAGGATGAGTTTTTTTGGGTCATTGGATGTTAGTGCCATATAAGAGTTCGTTGATTTGTCATTTATCGCACTTTTCTCAAAGCAAATCTATTGGTTATAAAATTCATCATAATCAAATTTGAATTAGGATATCCTGTCCTAAAATTTATCCTCTTAAATGTACATGGCAAATTGCTTGGAGAAATTGCACTCTATTTTTCACTTATTTATCTATATTAGAGATTTCTGAGGGAAATGCTAAAAATCTATTTGGGGAAAATTGTATGAAATATTGATGATTGACCTATTCTATAGTCAGAATCATAAAAAAAAAAAAATCCTATCAATGGTTTGACAAATTTCTTTCAAGTACCTCTTTATTTCACGTGCAGAATTAATTCTGTGCCAAACCTTTTTATTTATTTCAAGCACCTCTTTAACTATTTGTAATTCATGCTTAGTTTTTCTTTTTATTTTTTGCTAGTTGTTTGTGTTTTTTTTTTTCCAAGCCTTAGGATATCTATGTTTTTATTTTTAATTTTATACTCATCATAAATTTGCCAGAGTTGATGCCATAATTAAATTTTAACTTTTCATTGCTATTAATATGTAGTCCATGCCATGTCATTTCTAAGATATTATATCCTTTATGTGATTGCTTGTGAGTCGTGAAATCTATTTAGTATACATATATCTAATTTTCAAGACTTGTATAATCTTTTAATGCATCTTTTTTTGTCAGCTTTATTGTATGCTGGAATATTCATGACGATGAAGTGAGGATCTATTTGCTTAGTTATGAGTGAAGGTTTCAAACACAATCAGATGAATTAAGTGCAACACATAGAATGCACAAATTTTTATATGAAAACTTGGGAAAGGGAAGAGTCACATGACCTAACCTAATTGAAATAGTTCCACTAGTTGTCTTCTAAAATTACAAAAGGCCGACCTTTTCCTAAAGGGAAGGCATGAATGAGTATAATGTAGTGAGATGTAGATTGTTAGGAGGATCTCTCGTTGTGGTAGAAGACATAATCCAAAGTTTTCAAGGTTAATTTTTGGTGTCAAAGGTCGTTGGGTGGCATCTAGTGATGATGAGCATTGGGCAATGATAGACATCAGGTGGCATCAAACATTCAAATAATTATTAATAATTGACACACTCTCTTGAAAGGAGGGGAGGTTGGTATAACTAGGTCAATTTGTGTATCATTCTTTTAGAAGGAGGAGATTCGATTATTTGGAAGTTGACAAAGAAGGCTAGCCGAGGAAAAAATCAGAGACAAATTCTTTGATACTTGACTGTGGACCTCCGAAAGAGCACCGCGCGAACGGGTCGATTGAAAGGGACAGATTGGATCGCGCATACGACTGACCATTGAGGATAGAGGCTGACGCCAACACACCTCGATGGGTAGTAATATACATGACCAAATCACGGGTTTCCCCCATCCGATACAAGAGCTCGAATGGGGTTTAGTAGATGTGGGACCGAGTTTCCCACGGGCGCAAGCCCCCGTGGTTAATTACATCCCAGGCCGGAGCCTGAGAAAACTCTCGATTAAGGATCATACATTATCTTCTCCTAAAGTGGGATTGACACATGGGTATAAACTAGGAAATCCTACTCAAAGGGAAGAAAAGTCCGAAGGGCTGAATCGACATGCGTGGCTCATACCAGCACTCGGAGGCTCTAGGGTACTAAAGAGAAACTGGAGAAAATCAAAGTCAAACATCCGATCACATGCGTGAGAGAAGGATGGAGGTGGCGTCATCCTGTGACGAAGATAAGTAGGATTTAGGGTCCCTGAAAAGAAAGGACCTACCTACTATTTAAGGCATACTACGAGACCGAATGTAGTAGCCTCGAATCCTAAATCTAGGTTGGACTTAGTGTTCGACACACACTAAGACCAGTGTTCCTAGCTAATGCGTAATGCAAAACCTGGACTTATCCCGGCCTGGATGGGGGAGCCAGCTAACCACCTAGTCGCTTTAAAACCATGCAATCAGTCAATTATGAAAGATGGGTGGGAGGTACAGTTTATTGGAAATAGGACCGACATCTAGAGAATTTCCTAAGTGGTCCTGGACTTATGTTGGGTGAATGCCCCTAGCTAATGCAATTAAATTTTAATTAGATTGATTTCTAATGCAATGCATGCTAGTTGAAATGTCAGCTCATGAATGCTTTGAATTTTAAAAACAGGCTTAATATAAAATAATTTTTAGAAAAGACTGAGTCTCCCTAGGTCCGGCACTTCATCCTCATAGGCCAGATTATCCGGACTCTACCCGCAGGCAGGGAGATGTCTTATAAGAAGGAAAGAAGAAATGCAATAATATGCATGCGACCCCGGACGGTTCCGGTAGTTCCCTAGGTTCGTTAAGTTTCTATGTTATTTAAAACCTAAACATTTAGGAGTTAGTTATGAGTAGAAGAATTTTTAGTCCTTAATGAGCCTAATACGATCCAGGCGAAAACAGAAACGGCATGCAAGAAAGAAACCTAAGAAAAGCAGGTAATTTCTACTGCGCAATCAGGTAAACACATCAATATAAATCAAACTAATCAAGTAAATGTCCATAGGCCAACTGCCCTTTAATTACAACCCAGGGTATGCAGAAAAGTAAAGTGGCCGGGCACCACTGCCAACAACCCGGATTTCTAAGCCTATGACAGACGCCAACAACTTTGAGTGGGATATTGGGTCTTCAATCTTCAATATCTTCAGTCTCCTGGGTATCCTCTCCTTGGACTCCTTGGATCACTCCTCCTTGGACTCCTTGGATCCGTCGTGGCTTGAATATCCAAACGAAGAGACAATTCCCCTAGTATGGGTGTATTGCCTTTTCTCTTTGGATATCTAAAGCCATCCAGCTCGATCTTCCAAATGGAAGAAGACTCTCCCCTTAGGGATGCCTTCTTCTTTTAGAATTCCAGCTGGATAAGAATATCCCAACTCAAAGGTTGTTTTCACAACTCTTAACAATTATTACAAATAAATTACATTGAATTGAAAGCAGTAAATCTAAGAATCCCTGCAAGGTTATCCTAGTAAAATCATCCCAAGCAGTTTATATAGAAATAAAAATGCTAACACCATTGACCCTGTGCCAAGCCATGCTCTTAATTATGAGGGCTAAGCAGCTCCATCTGTGCAGTTATAATTATTAATTTTAGCCCTCATTTTTATTTAGGGGGAGCTGAGCAAGCACCTGCATAAGAAATATATTAGAAATAATCATAATACTGCCCCCCTTTTTTATTAGCTTGAGCATGGCCACCTGCACGGAAGAACAATATATATATGGCGTTCCTAACCTAGGGGTAAATCTAGCGCTCACATCCAGAGTGCAGAGAAAAGTAAGCAAACACACCAATCAATTTTCAAACAGCATGCAAGTGAAAACTACGGAAAGCTCCGGCACACAGCAGAAAATAAAACCCAGCGGCCTAACCTAGATCTAGAAGTGGTGCCCTAGCAAACCATTCTATGTGTGTGTAAGGCTAGTGTGTAGTTTGGATAAGATCCTAATATGGGTAGTTAGTTAAAATTGTCTAAAGTTCAGTTATGTTGAAGGCCAGAAAAGGAAATTTTTGTTGAAATTCAAATATTATGAATTGGGGATGCATTTTAGTTATTTATAGTTTGTTGATCAATTTTAGGAACTTAGGGTGATGATATTTGAAGTTAAAGTTATATTAGCCAATTTTGGAAAGTCCTGGGTCCTCCTAGGAACTAGACTAAGGGTCCAAAAAGTCACTATGGGAAAAAGGCTAAGTCTGGATCTCCTATCACCTTAGGAAAATACTAGACCTTAATACGAGTAGTTAGACAGGTAGTAGACTGAAATCGGAGCTTCCTATCCAAAGTTATGAATTTTCTAAGTTTCGGGCCCTAGACTATAGGCTGGGGTTGACCAAAAAGTTGACTTTCTAATCTAGGCCATTTTCTGGAAACCTAAGATTTTCAATAAATACTAGGCCCTAATTGGAGTCTAATGCAAGTGAGTTTGCCTAATTTGGAATTTTCTACAATTAGTTATGAATTTCTAAAGATAGGGTATTTAAGGGAATTTTCTAAATTAACTATGAAAGGGCCCTTTTTTACTATTTTGATCCAAATGAGCTCCAAACTGATTGGAATCACTCCCAAAAGTCAGGGATGACCTGAGAAAGTGATCCCAAGTATTTGGAGAAAATTTGGGATTTTTAATAATTTTTAATAATTTATTAGGGGCAAAAAGGTAATTTCCACCTAGGGTCAAATTGTGGGTCAACCTGAAGTCAAACTAGGGAGCCCTATTTATCTAATGTCAAGAGTCATATTCTGGTCAGTTTGAGGTATTATGGGTAATTTTCTGACCTATGGTGTATTTATTGTAATTTCCGGAAGGTCTCGAGGCCTTAATTAGCAGGTTAATTAGGGTTAGTTAACTAAGGGGTCTAACAAGCCCTAAAAATTCCTAGAAAATTCAGGGAGGTTTATGATGTCACTAAGTTTAAATGTTGAAGTTTTCATGTCGTTCTGGGATCTATCCTAGCTCCTAGAAAACTTCTAAGTTCGCTAGACAGGTCCTTAATTTTTGTCCTTAGGGTGTCACTACGTTGTAGGAGTTTAAAGTGATGTTTACACTAACCCTCGGGATAATAAATGCATGGGAGTACAGTAAATAAATAAACACACCATGTCCTTAGCTCTAGGAGAACCTAAACTAAGTGGTGGTAGTGCGACGACCTACACATGCAATCTACGAAAGATAAAAAAATAAAGACACCTAAAGAGATGATTAGTGAATGATTGGGACTCAACCATTCACTAACCCACTCCCCCATGATTGCTCTTCACACATAAGATCCGTGTCTAAAATTTCATACGATAGCGGGTCTCCCAAAGTTAGAATTTAGGTATAAGTAGTTTTAAAATAATTTAAAAGTACTTATAGATATAAATATATTTTTGGAAAATAAAATAATTGAAAATAATTCAATTCATAATACATAAGTATAGGGAAACCCGCTGACCACCCAATCGAGGTTACCTCAAAATAGTTTGAAAATAATTTTTAGTTTAAAAATAATTGGTATATGATAATTAATTTAAATAATATTAAAATAACCAAATCATAGGATAAAACAGAAAAAGTCAAGACAGCCAAAATCAAGGGCTGGAAATGGTTCCAAAACATAAAGCTCGTCTTGCTGAAAAGAACGAGGGGTCGCACATCAAAATCCGACTTAAAACGGCGAAGATACGAAATTTACAAGTTCAAATACAACAAAATAATATTTTAAAATAGTGCAGTTTCACTGTTTTTGAAATGACAGAAAATACATACAAACTTTTCATCTAAAAATAGTTTTAAAATATGCAGAATTCAGAGTACATCCAAAACAAGGTGCTGTGCGTCAACAGCGGACTTAAAACGACAAAGTTATGTAATTTCGAAGTTTAAAGGCAATAAATAATAATTTTAAAATAATGCAGCTAACTGTTTTGGAAAATAATTGCACACAGACCCAAAAATTTCAAATAAAACTAGTTCCAGCATGTGCAGAATCTAAATACGTTCAAAACAAGGTTGTGCACAAAAATCCGATTTGAAACGGGAAAGTTATTAATTTTCGAAGTTTAAAGGGCATTAAAGCCTATTTTTAAAATAATTTTAAAAAAGAAATAATAATAATAGTACTAATAATAATGATAATAATAAAAATAACAATAATAATAAGAATAATAATAATAGAAATAATATAATAAGCTAAACTAACATTTTAAAACAATACTAATATAATAAAACAATTAAATAATAATAATATAATAATAATTATATTAAACATTAAATAATGATAATAAAAAAAAAGGAATTTTACTGTTTTATTAATAATTTAAAATATATATATTATTTTTATAAAAAAAATTTTTATAAGGTAGAGGATGAAAATACGAACAAAACGAGGTATTATACGTCAAAAACGGACAAAAAATGAATTTTTGGTGATTTTTTAAAGTTTTCTGATTCAAAATACAATTAAAAATAAAATTTTAATAAAAAAAAGGGCGGCGGGACCCACGGTGACGCGTGTGGGCGCGGATTGGCGCCCGCGATTCGGCGCAATCATTGCCAATGATTGCGCCGCCGCGCAATCATTGGCAATGATTGCGGCGGCGCGGGAATCAGTGCCGCGGCACTTAAACACGTCGGCACGCACGGGAGCCGTCGGATCTGCGCCGATTGAGCGGACGGCGGGGATCACGCCACGTGGCGGGCGGAACCGCGGGACGGAATCGCGCGGTCAGGCGAGACCGCGGATCGGGCTGATCCGGACCGTTGATCGCGCGATCAACGGTCCGATGGACGCCTGGCTGCAACTCTCGACGAACCGAAACCCTAAATGGATAATCGACTCGTTCTCTCGATTCGCTCGATGGACATGAAATTTTAACCACAGATAATAGACATGAAGAGCATCGTTGGGGGATTTTATTTGAATTAAAACGCGCTATTAACGATGCTAATTAACCCTAAGTGTTCTAACTAGGGTTTAGGTTTTACCTCAATCCACACGGTGGATTCGGGAGATTTTGGGCTCGTTGGACTCGTGGACTCTCCAGGAACAACTTCCTAGTTGACGTCGAGATCCAACGCACGCTCGATCGACGGGATGAAGCCTTGGAAGGAATTTCGTCTCGGGTTCGCCGGAGGATCGCCGCCGGCGGGGTCTAAGCGTCGGGATTTGGTCGAGGGAGATGAGGGGAAGTCCAAGGAACTCTCACACGAAAGTTCTCGGGCTTTGGAGGCTAGGGCTCAAGAATTTTGAAAAAGGATCCCTAATTCTTCTCTCAAACTCCTATTTAAACTCCTAGACCTAAGGGGAACGGTTAGGATTGCATCAAGATTGAATTAGGAGGGAAAAGGGGCGGTTTTAGGACGTGGAATCCAATTCAAAACGAAGGGAGGCTTTTATTGCATTTATTGGCCATTAAATCTCATTCAAATAGGTGATTATGACCTATTAGTGGACTTGGTTTGACCAAGTCAACCTTGGACTTGGTCAAACCAGTCAAATAGGTCAAGGGGGGTGAGGCTCAAGCCATGGAACCCATTAAATAAATTTAAAATTGATTTTAGACTTAAAGGGTCCAAATTGGTCAACCCTGGTTGACTTGGTCAACTGGGTTGACCCAGGGTCCAAGTAAGGGCCTCAACAGACTCGACTCGACTCACTGAACCTCATTGGAGAGGGTCTTGGGGTCTGGCCTTGGTCAATTTGACCAAGTCAACTCTCCAAGCCCAATTCTGGGCAAAATCGAGGTCAACAAACGGACCCCCAACAGGAGTGGCGAACAACTAGTGAACCGCTCGTGTTGGCGTTGACCGACTAAGCCACAGAAAGGTAGAGTGAAAAGTAGAGAGTGTAAGGGTACCAAAATGGTGAAAGAAAGGTAGAAAACTCTTCTCCTGGCCTTATCCTACAACGAGGGCAGAGCCTAGGAAAGGAGAAAGAGCAGCAGTGCACAAGTCCAGAATCACCAAAATGGTGAAAAACTGGTAAAGTGGTATCTCTCCTTGCCTTGTCCTATGGGGTAGAGCCTAAAGAGAGAACCAAAAGTAGAGTAGTAAAAGCACACAAACTATCTGTCTGACTATATCGAATCAGCAGAGTAGAAGGTGAAGGGGTCCCATCTCCTCCTGCCTATTTCAGGACAGTGGACTGGGGTGACTCAGTATCTGCATAACCAAATCGGGTCAGCAAACAAAGAATCACAAAGCCTGGTGTTTTCCTAATCGGAAAAGACACTCAGGGAAAAGGGTGGCGAGGAGTTCCTGCCAGGTGCTCTGTCAGGCTCTCTCTACCAAGTAAGTCAAACCAACTTCCTGTCTGTTCATTTCGAACAGCAGATAGAAGGTGAAAAGATCCCATCTCCTCCTGCCTATTTCAGGACAGTGGATTGGGGTGACTCAGTATCTGTCCTGATCAACTCAGGACAGCAAACAAAAGAGTCACAAAAATCTGGTGCCTATTTGATCAGAACAGGACACTCAGGAAAAGAGGCGAGGAGTTCCTGCCAGGTGCTCTGTCAGGCCCTCTCTACCCAGTAAAACCAGCTACCCGCCAGACTGTATCTAGACAGCGGGGTGGAAAGTGAAAAGGATCCCGCCCCTCCTGATCCTTTCGGAACAGTGGATTGGGGTGACTCGATACCTCTGCCTGACCTCAGCAAAAGTAAAGAAGACACGAAATGGAAGCCTGCGTAGTCTTTTACAGGACATCCGAGTAAAGGGGTGTTGAGGAATTGCGCCTCCCAGGGACTCTGTCGGGCTCACTCAACGGTAAAGTAAAACCAACTACCAGGCTGACCGCATCTGGACAGCGGGTAGAGGGTGAAAGGATCCCGCCCCTCCTGCTCCTTTCGGAACAGTGGATTGGGGTGGCCACTACTTCTGCCTGACCTCAGCAAGAAGCTCATGAACCACGAAATGGAAGCCTGCTTAGTCTTTTACAGGACATCCGAAGTAAAGGGTTGTTGAGGAATTGCGCCTCCCAGGGACTCTGTCGGGCTCACTCAACGGTAAAGTAAAACCAACTACCAGGCTGACCGCATCTGGACAGCGGGTAGAGGGTGAAAGGATCCCGCCCCTCCTGCTCCTTTCGGAACAGTGGATTGGGGTGGCCACTACTTCTGCCTGACCTCAGCAAGAAGCTCATGAACCACGAAATGGAAGCCTGCTTAGTCTTTTACAGGACATCCGAAGTAAAAGAAAGAAACGTTGAGGAATTACGCCTCCCAGGGACTCTGTCGGGCTCACTCAACGGGTAAGCTTCGACATCTGCTGTAGCCAGTGCGGTCTTGCAGATGAAGAAGGGCTCAATACCCACCCAGTCATTTCAACTGAGTGAATAAAGAGTCAGGCTCTGATGCCTGCCTGATCAGGACAAGGCAAACGAGAGCGTGGCGAGGAGTACCTGCCAGGTGCTCTGTCAGGTCCTCTCTACCAGGTAAACTCAACTATCTGTCTGTTCATTTCAAACAGCAGAATAGAAGGTCAAAAGTCACCTCGACATCAGCCCAACACGCTTCTGTGTAGGGATGTGAGGGAAAAAGAGGTAAGTAAATGGGACAATTTTGAGGGCAGAGCCACCTAGGGAACCCTTTCTAGCAACCTGGTAACCACATGGTAGAGGACAAATCGTCGTGGCCATGAGTATCCAAATGCTGTCAGGATCTCCTAGAGAACCCTAACCCTACACAAGGGGGGAGAAGACATCAGAACGACATCCCTCCAGAAGGCTGGAAGAGATATACCCGCTGTAAAGTGTGTAAAGGGGCGATCTCATTCCAAAGGAGTAAAAAGAACTCGAGTAGCGAGGGGGCACCTCAACTACAGAAGGCAGGACTACGCCTGGTAAAAACTAATCCTCAAAGAGGCTACAGTAGTGAACCCATACTAACTGATGGGAACCCTGTAAGAGGTAGAAACAAGATCAAAACATCCAAAGGACCTCTCCGGCAGCTAGGAGTCGGTCTCAATGGGAAAACAAGTGGTGAAAGTATCTGAAAGAGCTGACTCTCTACTAGAGGATCAAAACTCAAGAAAAGGTGGTGGTAGCATCTAAGGTGTGATGCCCTATATCACCAGGTAAGAAAAAGAGGCCAAAGTAGTGAGGGATCATCCTCTCTACTAAGGGCAACAACTCTGAGTAAGTAAAATCTCACAGTGGTAACACCCACACAAACTAGTGGGACCCTGTGGAAAGTGAAAGTGACCTCGAACTCATTCATAAGGACCAATCTGGCGACTGAGCCTAGTGTATGAATGGTGGGATAGGTCACGAAAAGGAGTAGGAGAACTGATCTTCTGCTAGAAGCTCAAAGTTCTCAAAGTAGTGATGTTGATATCCGAGGCAAGGTATACTACATCACTACGAGGAGAAAAAACAGCTCTAGGTAGTAAAGGGGACACATTTACTACCTGAGGTACAGTAATCATGTATAGAAGTGAAGAATCATCAGAAGGTCACAGTGGTACACCTACCCTGATCGGGATAGGACCCTGTGAGAAGTGAAAAACAACCAACACAACATCCGTAGGGCTACTCTAGCAGCTAAGAGTAGGGAACGAATGCTGAAAGTGAGTGAGTAAAGGAACTCAGGGAGCTGATCTTCTACTAGAAAATCAAAGCTCCTGAGGATGTGATGCTAACACCTGAGAGATGTACTACATCACAGCTAAGAAAACAACTCTGAGGTGACAAGGGAGCACACCTGACACCTAATCTGATAATCATGAGTGAGATTTATGATTATCATAAGACCACAGTGGTAACACCTACCCTAATCAGGTAGGACCCTGTGCGAAGTGAGGGTAACACTGCCACATTCATATGACTACTCTGGCAGCTCAGAGTAATTCATGAATGGGAGGTAGACTGCCAAAAGAGGGCAGCATGGGGCGATCTCTTCTCAGAAAGACCTAAGCCCAAAAGGTAGTGATGGTTACATCTCAAAACATAATGTACTACATCACTAACGGAGGAAATGCATTCAAAATCATTTAAGTTACTGATCGACCAACTAAGTGGGAACTCAACCTTGAAGAGATCGTCAAAGTACTCTTAAGGGAGGAGAAAGAGAAATTTTTGGGGAATTTGAGTTCTTAAAGAGTTTTACCGGGTTCCTCCTTGCGACAAGGGCAACCGGGTTTTTGTACTCCTAGGAGCTTCCTTTTTTTTTTTTTTTTTTTTCCTGATCATATTCGCCACATGAACAGAACTGGGAAATTTGTGCTTTTGGAGAGTTTTACCGGGTTCCTCCTGCAACAAGGGCGACCGGTTTTGCTCTACTAAGAGCTCCCCTCCTTTATCACACATGAATTTTTAAATTGGGAGTATTGGATGGTTTTGATAACCCAGACCACATTCATATCATGAGAATGAACTGGGGAGCACAATCGTATAGAGATTGATGTACAACTGAAATTATCATCAGGATAGAGGATCAACACTACCATATTTATCTAGCGTGGGATGGTGTGGACCCAGTATCCTATCTCAAAAGAGTCTGAACCCATGACTCTAGCATCCTTGATCACATTCAACTCATATGAATGGACTAGGGGCTACATCTATCAGATTAGGACTGATAGGAAAAAGAAATTCAATTTGGGATAATGGATCTCCATCACCATCTCTGACTGTCATGGGGTGGTATGGACCCAGTATCGCCTCTCAAGAACTAGACTCAAACTACTGGTTTTGATATCCCAGACCACACCTGGGGCGACAGGTGAAACTGGGGGACTAAGCCCTACAAAGGGGAGAACAAACTAAAAATTCTATGCGATAGCACCAACGTGATTGGTGCGCACAGACAAAAGTACAAAACATCCCTACGGCGTATTGGTGTATCACCTCTAAGGATAGCTTCATACTCTTCTAAGCGACGTCGCGTGGTAGAGGACAAATCGTCGTGGCCACGCAGACTGCTAAAAAGTAAGAGGAATCCTTTTAGGAGGTACATATACAGAGGGATATCTACAGGCGGCAGGGAGGCTCCCCTGTGAAGTACTAAACTCAGGCATAGTACTTTTTCAAGTACTGTCCGTTGATGACAGGCATCGGGTGAACGCCATTTGCATCAACAAGTAGGTAGGCACCACCTTCATAAACTTGCTCTACAGCGAAGGGGCCTTCCCAAACAGGCTCAAACTTACCACCTCGCCGACGGTGCGAGATGATAGGCCTACGCAAAACAAGAACTAACTCGCCTACTCGAAAGGCACGGGGTCTAACAAGGCGCTCGTAGTGCCGTGTCATTCGGGCCTGGCATAGCTTAAGGCACTGATAAGCTCGTAAGCGAAGCTCATCTAAACCATCAAGCTCTTCCAACCTCAGTCGGGCATTATCTTCCTCAGATAGATTATAATTAACTGCTACACGTAGTGAGGGGAGCTCGACCTCCAACGGGAGGACTGCTTCAGTCCCAAAAGCTAAAGCATATGGGGTGGACTGGGTAGGAGTACGGTAGGTAGTCCTATATGCCCATAATGCTTCAGGTAACTTATCATGCCATTCTCTCTTGTTTGCAACAAGGATTTTTCTTATCAGTTGCACAAGAGTCTTATTAAATGCCTCCGCCAAGCCATTGGCTTTAGGGTAGTAAATTGACGAGTATCGCCAATTAATGTTATGGCGGCGGGCAAATCTGGCAATTTTGGTGCTTCTAAAGGACGGGCCGTTATCTGAGATTATACGGCGCGGAACACCAAAGCGATAAACAACGTTATCGCGAAAGAAGCGCATCACATCTTCTGATTTAACTTCCTTAAGTGGGACAGCTTCTGCCCACTTAGAGAAGTAATCAGTGGCGGCTAAAATGAACCTATGACCCTTAGAGGAAGGAGGGTCTATAGGACCCACCACATCCGTGCCCCAGCCCTCAAATGGCCAAGAAGAAACAGTAGGGTGCAACGGATTAGGGGGTTGGTGAATCACCGTGCCATGAATCTGGCACTGGTGGCATCTCTTAGCGTGCTCCATACAATCGTGGATCATAGTCGGCCAGTAGTAGCCAAGGCGTTTAATTCTGCCTTTCATTTTAGGTCCAGACTGATGGGCACCACAAAGCCCTTCATGTATCTCGCTCATGACTCTTTTAGCCTCTTCTTTACTGAGACATCTCAACCACATTTGGTCAAAAGAGCGTCGATACAGAGTTTCATTTACATAGGCGAATGATAAGGCTCTCTTTCTAATTTGAGCAGCGAGAGACTTATCATCTGGAAGCCTACCATGTTTCAAATACTCTATGAAGGGTTCTCTCCAATCTGACTCCTCATCCACAGCAAACACTGCAAGGGTCTGATTGGGAGTAGACAAGTCCGCGGGGCACAGAGCTTGACGATACTGGACAATAATAGACACTGGATTTCCAGTAGGGTCAGCTAATTCTTTTGCTAACTTGGCCAATGCATCTGCTTTTCCATTTTCAGATCTAGGGACCTTGGCCAAAGTTACTTCTGGTATTAAGCTCAGGAGCTCCATTGCTTTATTATGATATGGAATGAGCTCAGGCTTAAGTACTTTGTAGACTCCAGCTATTTGATTGATTATCAGTTGGGAGTCTCCAAAGATCTTCACCCGCGTAAGACTCATCTGAATGGCCAACTCTAACCCCAAAATCAGAGCTTCGTACTCAGCTTCATTATTAGTACGAGGTTCTGATAAACTATAGGAGTACCGTAGAGTATGACCATCAGGAGACACAAAAATCAGGCCTAATCCTACCCTAATTGTAGGAGTTTCATATGGACTTGAAGCTTTAACGGATGACGCACCGTCAAAGTAAAACTCCCAAGTAGGGGACTCCTGTTCATCCACACTCATAATGAATTCATCAGGTAGCTCATCGTTGAGTGGGGAATCAGCAGGGATCGGGTGATCGGCCAAAAAGTCAGCTAGAGCCTGTCCTTTGACGGCCCGCTGAGGAACAAAAGTAATATCAAATTGCAGTAGTATCATAGACCATCGTGCTAGACGACCTGAAAGGGTCGGACGGGTCATTAGGTACTGCAATGGGTTGACTCGAGAGATCAGATTGATCTTATGTGATAGCATATAATGCCTAAGCTTCTGTACCGCGAAGATTAAGGCTAAACATTGCTTTTCTATCGCTGGGTACTTAAGCTCTGCAGGTATTAGTCGCCTGCTGAGGTAGTACAAGGCATTCTCCTTGCCTTCCTCATTCTCTTGAGCCAACAATGCACCTAAAGACTCATCCAGGGCCGTAGTGTAGAGAATCAACGGCCTACCTGGGATAGGTGCAGCTAAAACAGGGGGGTTCATCAGGTAGCGCTTTATGCTCTCAAAGGCCTCCTGACAACTCTCATCCCAATGGAATCGGGCATCCTTCTTCACTAGTGCAGAGAAAGGATGACACCTACCAGAAAGATTGGAGATAAATCTCCGCAAGAAAGCTAGTTTACCCTGAAAGGATCTCAACTGGGTAAGACTCTTAGGGGGTTTTCAAATCTACTATGGCTTGATCATAGAGGGATCTATCTCAATGCCACGGTATCGAACTATGAATCCTAAGAACTTTCCTGCATTGACTCCAAATGCGCATTTTAAAGGATTCATCTTTAAATCAAATTTGCGCAAGCGTTCAAAAACGATTCGCAGATCTCTGAGGTGATCTTCGCGGACCTTGCTTTTGACGACCAAATCATCCACATAGCATTCAACTTGCTCATGTATCATCTCATCAAAGATGACAGTCATGGCACGTTGATAGGTGGCCCCGGCATTCTTGAGACCGAAGGGCATCACCTTGTAACAAAAGACACCTATAGGTGTCCGGAAAGCAGTAAACTTCTCATCCTCGGGGTCCATCTTTATCTGATTGTAACCAGATGAACCATCCATGAATGAGAAGATGCTATGGGATGATGCTATATCTACCATAAGCTCAGGGATTGGGAGAGGAAAATCATCCTTAGGACATGCCTTGTTCAAATCACGGAAGTCGATACAGACTCGTATCTGTCCGCTCTTCTTCCGGACTGGAACAATGTTGGCAAGCCAAGTTGGGTACTTTTCTTCCCTAATGAAACCAGCTTCTATAAGCTTCTTGGTTTCAGCGATCACCTGTTGTTCAATTTCTAACCTCATCCTACGAGGTGCTTGTTTAACAGGGACTGCATCAGGCTTAATGGCTAACTTATGGACTGCTACCTCTGGATTTAGACCAGGCATCTCGGTGTAGTTCCAGGCAAAACAGTCTCTAAACTCTGATAGCAGCTCGATGTATTCTTGAGCCTCTGACTCAGACAGTAGAGCACTATGAAAAATAGGTCTAGGATCTGACTCAGTGCCTAAGTTTACCTCACACAGTTCGTCCATGGCAGAAGCGACGCCATCTTCAAATTCTTGTGGAGCCTCGAGTATTCTATCATCGTCACTATCCGGGTCTTCTTCGTCGGCAAGAGAAACAACCGGATAGGCGTGGGAAACGACATGAATGTTGGCATTACTGGACTGATTTAACCCCATATAACCTACGCCTCCTAGACCTTGGGGGAAATCGGTCCGCCAAACTCGGGCCTGCTGCAGAGCTTCTTCGTCGGGCCAAGTGGAACGAACGAGACCTCGCTCAACAAAGCTCTCTACAGTAGGTGAAAAGTAACGAGGGGCACTCCTGACCTCTATATCCATAGCGGTCTCCTCTAAATCCTGTCTCACAGGACCCAGTGGTGCACCTATACTACGGGGTACAGAGGGACATTCCCTAGGTCGGGCTGGCCCAAATGAATCGTACAAGCGAGGTATGGGGTTGTGGCTACCCCAAATTGTGTCATTGTTATCAACTACATGGGAGTGTCTAGAGATCTCTGACTGGAATCTTCAACTCCTATCCCGCATATCTGATGGGGGGAAGGTTGTCTGGTAGTAGTCTGACGTCGGAAGTCTTCTTCCTCGTCTGAGCTAATATCAATAACCAATCCACCTTCAGGTATTAAATGGCTACGAAGAGTAGGTAGTGAATCATAGCCTACGGAATAGGGAGGTGGTGAAGTGACTGGACGCTGAAGAATATCGATCATTTCATCGTCGGAAGAGTCGGACTCTACAGTCAAAGAAGAAGTGTAAAGGTTAGGGGGAGGAGGTGTACGAGTGTCTTGATTCCGCGGCTCGCGGACCGCAACTCTACCTCTCCCTCTACCTCTACCTCCCCTATCTCTACTAGGGGGAAAGTCGTGCCTCACTGCAAGCTGAGAGGGATCTCCATCAGAATGGGCAGTGGGAACACCTGGCTCAATACCAACCTGTGATGGACCCTGTACTGACGATTGTATAGGACCCTGTGCAGGTGGCTGCGTAGGATCCTGTACAACAGTATCAGGTATCACTGGGGACTGAGTAGGTGGAGCTCTACGAGTCTTCCGAGGTACGTAGTACTCGGCGTCGTCATACATAGAGATCTCATGCACAGAGAAGGGCTGAGTATCTCCAGGAATGGTATACTCAACATCATTCCTCAGAAACTTCATACACTGGTGCAAGGTAGAGGGCACCATTCCATACTCATGGATCCAAGGCCTTCCTAAGAGAGCCTTGTATGAAGTGTCAGACTCAATCACATGAAACTTTGCCTCAGTTAGAAAATTTCCAAATTTCAGAGGCATGGTGATAGACCCTAGAGCTCGCTGGCCTTGGTCATTGAAGCCTTTCAACATGATCTTGTCGGAAGTGAGCTTCAAATGACCTAGGGAGAGGCTCTTCAAAGTTTCATGAGTTAGTATGTTTACTGAAGCCCCTTGATCTATGAGGACTCTGTTCAACTCATAACCATTGACTTCAGCAGTGACATATAAGGGACGATTGTGCTCAGTGGTCCCTAACAGGAGGTCGCGACTAGAGAAAGTGATGCATGGCATGTTGTACAAATGCCATGCCCCATCATCAGGGTCAGAAGTAAAGAATGCCTGGTAGGTCTCTGGTTCAAGCAGGGCTTTTACCAGTGTCTCTCTCAAGTCGGGTGACAACATCAAAGCATCATAGACACTAAGAAGGGAAGGAATTTTCCTTAGGTGAGCCAACACATTGTAATCAACTTCCAGTTGAGGGCCTTTCCCTTTCTCCTTAGGCTGCTCCTGGGAGGAAGGGATAGAGTCATCCTGCTGGGTAATGATATTTTTATCTTTTGTATTTTTAGCCAACCTAGGTGGAAGAACCTTTCCTGAACGCAGATGAACTTCCTGTATTGAGTCATCCTCAACAGGAGATTCCTCTGGTTCAGTGGTGGTGGCAGGTGTTGGTTCTAAGGAAAGTACTGAGAGTGGGTTCTCGGACTCATGCTCTGAATCCATGTAACATCCACCCTCAGGTATTATAAAGACTGGTTCATCTTCATACTCAGACTCAGACTCTTCACTTGAATTATTATAAGAGACATGTAAAACAGTAAAAGAGTGAGTGCTAGTAGAAGTAGAAACAGAACTAGAAGTAAAAGCAGTAGGAAAAGAACACCAGAAGTAGCCAGAATCATCTTCTTCTATTATTTCTTCATCAAATGAAGGGAGAACAAAGTCCTTCAGCGTAAGTGCTGGAAGGAACCCTGTCTTCCCCTCAGAAGTTACAACATACTTTTCTCTTTCATACATTTTCTTGTTACATACATCAGAAGAAAAAGAAATGTGCTCAGTAGGCACTACAACAGAAAGAGAAGAAGAAGAAGGTACAAGTGCCGGAGTAGTAACTGCAGGGGCAACTGTCGACTTGGCCTGTGGTGGCCTCCTCTCAACTGCCTCTGAACTCTGAACTGCACGGTCTATCATCCTCTTGGTCTTCTTGGAGAGTGCTAACTGCCACTCTCCCTCAGAACACTGGGGTAAGCTGCTACTACTGCCCTGACTGTCAGTCTGACTGGGACTGTGGCTGGGACTGGAAACCATCTGAACTGTCTGAGGGCCCTTGCCCCTGGGCTGCACTAGATCGCTGTCCTGGAGGTGTATCTGTCCTGTGGCCATCAACCTCTCAACCTTGTCTTTGAAGACAAAACAATCTTCTAACACATGTCCAACGTATCTGTGGTAAGGACAATAGAGTGGGTGCTCCGTCTGACCCTCTTCCTCCACTCTATTGTTGCTAGGAAAGGTGAGTATGTTCTTCTTAGTAAGGAATTTAAAGATCTTCTTCACACTCTCCCTTTTGAAGGGATATTCCTTACTAAGCTTCTCCTGCAGAAACTGCTGACTCTCTGGAGTCCTACGGGAGGTCCTAGGCTGTGCTGCTGGCTGACTAGCTGAGTGAGACTGACTAGCTGAGCGTGACTGCTGTGGAGGTGCTGAAGTGACTAAGGGCTTCTTGCCCTTATCTGATGGTCCCTGAGTACTGTGAACCTCTCCTCTCCTAGGTGGAGGTGCCCCTGAAAACTCCTGTCGCTGAGGTCTGCGCGAAGGCTGACTCTCAACCTTAGGAGGGACTGCAGCGGGTATGCTGTCCTGTAGGCTGGTGACCTTGGTGAGGAGCTTCTGAAAGGTTCTAATGGTGAAACCCTTCAGGTATGGTGCTATCGGACCATCTATGTTCTTCAACAAGATCTCAACTGCATGCTGCTCCTGTAACTGTGGCTCGCACTGCAAACTGAGATTCCTCCACCTGACTATGTAATCTGTGAGACTCTCTCTAGGACGCTGCCTGGTCACCACTAGCTCTCCCACTGTAACTCTGTGCTCCGTACTGACAAACCTCTGCACAAACAACTGCTCCAGCTCTGCAAAGTCCTGACTGAGTCGTTGGGGAGGTCGGCGTACCAAGCAAACGCCACCCCCGCCAAGCTGCTGACGAACAATCTCAACATCAGGGGATCATTCCCTCCTATGTTGCAGCATATTGCTCGGTACTGAGCTATATGCTGCCTCGGGTTCCCAAACCCGTCAAAAACTCTGAACCTAGGAGGGATGAAACCAGGGGGGTAAGGCTCCTGCTCGTACTCTACTGGGTAAGGACGCCCCTTGCTAACTGACTCTCCAGTCTTCCTAGAGGAAATCGCCTGCTCTACCTTATGGGCTATCAAATCCTGGATCTGACCTGCTGACATCTGAGCTGGCTGACTCTGAACTGAAGTAGTGTAAGGAAGTACCGTAGGTGGTGCTGGGACTGCTCTCTGGACCCTGTCCACTCCTACGGGGTCTACTGTAGCAGGTGGTACTACTGGCTGCTCTCTGGAGGTACTGGTAGCTGCTACACCTGTCACCTGAGGCATCGCCCCCAGAGCTGTCAACTGTGCTGTCATGGCTGCCATGGCTCTGGCCATTTCCGCCATCTGTGTCTGCAAGTGTAGAACGGTAGCATCCGTGTCAACTGATCTGGGAGATCCACCCACCTCGGGCTCTCCCTGCTCATCCTGGTCCTCGGGCTCTCTCTCATCCGAGTGACCTCTACGGGTAATCACACAAACCCGGTGAACTGGTATATCATCCTCCAACTCATCCACTAGTGTATCATCGTTCTCCAAGAAAGAGTGTTGGAGGGCCTCTATGTAGGGACTCATAGGAGAACCGATCCTATGAGGGCTACGGGCTAGCTGTGTCTCATCCCGCTATGGGGATTTATCTGGAGTAGGTACAACATCCTCATCACACATCATCGGGACCGCCTCGGTCTCGGAAGGAACTGCTACGTCCATCAAATCATCTACATCGCCAAACTGCTCTGCATCTGACGGTGGTGCTGCCTCTACTGGCTCAACTGGGTCGACAGGGGTGTCCGCCTGCCGACGCCTCCAAACCCACCTCCTACGGTGGGGTGCTGCACGGGCAACTGGCTGCTCTGGGACTGCAACCTCTGAACTGACCTGAGGCTGGGCAGGCCTCCGCTGCTGTCTCCGTCCTCGACGACGTGGGCATCGTCCTACTACAGGAGCCACGGCTGGCGGCCTAACTACTGGAACTGCAGGCTGCTGGGGTGTCTGCCCCCTCTGCCAACTGTAGAGTCTCCTCGCAGTCTGTCGTCGTAACTGGAAGGTAGCCCGAGAAATCTGACGGAGTAAGCCCTCCCGACTGACGGGCCCTCTGCCACGAGCTAAGCGGACGATGTTCCGAATCCTCTGAGTGAGGGCTCGGACACTAGCGTCCCTGGGTAACCTAGCTCGGGGTAGAGTAGTGGCGACAGGAGGGGCCGCCGATATACGGGCAACATCCTCCTCATCTCCACTATGCGCCAGTGGGGAGAAGCGTCCTCCCTGAACTGCCTCCAACTCGGGGGCTACCATCACCTCTGGAACATGCGCAACAACAACTGGACGTGGCCTCCGCTGCCTGGGAGCCACTCTCCTCTGCCTCTGAACTATCTCATCGTGAACGATGGCATCTGCCATCCGCTGCCTCTCTGTCTCTGACGCAGCTAAACGAAGTCTCCTGTTCCTATTCCTCCTGGCCCTTCTCCCAAGGCCGGAGGTGGAAGAGGAAGGAACATCTGAACCCACTGCCTGGGTGGCAGGGGGAACAGGAACAACTGGAAGTGTCGGGGTCTGCCCAACAACCTCAGGGTGAGAAAGTCGGGCAAAAACAGAAACCCGACCAGTGGAAGGCGAAGGCACCTCGGTCTGGGCACCCCTCTTCCTGGTGGAAGTGGGAGGGGGAACCCGAACACGAGGTACTTCCGCTGGAACAGCGGGAGTAACAGTAGCAGCAGGCTGCCGGCGCTGAGGGGCCGGAGCAACCTGTGCTGCAGGAGTGGCAGGCACTGGACGCCGGACCACTGGACGAACAGGGGGGACTACAGCAGGCTGCCGGCGCTGAGAGGCCGGAGCAACCTGTGCAGCAGGAGCGACAGGCACTGGTCGCCTGACCGCTGGAACAGGAAGTGGCCTAGGCACTGGTCGCCTAGCCACCGGGCGCACTGACTGCGCAGGAACAAGAACAGGACGTGGTGCTCGGACTGGGCGCCGAGCAGCAGGACGTCCAAACGGGCGCATGACTGCGCGTCCTCTCCTCTGGGGAGGAGAGAATGCCGCAGCCTCCGCCGGGGTCGGCCCGCCAAGGGTGACGAAAGCCGAGTCAGTGAAGGAACCAAAAGTGATCCCTCCCACTGGCGGACTAGTGAGCAGTGACTCAGGAAGAGTCACCCGCGCGTCCGAACCAAAGGAAAAAGTAACGGAAGGTACGAAAGAAGCCATGGCACTGCTGCCAAGAAAAGAAAGTGAAAAGGTCAGTAAGAATGTAAATCAAGAACAAATGGACGAGTAAGGATTTGATAGGATAGATAAGAATGGATAAAGGACGGAATAGCCTGCTAGGCTGGAAAGAAGTAGAGTAGGGAAGAAAACCCTAGCTAAGGGAAAGGAACCCTAACTAAGGAGAGACCCTAACTAAGAGTGGGACGGACCTAATCTAAGGAGTACCAATCCCGGAGTACACACAAGAAAAGATAATATATGATCCAAAGATGGAGAGAGAAACTGGTCCCACCGTGGTCGCCAGAAACCTGTGGACCTCCGAAAGAGCACCGCGCGAACGGGCCGATTGGAAGGGACAGATTGGATCGTGCATACGACTAACCATTGAGGATAGAGGCTGACGCCAACACACCTCGATGGGTAGTAATATACACGACCAAAGTCACGGGTTTCCCCCATCCGATGCAAGAGCTCGAATGGGGTTTAGTAGATGTGGGACCAAGTTTCCCACGGGCGCAAGCCCCCGTGGTTAATTACATCCCAGGCCGGAGCCTGAGAAAACTCTCGATTAAGGATCATACATTATCCTCTCCTAAAGTGGGATCGGCACAAGGGTATAGACTAGGAAATCCTACTCAAAGGGAAGAAAGGTCCGAAGGGCTGAATCGACATGCGTGGCTCATACCAGCATTCGGAGGCTCTAGGGTACTAAAGAGAAACTGGAAGAAAAAAATCAAACACTCAATCACATGCGTGAGAGAAGGATGGAGGTGGCGTCATCCTGTGACGCAGATAAGTAGGATTTAGGGTCCCTGAAAAGAAGGGACCTACCTACTATTTAAGGCATACTACGAGACCGAATGTAGTAGCCTCGAATCCTAAATCTAGGTTTGGACTTAGTGTTCGACACACACTAAGACCAGTGTCCTAGCTAATGCGATGCAAAATCTGGACTTATCCCGGCCTGGATTGGGGGAGCCAGCTAACCACCTAATCGCTTCAAAACCATGCTATCAGGTCAATTATGAAAGATGGGTGGGAGGTACAGTTTATTGGAAAGAGGACCGACATCTAGAGAATTTCCTAAGTGGTCCTGGAACTTATGTTGGGTGAATGCCCCTAGCTAATGCAATTAAATTTTAATTAAATTGATTTCTAATGCAATGCATGCTAGTTGAAATGTCAGCTCATGAATGCTTTGGATTTTAAAAACAGGCTTAATATAAAATAATTTTTAGAAAAGACTGAGTCTCCCTAGGTCCGGCACTTCATCCTCATAGGCCAGATTATCCGGACTCTACCCGCAGGCAGGGAGATGTCTTATTAGAAGGAGAGAGAAGATGCAGTAATATGCATGCGACCCCGGACGGTTCCGGCAGTTCCCTAGGTTCGTTAAGTTTCTATGTTATTTAAAACTTAAATATTAAATTTTGGTTATGAGTATAAAAGATTTTTCAGTCCTTAAAGAGCCTAATACGATCCAGGCGAAAACAAGAGCGGCATGCAAGAAAGAAACCTAGAAAAAGCAGGTAATTCTACTGCGCAATCAGGTAAACACATCAATATAAATCCAACTAATCAAGTAAATGTCCATAGGCCAACTGCCCTTTAATTACAACCCAGGGTATGCAGAAAAGTAAAGTGGCCGGGCACCACTGCCAACAACCCGGATTTCTAAGCCTATGACAGACGCCAACAACTTTGAGTGGGATATTGGGTCTTCAATCTTCAATATCTTCAATCTCCTGGGTATCCTCTCCTTGGACTCCTTGGATCACTCCTCCTTGGACTCCTTGGATCCGTCGTGGCTTGAATATCCAAACGAAGAAACAATTCCCCCAATATGGAGGTATTGCTTTTTCTCTTTGGATATCTAAAGCCATCCAGCTCGATCTTCCAAATGGAAGAAGACTCTCCCCTTAGGGATGCCTTCCTCTTTTAGAATTCAAGCTGGATAAGAATATCCCAACTCAAAGGTTGTTTTCACAACTCTTAACAATTATTACATACAAATTTACATTTATTGAAAAAGCAGTAAATTCTAAATCACCTGCAAGGTTATCCTAATAATCATCCCAAGCAGTTTATATGAAAATGAAAATGCTAACACCATTGACCCTGTGCCAAGCCATGCTCTGAGGGCTAAGCAGCTCCATCTGTAGCAATTATAATTATTTAATAATTTTAGCCCTCATTATATCAGGGGGGCTGAGCAAGCACCTGCATAAGACAATATTAGAAATCATAACGGTGCCCCCCTTTTCTTAGCTTGAGCATGGCCACCTGCATAGAAGAACAGTATATATATATATGACGTTCCTAACCTAGGGGTAAATCTAGCGCCCATCACATCACAGAGTGCAAGAAAAGTAAGCAAACACAGCAATTCAATTTTCAAACAGCATGCAGTGAAAACTACGAAAAGCTCCGGCACACAGCAAAAATAAAACCCAGCGGCCTAACCTAGATCTAGAAGTGGTGTCCTAGCAAACCATTCTATGTGTGTGTAAGGCTAGTGTGGTTTGGATAGATCCTAAGTGGGATAGTTAGTTGAAATTATCTAGAGTTCAGGTATGTTGGGGGTCTAAAAAGGATGTTTTAATTGAAATTCAAATATTAGTGAATTAGATCCATTTTGATTATTTTTATTTGTTGATCAGTTTTAAGAACTAAGGGTATTCATATTTGAAGTTTGAATTGTATTAGCCAATTTTGGAAAGTTCTAGGTCCTCCTAGGAACTAGACTAAGGGTCCAAAAAGTCACTATGAGAAAAAAGGCTAAGTCTGGGTCTCCTATCACCTTAGGAAAATACTAGACCTTAATACGAGTAGTTAGACAGGTAGTAGCTGAAATCGGAGCTTCCTATCCAAAGTTATGAATTTTCTAAGTTTCGGGCCCTAGATTGTAGGCTGGGGTTGACCAAAAAGTTGACTTTCTAATCTAGGCCATTTTCTGGAAACCTAAGATTTTCAATAAATACTAGGCCTTAATTGGAGTCTAATGCAAGTGAGTTTGCCTAATTTGGAATTTTCTACAATTAGTTATGAATTTCTAAAGATAGGGTATTTAAGGGAATTTTCTAAATTTTAACTAGGAAAGGGCCTTTTTTACTATTTTGATCCAAATGAGCTCCAAACTGATTGGAATCACTCCCAAAAGTCAGGGATGACCTGAGAAAGTGATCCCAAGTATTTGGAGAAAATTTGGGATTTTTGATAATTTTTAATAATTTATTAGGGGCAAAAAGGTAATTTCCACCTATGGTCAAATTGTGGGTCAACCTGAAGTCAAACTAGGGAGCCCTATTTATCTAAGGTCAAGGGTCATATTCTGGTCAGTTTGAGGTATTATGGGTAATTTTCTGACCTATGGTGTATTTATTGTAATTTCGGAAGGTCTCGGGGCCTAATTAGCAGGTTAATTAGGGTTAGTTAACTAAGGGGTCTAACAAGCCCTAAAAATTCCTAGAAAATTCAGGGAGGTTTATGATGTCACTAAGTTTAAATGTTGAAGTTTTCATGTCAGTTCTGGGATCTATCCTAGCTCCTAGAAAACTTCTAAGTTCGCTAGACAGGTCCTTAATTTTGTCCTTAGGGTGTCACTACGTTGTAGGAGTTTAAAGTGATGTTTACACTAACCCTCGGGATAATAAATGCATGGGAGTACAGTAAATAAATAAACACACCATGTCCTTAGATCTAGGAGAACCTAAACTAAGTGGTGGTAGTGCGACGACCTACACATGCAATCTACGAAAGATAAAAAAGGAAAGACACCTAAAGAAGGATTAGTGAATGATTGGGACTCAACCATTCACTAACCCACTCCCCCATGATTGCTCTTCACACATAAGAACCATGTCTAAAATTTCATACGATAGCGGGTCTCCCAAAGTTAGAATTTAGGTATAAGTAGTTTTAAAATAATTTAAAAGTACTTATAGATATAAATATATTTTTGGAAAATAAAATAATTGAAAATAATTCAATTCATAATACATAAGTATAGGGAAACCCGCTGACCACCCAATCGAGGTTTCAAAATAGTTTGAAAATAATTTTTAGTTTAAAAATAATTAGTATGATAATTAATTTAAATAATATTAAAATAACCGAATCATAGGATAAAACAGAAAAACAGTCAAGACAGCCAAAATCAAGGGCTGGAAATGGTTCCGAAACATAAAGCTCGTCTTGCTGAAAAGAACGAGGGGTCGCACATCAAAATCCGACTTAAAACGGCGAAGATACGAATTTACGAAGTTTAAATATAATAAAATAATATTTTAAAATAGTGCAGTTTCACTGTTTTTGAAATGACAGAAAATACAGACAAAATTTTCATCTAAAATAGTTTTAAAATATGCAGAATTCAGAGTACATCCAAAACAAGTTGCTGTGCGTCGACAGCGGACTTAAAACGACAAAGTTATGTAATTTCGAAGTTTAAAGGAATACGATAAATAATTTTAAAATAATGCAGCTGACTGTTTTAAAAATAATTGCACACAGACCCAAAATTTGAGCCCAAACCTTTAAAACAATGTGCAGAATCTAAATACGCTCAAAACAAGACGTTGTGCGTCAAAATCGAATCGAAAACGAGAAAGATAATTTTGGAAGTTTAAAGGGCATTAAAGCCTTAAAAATAATAAATAATAATAATAATAATAATAATAATAATAAGCATAATAATACTAGGTTTTTCAAAATAACAGAAAGTAATAAATAGAATAATTAATAATAATCAATAATAATAGTATATTAAACAATGAATTCAAAATAATCCAAAAAAAGGTGCTGTTCGACAGCGGGCTAATAAAAACGAATTATTAATTTTATAAAAAAAATTTTTATCACAGGTAGAGGACTGAAAATACGAAATAAATTCGAGGTATTATACGTGAACAGAAAGATAAAAACGGACGAAAAAATGAGCATTTTTGATTTTTCTTGATTAAAATATACTTAAAAAAAAATTTTAAAAATAAAAAAAAGGGCGGCGGGACCCACACGCGTGGCGGGCGCGGATTGGCGCCGCGATCCCGCGGTTCGGCGCAATCATTGCCAATGATTGCGCCGCCGCGCAATCATTGGCAATGATTGCGGCGGCGCGGAATCAGTGCCGCGGCACTTTCGGCACAGTTGAGCGGACGGCGGGGATCACGCCACGTGGCCCACGGAAGACTTCGGATCTGATCCGACCGTTGATGCGGTCCGATACATGGGAACCGAAACCCTATCGACTCGTTCTCTCGATTCGGATGGACGAAACGCGACGAAATTTTAGATACTAGTGAAGAGCATCAATGGGGGATTTTATTTGAATTAAATATGCCTAATACGACGCTAATTAACCCTAAGTGTTCTAACTAGGGTTTATATACCTCAATCCACACGGTGGATTCGGGAGATCTTGGGCTCGTTGGACTCGTGGACTCTCCAGGAACAACTTCCTAGTTGACGTCGAGATCCAACGCACGCTCGATCGACGGGATGAAGCCTTGGAAGGAATTTCGTCTCGGGTTCGCCGGAGGATCGCCGCCGGCGGGGTCTAAGCGTCGGGATTTGGTCGAGGGAGATGAGGGGAAGTCCAAGGAACTCTCACACGAAAGTTCTCGGGCTTTGGGAGGCTAGGGCTCAAGAATTTTGAAAAAGGATCTAATTCTTCTCTCAAATTTCTCCTATTTAAACTCCTAGACCTAAGGGGAACGGTTAGGATTGCATTAGGAGGGAAAAGGGGCGGTTTTAGGACGTGGGTTCCAATTCAAAACGAAGGGGAATTCATTATTAATAGGCTTTAATAGGCATTAATGGGTGATTTTGACCTATTTAGGACTTGATTTGACCAAGTCAAACTTGACTTGGTCAAACCAGTCAGCCAGCTCTAGTCAACCTGGGTTGATGGAGGTTGACTGGGTCCAAGCCAAGAGAAATCCAAACTCTGGAATCTTAGATTTGGGCTCTAGGAAGTGGGTCAATAGTGGTCAACCCTGGTTGACTTGGTCAATCGGGTTGACCTAGGGTCCAAGTCCAGGCTCAACAGACTCGACTCGACTCACTGAACCTATTGGAGAGGGTCTTGGGGTCTGACTTGGTCAATTTGACCAAGTCAACCCTCCAAGCCCAATTCTGGGCAAAATCAAGGTCAACAGGCGGTGGTTGCAAACTCCACGTGCCTTGTTTCTGAAGAGCCATAAATTCATCGGACATAGCTTTTCGCCAGCACTCATGCTTGAGTGCTTGATGAACTGTATTCGGAGTAATCGTGGATTGAGAGACGGTGTGCAAATCATAAATGATTTTAGGCTTTAAATGCCCTGTTTTCTGTCTCGTTTGCATGTGATGAATAGGAACGGCTGGAAGAGGAATCTCTGGTACAGAGATAGGAAGTGACAAGTCACTATGAGTTGTAGAATTCAGAAATGTGTGAGGAGTAGGAGAAGTTAATGTTTGAGGTATTTGTGGTGACTGAGGCTGTAGAGAGTTAGAAATAGATGAAATGTTTATTGGTGGTATGGAAATGGAAGTTGGAGTGAGAAGAAACGGATTTGAAGGTGGACTTGAGATAGTAGGAGAAGGTGTAGATTGAGTAGATGCAAAGGGAAAGATATGTTCATAAAAAACAACGTGACGAGAGACAAGAATTTTGTTTGTGGTCAAACTTAAACAACGATATCCCTTGTGCATTGATGAGTATCCTAGGAAAATACATTGATGGGAGCGAGGTGATAGTTTATTTTTAGTCAGAGGTTGAAGCCATGGAAAGCACAAACCCCAAAGGTTTTGAGATGTGTGTAAGAGGGAAGTGTATGATGTAGAAGTTGATAGGGAATATTAAGATTATGAGATTTTGTGGGTAAAATATTGATGAGGTAATTTGAGGTGAGGAGAGCCTCAGCCCAAAATTTATGAGGTAATGAGGAGGCATGGAGGAGGGCTCGGCTTGTTTCAAGAAGATGATGATGCTTGCGCTCGGCAAGACCATTTTGTTCCGGAGTATAGGGACAACTGAATTGATGAGTTATACCATTTTTCAACAAGAAGGTCCGAAAAGAATGATTGGTATACTCACCTCCTCCATCAGTCCGAATGATTTTAATAGAAGTATTAAAGGAATTTTTAACCATTTGAAGAAAATGTTGAAATTTTAAGAACACCTCATCCTTGGAGTGCAATAGATAGAGCCAAGTATAACGAGTATTATCATCAATAAAAACAACATAGTATCGAAAACCAGTAATTGAAGACACAGGTGCTGGTCCCCAAACATCTGAATGTATTAATTGAAAAGGTTTGAGTATATTGCTTGTAGATAAAGAGAAGGGTAGTTTGTGGCTCTTGGCCACATTACATGAGGTGCACAAAAAGGTACTAGAAGGTATACATATAGAAGGGACTAAAGATGCTAAAACTTTTATGTGGACCTCCGAAAGAGCACCGCGCAAACGGGCCAATTGGAAGGGACAGATTGGATCGTGCATACGACTAACCATTGAGGATAGAGGCTTTCACCAACACACCTCGATGGGTAGTAATATACATGACCAAATCACGGGTTTCCCCCATCCGATGCAAGAGCTCGAATGGGGTTTAGTAGATGTGGGACCGAGTTTCCCACGGGCGCAAGCCCCCGTGATTAATTACATCCTAGGCCGGAGCCTGAGAAAACTCTCGATTAAGGATCATACATTATCCTCTCCTAAAGTGGGATCGACACAAGGGTATGGAATAGGAAATTCTACTCAAAGGGAAGAAAGGTCCGAAGGGCTGAATCGACATGCGTGACTCAAACCAACATTCGGAGGCTCTAGGGTACTAGAGAGAAACTGGAGAAAATCAAAATCAAACATTCGATCACATGCGTGAGAGAAGGATGGAGGTGGCGTCATCCTATGACGCGGATAAGTAGGATTTATAGTCCCTGAAAGGAAGGTACCTACCTGTTTTGATTAAAAAAAAATATTTTTCTTTAAGTATATATAGTTTTGAAAATATATTTAATTATCTTTGGGAAGATTAAATTTTAAATTCTAGTTTTGAAATCTAACACAACATTAGGAACGATATATCATCCCAAACTGGGAGAATATCATTCACTAATTGGTTCAAATTTCAAAATTTTAAAGTTATCCAAATTATTGTAGCCAAATTCAAAGTTGTTTGGCTATGTTAATCTGGATGAAAGATCATTAATTCCATAATCAAATCCACGATAATTATTGATATACCTTTCCAAAGAAAGGAGATATCAATCATTATCGATCATTTGAAAATGACGATAATGATCGTTGTATTTTAAATTTCCCAAAAATAATCAATTAGAGATTTTGAAAGGTTTTGATTTTGAAAATTAGATCTGGGTTACTAAATCTCCTACGAGCGCAAGCCCTCGTAGTTAATTACATCATAGGAAATCAAAATTTCCTACGAAAACTCTCGATTAAAATAGCGGTGTAAATTTTATTTAAGATTTTCAAAGATCGATATCAAAGGAAGAAAAAAGTTAGAATTTTCAATCGGGATTGGATCAAGGTTGAACACTTATTTCTAGAGTCAAAGGAAGAAAGGTAGGAGATGTTTTAGGATTCTGAATTACTTCAGAAACACCTCAGCCTATCCTAAGTGTCGGGCTCGAATTTGATTGAAAGAGATATTTGGTTTAAGTGATCAATTTTATTAGAAATTTGGGATTCAATTCCCGGAAATTGAGGTCTTATGGCCCGAGCCAACCTCAGAACCTAAGTCTAAATTGGGCACTAACAATTAGCACCCCGAACCTAGCTAGTGCAATACGAATCTGGTCTTACCCCGGCCTGGATTGGGGAGCCAGCTAAACCACCTAAACGATTTTAAAATATGAATCCGGTCTTTTTATGTAGAGTGGTCGGGACGTTATTTAAGAAAAGTATTTGAGAACGGGACCGACATCTAGAGCAGATCCTAAATGGTCCCTTAAACTTATGTTGGGTTTGATGCTTAAGCAAATGCAATTAAGGGTTAAAAGGTTTTTTAAATTAGTTGCTAAAATGATGCATGCTAATCGACTCAATTAAAAGGTTGAATTTGAATGAATGCTATGAAATGAAAACTTCCGGCGATCCCGGGCTTACTTCTTAAATTCGTTAGAGTTTCTATGTGAGCTTAAAGTTTTTAATTTGATTTAAGTAGAAAAGTTTTATTAAGTCCTTAAGAGCCTACGATCGAATTCCAGGTCAAATCAAAATCGGCACGCAGGTAAAAAGACTAGAAAAGCAGGTATCTCTAATGCGCAATCAATTTAAATAAATCAATCAAATTAAATATATCAAATTGAATGTCCGTAGGCAAGTGCCCTTTATTATTACATCACAGAATTTTGCAGAAAATTAAAGTGGTCGGGCACAACTGACTACAACCCGGATTTCTAGTCATAAGACTCAAATAACTTTGAGAGTGGGTCTTCTCGTTATCCACTTTTTCATCCTTCTGCTGCTTCTTGGATCGTCGGGTCCGGATATCCAAATGAAAAGAAACTCCCCCTTGAACGGGGTGTTATCTTTCCTCTTTGGATATTCCAAAGTTATCCTAATTTGGATCTCCAAATGGAGAGGGACTCTCCCCTGAGGGATGTCCCTTCCTCTTTGGATTCCAAATTGGATGTTACCCCATCTCAAATCACTTGAAATTACAACACAAATCAAATCAAATTTACATTAATCAAAATTGAAAAATCTAGACTCGATCCTGCAGGGTTATCCTAATAATCAACATTTATATATACAGTCCCAAGCAGTTAATATTTGATCTCAAGCAGTTGATATATAAATCTCAAGCAATTAATATATTTGAAATTTAAAATGCTCAACAAATTGCAGTAAATAAACAATCAATCAATTCTAAACTAGCAAACAGCATGCAGTGAAAACTCGAAAAACCCGGTATACAACAGAAAAGTAAACACCGGCCTAGCCTAAAACTAGAGTTGGTTGTCCTAGCAAACCATCTATAGTGTGTGAGGTAGGTCGTGTGGTTTGGATATATCCTAAATAGGATCATTAGATTGAAGTTGATTAAGGTTCTGGTTGGTTGAAAGGCTTAAGGGATTTAAATTTGAGTTTAAGTATTAATGACTTGAAGATAATTTTAAAATTGATTCTTAATTATTTGTTGAATACCACCTTTGTTTCACACCGAGGCCGTGAAGTTTATTTCACCTTCCTTGGGGCTAAGTTAATAGCCTCGTAGGCCTGGGTTACCCAGTGGTACCCAATATAATTAAGTGATTTGATTTGATTAAAATTTGAAAGTTAATGAATTTTAATTAAGGTTGGTTGATTACTGATTTTAAGGGTTAATTAGAAATTTCTGGAGTTTTAGAGGTGATTTTGAGTTTTATTGATTTTTATGAATATTTTAATCATTTAATTAAGGGGTTGAAAATTAACTTTTTAATTAAAAGTGTTTTCTGGAAAGTTAACATTTTATTAAAATACTAGACCTCACTACGATCAGTTAGAGGGTAAGTACATTGAAATTGGATTTTTCTAGATTTAGTTACGAAGGTTTGAAGTTTTGAACTAGTTTTGACCTAGATTTAACCGGTTTGTTGACTTTTTGAATTTGATGTCTTTCTGGAATTTTAACATTTTTTATAAATACTAGGAGTTATTATGAGTTGAATGCAAGTGAGTTTGGGTGATTTGGATTTTTCTGGAATTAGTTATGTAGGTTTGAAATTTGAGGTATTTAATGAATTTTGAAAATTACTTAATTAGAGGGTCCTTTTTGTGATTTTACTCCAAATGAGGTCCCAACTCCTTGAAATCAGCTCCAAAGGTCAGGAACGACCTAAGGAGAGATTCCCAAGTGTTTGGGAAGTTTTTGGAATTTTTAATAATTATTAATTAATTATATTAATTAAATATTCAATTTTACTTAAAATTTAATTAAGGTTTAATTTGCTGTCAAATCAAAGGGCTTTCAATTTTCTTTTATTAAGGTTTGAATTCTGGTGAGTTAGAGGTCTTAAGCATATTTTTTGAGTTTAATATTGATTTATTACATTTTCTGGAAGGTTTAATGGCTTAATTAAGGCTTAAACTTGGGAAAATTAATTAAGGGGACTTAATGGCTTCTAAAACTAGTAAAAAAATTTCTAGTGGCTGTACATGTCACTAAGTTTGAGTGTTTGAAGTTTCAAATTAAAATGATATGTATCCTAATTTCTAGAATTTCTCTAGGTTTACTAGACATAGGTCCTTAATTATTGTCCTTAATGACACTATGTTGTAGGTTTGCAATCAATGTCATTCTAACCCTTGAACATAACATATATATAAGCATGCATAGCCATGATCAATTCCTAAATCTAAGAGAGCCTTAGACTAGGTGCACGTGTGTGTAACCTACAAAAAATTAAAGTACATTTTGAATAATTGAAAATAAAGCTCAAATAATGAGTAATCAACAAGTTAATTACTCATTAGCTAGTCCCCATTAAATAAATTCAATCAAATTCAATCTATGATTAAAATTTCAAGTCAAACTCAAGGTATTTGAAAGGAAACTAAATATGCATACAAATTTGAAATGAAATGATTTTAAAATTATATATAAAATAAATACTATAATTTTAATGATTTAAATGAATATCAAATTATGCTCAAATAACTCTAGAAAAAAGTTCTGGAAGTTCAAAATGGATTAAAATACTTCTCTTAGAATTTTGATAATATTTAGATTTATTTTAATTAAATAATAATTAAAATAACCAAATAATTAATATTTAAAATTATTTAAAATATATAGAATATTTTAATTCCATTTATTTTTAAATTAAAGGCCTTGAAAATCCGAGCAATTTGATATATAATACTTAATTTTTTGAAAAATATTTAATTTTTAATAATTTTTTGAAGTTTCTGGTAATTAAAATAATCAAAACACTAATTAAACCTTAATTAATTCGATATGGCGGCGGGATGCACACGTGGCGCGTTCGGGTTGGTCCAGCGCAAAAGCGGCAGTCAGAGCAATCATTAGAAATGATTGCGGGAGGGTCCCACGCGCTTTCACGCGGCAGCGAACGATTGGGCCACGCGGACGGCGGCGGGCACATGGGTCCCGCCACTTAACCAGCGGGGGACCTTGCCGAGCCGTTAGATCCAACGTGATTGAATCCGACGGTCGGGATCAGATCTCGCATCTGATTTCAATCCAGCGGGATCGAACGGTCCAGTTTGATCCCGCGGTTTCGAATGGACGTTGAGGATCTCGCCAGCTCGTAATCCATACGGACAGTAGATACACGCGGTTGTATGGACCGCGGGATGACGAGATCCGAGCCGTTGATCGCCAAATCAACGGCTCACAAAACGTACACCTGCAGCAGTCTACCGAGTCTCCCTAGAATACGTTTTTTGCCTTGTTCTTTCGATCCAGACGGTTAAAGTTCATGAAATTTTAAACAGAGATACTAGGAATGAACATAATTAATGGGGAGTTGATTTTATAGCTTAATACATATTATAGAAAAACGTAGTTAATCTAGTGTACTTAGACCTAGGGTTTGAATTTTACCTTGATTGGATTGACGGATTTTGATGCTTTAGGGCTCGTTGAACTTGTTGATCGTCCTAGATCATTTCTCCAGAAGACTCCAAGGGATGAAGAGGTCTGGATCTCGAGCTATCAACCTGGGACGGTTTTCGAGCTCGGTTTGGCCAGAATCTCGCCGCCGGCCGCCGTCAATCGCCGGGTTTTGGGTGGAGAAATGTAGAGGAAGGTCCCTAGAGCCAAAACGAAAAGTGATATCGTTTGGAGAGTTTGAGTGTGGAGAGAGAATGCTCAAGTGAGAATGACGGCTCAATTCCTAGGGTTTTCCCTATTCAAACCTCTCCAGCTTGAATGGACGGTCCTGATCGACTAGAGGGCATGCTAGGATGCTTCCACGTGTCCTAGAGCAGTTGGAAAGGCTGGGAGAAGGACAGTGAGGTGGAAAGCCTCTCTTGGTCCCCACTTGAGCACATGGAATGATTTGGGGCCATTGGATTTAGATCCAAAGGCTGGAGTAAACCCTAGGAAGCTTCTAGAGTGGTTCAAAGCTGCTGGAATGAGCTGGAGTGGTTTGGATTAGGATAGATTAGGTTTAAGAGGGGTTTTGACCAAGTTTGACCCCTCTTAATCCTTGATTTGACTATTTGACTGGTCCAATGCCACTTGGACTGGTGAGGTGGCAAGGAGTAGAGTGTATTGAATGTTGGTTGCTAGGTTTGGAGCTAGGGATTGAAGCTTGAGGTGTTTTGACCATGTTTGACCACACCTAAAGCCATTTAGACACCTTGTTGACTGTTTGACTGGTCAAACAGTCAACTTAGGCTTAGGTGGACATGGAGAGAACATTGTTTGCTGGTTGAAATAATTTGAAGAAGGCTTGCAAGTAAAGGGTTAGAGTTTAAGCATATGAAGAAAATTTTAAGGTAGTTTGACCAAATTTCAAGTAGTTGACTTGGTCAATCCAAGGTCACATGACTCATGATAGGTTCAAACATATTTGAGTCACGTATTGGAAATAATTCAAAGAGTTTTGAAAGTTTGATTGAATCATAGCTAGGGCATGTCTAGGCTATGGATTCGAATTGAGTTTTGAGTTTAGATTATTGGATTTGAGTCATCCATGTCATTCATGATCATTTGGATGATCATGAGTAATAGGATAAGGTAGAGCTAGCTCAAAGGTGTAGTCAAGGTTTGAACTAGATTTGAAATCACGATATATTTAAAGTCTAGATTCGATTGAAATTTGAATTGAATTAAGGTTTGGATTGGCCTTAAATTAAGTTTGATTTGAAGTTTGAATTGATCTGAGATCTAAATTAATCTCAAGGTCTGGATAGATCTAAGGTCTAGGCTGCTCCTAAGGCATGAGAAGATCACAGGGTCTGGATTTAGAAAGGTCTTCTAGAACAGGTCCTAAGATCTGAAGTCTAGAAGAGTCTTAAGATCTAGATTTGTCTGGAGAAATTCTAGGATATAGAGTAGAACCTAGGATCTAGAGTCTAGAAGAGATTTAGGATCTAGATGGATCCTAAGGTCTAGATTGAAGTCGGGTCAGGCTTGATCTGGAGTCTGGATGGGTCCCTAGTGACCTCATAAAAAAATGAGGTCAACACTACCTACTATTTAAGGCATACTACGAGACCGAATGTAGTAGTCTTGAATCCTAAATCTAGTTTGGACTTAGTGTTCGACACACACTAAGACCAGTGTCCTAGCTAATGCGATGCAAAGATCTGGACTTATTCTGGCCTGGATTGGGGGAGCCAGCTAACCACCTAATCGCTTCAAAACCATGCTATCAGGTCAATTATGAAAGATGGGTGGGAGGTACAGTTTATTGGAAAGAGGACCGACATCTAGAGAATTTCCTAAGTGGCCCTGGACTCATGTTGGGTGAATTCTCCTAACTAATGCAATTAAATTTTAATTAAATTGATTTCTAATGCAATACATGCTAGTTAAAATGTCAGCTCATGAATGCTATAGAAGTTTAAAAACAGGCTTATAGAAAATAATTTTTTAGAAAAGACTGAGTCTCCCTAGGTCCGGCACTTCATCCTCATAGGCCAGATTATCCGGACTCTACCCGCAGGCAGGGAGATGTCTTATTAGAAGGAGAGAGAAGATGCAGTAATATACATGCGACCCCGGACGATTCTGGCAATTCCCTATGTTCGTTAAGTTTCTATGTTATTTAAAACTTAAATTTTTAAACATTAATTACGAGTAGAAGAATTTTATAGTCCTTAATGAGCCTAATACGATCCAGGCGAAAACAAAAACGGCATGCAAGAAAGAAACCTATAAAAAACAGATATTTCTAAGCGCAATCAGGTAAGCATATCAATATAAATTCACAAACTAATCAAATAAATGTCCATAGGCCAACTGCCCTTTAATTACAACCCAGGGTATGCAGAAAAGTAAAGTGGCCGGGCACCACTGCGAACAACCCGGGTTTCTAAGCCTATGACAGACGCCAACAACTTTGAGTGGGATATTGGGTCTTCAAATCTTCAATATCTTCAGTCTCCTGGGTATTCTCTCCTTGGACTCTTTGGATCATTCCTCCTTGGACTCCTTGGATCCGTCGTGGCTTGAATATCCAAACGAAGAGACAATTCTCCCCAACATGAGTGTATTGCCTTTTCTCTTTGGATATCTAAAGTCATCCAGCTCGATCTTCCAAATGGAAGAAGACTCTCCCCTTGGGGATGCCTTCTTCTTTTAGAATTCGAGCTGGATAAGAATATCCCAACTCAATAGTTGTTTTCACAACTCTTAACAATTATTACAAATAAATTACATGAATTGAAAGCAGTAAATCTAAGAATCCCTGTAAGGTTATCCTAGTAAAAAGCATCCCAAGCAGTTTATATAGAAATAAAAATGCTAACACCATTGACCCTGTGCCAAGCCATGCTCTTAATTATGAGGGCTAAGCAGCTCCATCTGTGCAGTTATAATTATTAATTTTAGCCCTCATTTTTATTTAGGGGGAGCTGAGCAAGCACCTGCATAAAACACATCATTAGAAATCATGACATTGCTCCCCCCTTTTATCAGCATGAGCATGACCACCTGCACGGAAGAACAGTATATATATAGCGCTCCTAACCTATGGGTAAGTCTAACGCTCATATCTAGAGTGCAGAAAAAGTAAGCAAACACACCAATCATTTTTCAAACAGCATGCAATGAAAACCACGGAAAGCTCCGGCACACAGTAGAAAATAAAACCCAGCGGCCTAACCTAGATCTAGAAGTGGTGCCCTAGCAAACCATTCTATGTGTGTGTAAGGCTAGTGTGGTTTAGATAGATCCTAAGTGGGGTAGTTAGTTAAAATTGTCTAAAGTTCAGGTCTGTTGTAGGCCAGAAAAAGAAATTTTTGTTGAAATTAAAATATTAGTGAATTAGAGTGTGTTTTAATTGTTTCAATTCGTTAATAAATTTTAAGAGCTTAGGGTATTCATATTTGAAGTTTAAATTGTATTAGCCAATTTTAAAAAGTTCCGGGTCCTCCTAGGAACTAAACTGAGGTCCAAAAATTCACTATGAGAAAAAGGCTAAGTTTGGGATCCCTAACACCTTAGAAAAATACTAGACCTTAATACAAGTAGTTAGACAGGTAGTAGGCTGGAATCGGAGTTCTCTAGGCAAAGTTATGAACTTTCTAAGTCTCGGGCCCTAAATGAACTACGGTTGACCAAAATGTTGACTTTCTAATCTAGGTCAATTTCTGGAAACCTAAGATTTTTAATAAATACTAGGCCCTAATTGGAGTCTAATGCAAGTGAGTTTGCCTAATTTGGAGTTTTGTACAATTAGTTATGGATTTCTAAAGATCGGGGTAATTAAGGGAATTTTCTAAATTTCCTAATAAAGGGCCTTTTTTTACTGTTTTGCTCCAAACAAGCTCCAAACTGATTGGAATCACCACCAAAGATCGGAAATGACCATAGAAAGTGATCCCAAGTGTTTGGAGAAAATTTGGGACTTTTAATAATTCTTAATAATTTATTAGGGGCAAAATGGTAATTTCTATCTATGATCAAATTAGGGGTCGACCTGAAGTCAAACTAGAGAGCTCTATTTATCTAAGGTCAAGGGTCAGATTCTGAACAAATCAAGCTATTATGGGTAATTTTCTGACCTAATATGTAATTATTGCATTTTTCGGAAGGTCTCGGGGCCTTATTTAACAGATTAATTATGGTTGGTTAATTAAGGGCTCTAAAAGCTCCTAGAAATTTCCAGAAAATTCAAGGAGGTTTATGATGTCACTAAGTTTAAATGTTGAAGTTTTTGTGTCAATCCGGGATCTATCCTAGCTCCTAGAAGACTTCTAAGTTTGCTAGACGGGTCCTTAATTTTTGTCCTTAAGGTGTCACTACGTTATATGGGTTTAAACTGAAGTTCATACTAACCCTCAAGGTAGTAAATGCATGGAGTACATAAACAAAATAAACACGCCATGTCCTTAAATCTAGGAGAGCCTAGACTAAGTGCTTGTGGTGTGACGACCTACACATGCAATCTACGAAAGATAAAAAGAAGTAAAGACACCTAAAGAGATGATTAGTGAATGATTGGGACTCAACCATTTACTAACCCACTCCCCCATGATTTCTCTTCACACATAAGATCCATGTCTAAAATTTCATACGATAACGGGTCTCCCAAAGTTAGAATTTAGGTATAAGTAGTTTTAAAATAATTTAAAAGTACTTATAGATATAAATATATTTTTGGAAAATAAAATAATTAAAAATAATTCAATTCATAATACATAAGTATAGGGAAACCCGCTGACCACCCAATCGAGGTTTCAAAATAGTTTGAAAAATAATTTTTAGTTTAAAAATAATTAGTATGGTAATTAATTTAAATAATATTAAAATAACCGAATCATAAGATAAAACAGAAAATAGTCAAGACAGCCAAGATCAAGGGCTGGAAATGGTTTCAAAACATAAAGCTCGTCTTGCTGAAAAGAACGAGGGGTCGCACATAGAAATCCGACTTAAAACGGCGAAGATACGAAATTTACAAGTTCAAATACAATAAAATAATATTTTAAAATAGCGCAGTTTCACTGTTTTTAAAATGACAGAAAGTATAGACAAAATTTTCATCTGAAAATAGTTTTAAAATATGCAGAATTCAGAGTACATCCAAAAGAAGGTGCTGTGCGTCGACAGCGGACTTAAAACGACAAAATTATGTAATTTTGAAATTTAAGTATAATAAAAAATAATATTTGAAAATAATCCAGTCTGCTGTTTTTCAAAATAAGTACAGAAATACTAAAAATATTTGTGTTATGCAAACTTCAGGATGTGCAGAATCCAAATACGTTCAAAACAAGACATTGTGCGTAAAAATTGGGCTTAAAACGAAGAAGATATGATTTTTGGAAGATTAATTCAATAAAGGGATGTTAAAAATAAATAATTATAGAAAATAGTAATGAATGATTAAAAATAATCTCAAAATAATTAAATAATGGTTATAATAATAAATAAGACCATAAAAAAAATCAATTATTAGAATATTAATAATTATGGTAATTAAAAAAAAAAGAATGATTTAAATAAATAATTATCATAATTATATTAGGAAACATATATATATATATATATATATATATATATTATGCTAAAAAGTATTAATAATAGTAATGATTATAAAATAAAACTTACACAGTAAAATAATAACTTAAACTAATAGTAATTAATATAAATAATTATTAAATATCAATATAATAATAATTAAACTAAAAATAATAATTTAAATAAAATAAAAATAAGGTTATTTTACTGTTTAATGAATACTTAAAAATATATCTATCATTTATAGTGTAGAGGATGAAAATACGATCAATTCGAGGTATTGTGCGTAAAAAACGGACAAAAATTGAATTTTCTATTAATTTTGGAAGTTTCTGGATTAAAATATGCTTAAAATATAATTTAAAATGAATTTTTAATATTAAAACCGGCGGCGGGACACGTGGCGCATCCTGGTTGGCTGGCGCGGTTCAGGCCAATCATTGGCGGCGGCTGATTGCGCCGCCAGCCAATGATTGCAGTGATCATGCCGCAATCATGGCCGTGTACCGCGGCCACTTAGCCACGTCGGACTCGGCTATGAGCCGTCCGATCGTCCGTTTAAACGATCCGACGGCTGAGATCGTGCCGGACCGAGCGCCAAACAACTGGAGCGGATCAGCGGTTAGGAGAGACCGCGGGATACCGCGATCAGAGCCGTTGATCTGGGGATCAACGGCTCAAACGACGTGAAGGCCATGCACAGCCCGTCCGACGCCCTAGGGGTGTTTTTTGTCGATTTCTCTCGATCGGGTGAACGAAATCAAACAAAACATTAGGTATAGAATCTAAAAGCGAAGAGCATTCGTGGGGTATATTTTGTTTGAATTAAAACGCGCTAGTAACGATGCTAATTAACCATAAGTGTTCTAACTAGGGTTTAGGTTTTACCTCAATCCACACGGTGGATTCGGGAGATCTTGGGCTTGTTGGACTCGTGGACTCCTCTAGAACAACTTCCCAGTTGACGTCGAGATCCAAAGCACGCTCAATCGGCCAGGATTCGTCCTGGAACGCGAAACGTCTCGGGTTCGCCGGAGGATCGCCGCCGGCGGGGTCTAGACGTCGGGATTTGGTTTGAGAAAGTGGAAGGAGGTCGTGGGAGTGCTCTCACAAAATTTCAAGGCCTCAGGAGGTCTCTCGAGAAAGCAAGAGCAAAAAGATCCCCTAAAATAACCTAATTTCTCCTATTTAAGCTCCTAAACCTAAGGGGGACGGCTAGGATTGCATCCAGATCAAATTAGGAGGGAAGAGGGTCGGTTTAGGCCGTGGAATTGAATTCAAAACGAAGGGGCCTTGATTAGGCATTAAATAGGCTCTTAAATCCACTTAATTGGGTGATTAAGGCCTATTTAGAACCATGGTTGACCAAGTCCACGTTTGACTTGGTCAAACCAGTCAAGGGGGTCCACGGGGTGAGGGTTTGAGCCATGAAATTCATGTAATTAATTTAGAATTGATTTTAGGCTCAAAGGGTCCAAATTGGTCAACTATGATTGACTTGGTCAACCGGGTTGACCCAGGGTCCAAGCTCGGGCTCGACAGACTCGACTCGACCCACTGAACCCAGTGGGGAGGGCCATAGGGTCTGGCTTGGTCAATTTGAGCAAGTCAACTCTTTAGGCCCGGGTCTGGGCAAAATCGAGGTCAACATTTTAAAGTACTAATGTTTGGATGACCCAAACGAGCATGCCATGCTTCAGACGAGCGGACAGTTGAATGAAGAGCTTGCCGAGTAGAGGTAGACTTTGAAAGAAGTGAATAGAGTCCTTCATGAGAATGACCACGAAGGAGGACACTATTGTCTGAAAGATCCTTGATGAGAAACCCATGAGCATCAAACAAAATAGAATAGTTATTGTTAGATGTTAATTTATGAATGGAAAGGAGATTGTGTGAAAGCAAGGGAACATGAAGCAAATTTTTGAGGCGAAGCTTACGATTAGTATCAGGAAGTGGAAGGATTCCCTGTCCAGAATGCTGTATAGGAAGCGTTCCACCATTTGCAACGGAGACAGAATCAGTTCCCATATATGGATTTGCTTGTTGTAGTAGACTAGCATCTGAGGTAAGATGTGAAGTAGCACCCGAATCCAAACCCATTCGGTAACTGGAGAAGCCACATAGCTGTTCGAGTTCGTGAGAAGAGCACGAGGTGCCGAACTGGTTGGAGAAGGAGCATACTGCAGATTGCAGCGATGCCAACAGTTCAAAGCAATGTGGCCAACTTTCCCACAAATCTGACAAGTCGGACGAGGATTGGGTTGATTCTGAGTGCGATTTTGAGACAATGAAGCAGCGTGAGGCGAATTGAAATTAGTCCCTGAATAAGTTGTCCTGAAGGAAGCTCCCCTGCCTTTACCGCGCGTTCCAGCTCGACCACGGCCAGTATTAGTCCGATTAGTCCAAAGAGCAGTGTGATCGGAAGGAAGTTGGGTTGCCTTCTGTAATTCATTTTGCAGGTTGATTTCTTCACTGCACAAAAACGAATATAAGGTATCCAAACTAATTGGTTGCTGGGCTGTGCGAATGGACGATTTGAAGGGATTGTAAATGGGAGGAAGACCATTTAAGGTATGCATAATAACATCTTCAACATCTATTTGACCTCCAGCCGCAGCTATATTGTCCACTATCACTTTTATTTGAGCTAAATATTGATTCATTGTAAGCTCATTCATTTGAATGTGATGCAACTCACTTTTGAGCTGAATCACACGCGACCGATTCGTCGGTTGAAGACGTTTTTCCAAGGTTATCCAGATTTCATGAGCAGTAGATAACGAGAGAATGTAGGGCAGCACAGAAATACTGATGGTGGACATCAAGGCCGACACCAGATTTTGATCAACAAGGTTCCAAAGCCGCATATCAGAATCAGACTTAGAGGCATCAGGTGGGCGAGTACTTCCAGTCAAGTATCCTTCAAACCCATTTGCAGAAAACAGTTTAAAAACTTGAAGACGCCAAACTGGGTAATTTTCATTTGTTAGAGAGGTTAATACAATGTTCTTCAACTTACTCATAAGAAACTTCAAGGAAGATGGAATAGTAAACTCGGCCATGGTTGCAGAGAGAGAGGAAGCGGACGTAGCTTCGGAAGCAGAGGCTTGATTCGCCATTCAGCACCGAACGTATCCTCAGAGAAGAAGAAGAAGAAAAAGAAGCTCTGATACCATGAGAGGACACCTGCAAAAGGAATTAGAAGAGATGCATAAATAAAAGAAACATTAATGGCTTCAAGCGAATGCTTTCACATACATTTCACTGTGAGCTTCATTACAGCATATATGGAGAGTAATGGGGCAAATACTGTCCCAGCCGCATATGGCTGTTACGCCAGACTGCCAAAAGCAGAGAACGTGAGGTGCTACTCCAGTAAGCTATAATAGGAGAACCATGATAAGCAAACAGTACTTGAGGTATACTCTAACAAAGGTAACTTTCTCCCATTCGCGCGGTTCTTCGGCCAAATCCCGTAAATGCGACTTCTACCTGGATTAGGATTTACCGAGATTTAGCGGATTTAGGCCGTAAATCCGCAAATTCGGGATTTACAAATTTGTCGGATTTACGTCGACATTTTTTGCGTTTGGCTGGATTTACCGTAAATCCTGCTTAAAATCTCGGTATAAATCCGATACCAAACACCCCTTAATCTTTTTTTTAGAGAAACTTGCTAAGGTTGTGGGGCAGAGGGTGGCAGCGATGGATGCCGAGCATGCGCATCTGCACAAGGATAAAATGACAAAAAAAAAGACCAATTTGGAGGATTCATGAACAATGTGAATCATCTAATACAACTTCTGGTTTCACAGAAGAAGGCACAAAAATACCAGCTGAATCGCAGTAACTATAATGAAGTTGCTTACTGGACAAAAGACTGTGCAATCGCCGATTCGCTGTTGGGTGGGTCTTTTAGGGGTTTTAAAAGTTCGTTTAAGGGAGGTTTTGAATCTGCACATAGGGGTTTCTAGAGTAAGGGTTTAGACAGTCGATCTGTAACTGAACTGAGAAAACCTACAGCTGAAAAGGTGCATTTTAGGGTTTCTAATTCACCATTTTTTGTCCAAAAAAAAAAAAAAGGGTTCAAGGCTGTAGAAAGCTACTTGGTTTACAATCTCAGAACTGTAAGACTGCACTTCATCAATTTATCTTGTTTATGTGGTTTTAAATGCCTTAATATAATGTCTTAAATCAGACATTGTTCCTGTTATAATTTAAATTACTATTTAGTAATGTGTTTATTTAGGCTCTCTCCATGGTGGCAATGATTGGTAGTGATATATGTTAGAGACCACGGTGGTTGTCAGTAGCAATAGTTGGTGGTGGCCTTCGGTGACGATAGCTAGAAAATGCAAGAGAAATATCTAGTTCTTACTCTTCTTCCACCCATAAGTGAAGAATGATGATCTATTTATATTCTTTTTGAGATGAACATTTTGGTAATTTGAACTAGAATCTAAAACACTTTATCATATGATCCATATTGATTCCCTTGATTAGAAAGTGTTTATTTATCATTTAAGTATCTTAATGATATCAGAATTGAGTGTTATTAGGTTGGTAGAAATCGTCTCGTTGAGCCGCTCAATTCGATTACAATCATGTCAAATTTCGAGATCATTTGGGCAGGCATCAAATTAATATTTGAAGTTTCTAATTATGATCCAAATATTTGACTTGCTCTCCTTCAGGCTTGGATTGAACAACTTTTTAGTATCGTTGCATTTGTCTCATCTCATTGAGACATTCAGTTTGATTATAAGTGCTGAAATTAGAGTTTATATGATCCTGAATTTAACTCCCGGAAGTTCTCAACTTAAATTTTATCTCGAGATTCGTACCGATCAAACTAAAATTTCATAGATATATAATTGCTAATGATGTTCTTCTGTTAGCTGAGAAGTCATACAGGCCGAGATCAACTTTTTAAGATGGAAATAGAGGCTGAAAGACAAACAATTTATAGAGCATAAGAAATGTAGACATAAAACCATTACTGTCCAAACCCTTATACAACAAAGATAGTAAATAAGAGTGAGCTCTTGGTTATATTCTAAATAATTCATTCATTTTGGCCTTAAATTTGTGTTTAGCATATGCATTTGCAGCTAATCAATACTAATATTTTGTTTCGGACAGTTTTCTTATGGCTTATTGAAATAGTTTTTTAGCTAAAAATTTTTTATTCAAATTTTTTATATAATATAAAGCTGCTTTATAAAATAAAATACACTCAAATATAAATAGGGTCATAATCCTGAGTTTATTAAATTAATAATAAATATATTTCTTAAAAATCTACAAGAAAAAGTAAAAGAAAGAAAAAATTTTAAAAACAAAAAAGAGACAATAGAGCAACTACTACAACTCAACTTACAAATTTTATGTTAAAATACAAGAGAAATATTATGTGCTAAATATAGCATGCGAAATATTCGAATTTGAAGTTTTGATGAGTTGCGGTGTTTGTTGTTTGCATACGTCCATGGGTGGATCCACATTGGTTTTAGGGTGGGCAAATGCCCATCCTCAAAAAAAAAAATTTTTTTTAGTATTTATAGGGGATTTTTCGGAATATTTTGAGTATTTTGCCCCCCCCCCCCCCCCCCCCCCCCCCTCAAAAATATTTTTTGTTCTAATTTTATCAATCCTAGGCCTAGGCATCTTTGTCCATCCCCCATAAATTTTTTTTTTGCCCACCCTGAAAAAAGAAGTTGGATCTGCCCTTGCATATGTCAACATCCAAGCTTGAACATAAGGAAAGCTCAATCCCAAAATCTTACCCCAACAACATATTAAAATAGCACTTGACTATATTGAATGAGATATGGTAGCAACTTTTTATATCTTGATATAGTAATTATTCTTCTTAATAAAATGATTTCTATTTAGCCCACTTAAACTTAATGATTGTGAGTTTTTTTTACTCCAACATAGGATCATGAATTCAAGACCTTATGTATAAAAATGAATTTTTTATTAAATTTACTCAAAAGTAAAACAAGTAGCATTTCTATTATATTTCTTATATCTCTGCACCTCAGTCTTTCTCACAAACTTAGCCGAATCTTGACGTCTCTCCCTCTAATTGTGTAAATTACGAGATTTTGCCGCCTTTCAAAATTCTCCCGTCTCGCTGACCTTTTTCTCTCAATCATTTTTGTACTTGATGTTTTCTTTTCCAATTTAATGCTAATTGTAAACCTAGGACATCAAATTTATCTTCCCTCTCTTCTTCAGCAACTGTCATGCGCATCTTCTTCTCCCTCTTTGCTCCTTTCTTGCGACAGCAGCCTATAGCAAGCTCCTCTAATTGAGTTCAAACTTTTCCCTTTTCTCCTCTTCTTCCTCCTTTCTTCCTCTTCGTTCCCAAGAAATAGAAGTAGATGCTCTCTTTTTGTAATGTTTTTGCTAGATTTGATTTAATGTTTCCTTAATATATTGTTATGATGAATTTTAACTTGCTTTCGAAGGAGTTCTTATTTAAACTTGATATTTGATTTGATCAAAAGTTATATTATTTTATATCCTTAGATGTATTTTTAATCTAAAATTTGTTTGTCAAGTTTTCTTTTAGTTTTGGTTTCCATATGGTGCCTTGATAGGTCATAAAATAGATCACATTAATTGATAATTTATTTGGTGTTTTCAGTGTGACTAAAGATTTATTAGAATATTCTCCATTATTTCATGAAGTGTGTGCTTATAAATATTTGATTCCACTTCTTATAGAATTTTCGAGTAGTTGGCCTTATGGCTATTGGTTGAATATTTCATAAGTTTGGAGTTTCGCGTCACTCACCTAAAAAGTAAGTAGTTGTTATTTATTTTGGGATAAACATATCCTTCTTTATTAGGGACGTTATTCTTGTTTCTTGTGCTAAACCTTTGGATATTAGTTGACAGTCTTGTTATTATAAAATTTTTCTATTTTATGCTCATAGATTATTCTTTATTTATTGATGAATAAACTCTTATATATCAATTTTTTATATTTTCATGCTCTTTCCCTTATTGAATAATGTGATGTTGACAAATCATAACTTAGTATGAAATAACATGTCATGTTGAAATTATAAAACCTATTGAAAAGTACTTATAATTTTTTTTGGAAATTAAATTTCACTTATATTCGTCTATTATTTACTATATATATCTTCATAGATATCTTATGCACATAATTAATGAAATAATTCATAGCATAAAAATATTTATCTTGATTCATTGCTACATAGATTTTTAAATATTAAATCCATCTCCTATCATAGATGATCAATTTTTGGGTGCATTACTTCTATTGAACACAATAAATTGTATTCCTACAAATCATTAAATGTCATAAAATAGAAATGGCCATGTTGCATATGTAATACATGTTAAAAATTTGCTTATGACAAACATAAAATTAATATTTGTATATGTAGGTCGGTTGTACCCATTTGGATATTGACTTACTAAGCCAACAAACTCACATGATGATGACTCCATAAAAAATGATAAATTTTCTTAGGTTATTGTTTACTTCTCAATTTAGGGTATGTTAATAAAACTAATTGATTATTGAATATATAAACATATATAGATTGAAAATGATGTATGATCGATAATTCATATTTCGAGATGTACAATAAGACATTGTATGGTTGCATATGGTTATATTAGAATAGATTTGCCTTTATTGTTATAATTTATTGTACATAGTAATCATGGAAGTCATTTATTAAAATCTATTTTATGACATATGATGATGCGGTGCATCAAGCCATCATGGTCCCAGTTATCTATAGTTATTTTGCTCATATAGTTAGTTTGCATAGTTTATATAATTTCTTACCGCTGAGCATTCTATTATTAGTTGCCAACCCACTACTATAGTTTCTATTTTGAGCATGATAGTACAAAACTTCTTTTTCTGCCGGTTAGCTATTTTCTGCAAGATGAAGAACCCTCTTCATAGTGAATGTTTAATATATCTTCTACCTTCGGAGAAGATGAAGATAGTTTTTGCTGATAATACAATTTCAGGTTCAGGCCTTTATCCTATTAGTTCCCTGTTTTTTCTCTCTGAACCTGCTTCTTCCGCTGAATACCACATCATATAATATGCACTTTTATACTTCAATCTTATCATAATTTTGAATATGATAACTTAATGTCATTGATAGTACATGGTCACACGTGGTCTTTTTATTATTCATGTTACGTGCTCTAGTACCTTATCATCTATGTTTTAATAAATAGTTGTCATTTGTTGAATTTGAATTCTTAAATTCACACACTGTTAACATTTTTCATAGCAACTATTAGTAAAGTGCTTGATGACCATCACCATAGGAGCATATTTATCAACAATAAGTTCTCATTCGGTATTTAAAATTTTTTAAGTAATATATTTATATATTTTTAGGTTTATATAGGCTTTTTTTGCAAGTTATTTCTTTCACTCTTCTCTTCCTTTGTTATTATTTATACTTCATTCATATGCTCTCAATTTGATTTATACGAGTGAAATGAAATCTTAAAATTTACTATATTGTTTACTCTGGTATATTTTATTTATATTACTTTTGTACAAGCATTCTTTTATTGCTAGTACAAAATTAAGTTTCATATCCTTTCATTATATCTTGTGTTGTCGGAGTGTACCATATTTTAAACTTCGGGTGTGACGACACACATATGATTCATGTCAAAAGATCATAAAGAGCACAAAAAATAACTATTAATATATTTCACTTTATTATTATTGCTTACATATGTAGGAGGGATTATTAAATAATATAATTTTGCTTTTCTAGTTGTTATAAATAGTAATTTTATGTGTTAAATATGTATATATGATAATTTTCAGTGTTATTTATCTAAATCTCTTTGGGCGAAAACAATTCTATTTGAGTCGGCTTATGGGAATAATAGCGGATTGGGGCTCTACTCGTTGCTAAAGCCAAATCAAGAGAATGAAGATTACAAAAACTTATAGGAGTTGTGATGGAAAATCATTGAAAAATGCATTGTTAGGACTAGTTGGATGGTAGGATTGCGGTAGCATCTCGTTAGAGATGGCGCACCGAGAGTCAGGCTTCGTTTGGGATGACTTTTTTACTGCTTCTTAAAACAATTTTTTAGTACAAAATTTTTAAATTTTTATGCTAAAAAGCTGTTTTACGAAGCAATAAAAATGCCGTCCCAAACAAAACCAATAGGAGAATGCATCCTCAGTGTTAAGTGGTATCATGATGGGAACTCAGTTCGAGAATGCATTGACAGGATTTGAGATCAACATGATAACATAAGTCGCAAGTTGTGTTAACTAGAAATGGAAACACCGTTTCAAAAAGAAGAGTTCATGCGAGAAGAATCCCATGAGAAGAAATCTATAATTTATGAGATAAAAGAAGATATCCACGGGATGAACAATGGATTAAGAGATAAAAGAAGAAATCTATAATTTATGATCTTGCGAGCCAAATGAGTAGTATGAATTAGAGGTATAAATATTTGACACGGTTCAAAAATCTGACTTGAAAATTTTGGGTTCGGATTAAGGTTTTCGACCTGTTTTAAAAATTGGGATAGAATTCAAGTTGACCCGGAAACCTGAGAATGATATGGAATGACCAGCGCTGACTGCTCTTGACCGAAGCTGCTCGCGTTGCATCCTGTGGCCAATCTCGCATTTCGCGTCGCATCCCGAGGTGGCGAGGCCATTCCGCGTCGCATCTCCACTGTCTCGCGTCAAATTCGTGTTGGTCTGCCCGTTGCGCTAATCCATTGCACCTGCGTCGCGTCCCACTATCCAGAGTGACGACGCTGCTGGCTGCTGCTGCGCCGACCATCGGCCTGCAGCTACCGGTGTCGTCGTGTCCGCGGGTTGGGTTCGGGTCCGAAAAACCTATCCATTTGTAAAAACGAACCCATTTGTAAAAAACGAATCGATCTCGAGTTAACCTGAATAGCGTCGGATTATTTCCGGGTTCAATTCGAATCTTACCTGTGACCCGAAATTATCACCCATCATCTCAATGAGCTCGAACATAGGGCTCATATAATATGCGCGCCCTGATCTTAGCGAGAGCTTAGGACTACTGGCTTGTTAACTTGCGCGCGGTTTAAGGATAATTAATAACTTAAAACAGGAGATTAATATCACGTCGGTCGTCGGCTCTCCAACCAAGAGGTTATTTTCGTCGTTTCACTATACTCATTCAAGACTTTCAATATCATCTCGGCGAAATGTCATACGCCATTTTTCGGCAACACTGGGCAGGGAAGCGAAATGAATTGGCTGGCCTCTTAGCCGAAGCTAGGGTTAGAGTTCGACAGAGATTTGCAGTTCCTTCAGATATCGATTAAAAGATTCCCTGTGGAGCTTTGCTTCACCCGGTTCCTATCATTTCGCGTCAGTGATCCATTCTTGGGCCCCATACTTTTTCTTTTACATTGGCTCCCTCTGCTCCCCCATCTTTAAAATTTTCGATAAATCTCTCTGTTGCTGGTCGCATTCCTGCCCAATATAGTAGAACTGAGTGTCGGGCTTGCTGCTACCTGGATCGAAGGTATTTTCCTTGTAATTTTGAATTCGCTTTAGGGTTTTTTTGGTTGTTTTTAGAGTTTTAGATAGAAACATCTTTGGAAAGTGTTGTATTTATTGTCACTCATTTGTTTTTGATGACGGAATCATCATACTCAAGATAGGGTTAACAGGATTTATGAAGTTAGAAGCCAATGCTCATTTTCAACTAAACCAAGCTAATGATGGGAGTAGCAACTTTTATTGTATTTCAAAGCATGCTTTTTGATTTCAAGAAACCAAATGGGTGCTTGGCGCATTTTTCCTTGGCATCAATAATTTCAATGTTGCTGCTCTTTATCTTCTTCACTATGTAATTTTAAGAACTGGAGGTATTTAATCTATGAATTGATGCTGGGTGGTTTGATCATGCATGAATCTCAATTTATATTTGAATTGAAAACTTTCAAAATTAAATTCAGAATCATCCAAGCTCTGATTCAACATTGTTATGGTCAAACTGAATCTCGACAAGACAAATCAATTGGCACTAAAGATCATCACAAACCTCTCCTTTTTCTTTTCTATTGCAATTTCTCGATTATTATACGATGATTCCTTAACTTTCTATACATGTATAGATAGAAATATATATACTATAAATGACATCTCTTATGTCAATAACACCAAAGGGATATGAAATGAATGGAATTGGGATATAGATGGAATATAATAAAATAGAGCTACATTGAGGTTTCCTATGAAATGAGGCATGAAACGGACCCACTACGACAAAGTTCGTCGAGTCGCGAAGGAAGCTTCATACTCATATTGCTCATGGGTTGAGAATGGAAGTTGAACTCTAAAGTGTTACGATTTGACTCAAAATGAGTTTAGATCAAAGAATTGAAGCGCATAGGAAACTTCAAGGCGTTAATTAGGTGACCAAACAACTCATATGTAATTAAATTGAGTGTCTCAACGTGATGAACCCAATGTGCCCAAAATCATATGATTTTGATATTATTAAAACATGTAACTGCTGAAAGGAAAATCTATGATTGAGGGAATCAATATAGGTCGATTGTTTGAATGTTTTGGATTTTTCATACATCTATGAGACATGTCACTCTAAAAAAATCTATAAATAATCTCCTTACTCTCTACATGAAGGGGAATGTGGACCTTGTCTTGATATTTAAAAGAACTCAGAGACTTGAAGAATCTTGGAGCTCCACCCAAGCACCACTATCCCAGTCTCCTTCTCTCGCTCGGTTGCTGCCATCAAGCCATCGCCAAAACACCAATGTTAAACCACCACTTGACCACTAGCATTGAACCACAGCTTGATCGTTGCCATCAAACCATGGTCTCCCGACTACTATGCCCCGACTATAGTCTCCTGACTACCATTGCCTCATTACAATCCACCAACCACCATCGCTTGACTTACGTCCTTTATATCACCATATCTCGACTACAGTCTTATGACCACCGTCGCCTGATTATGTTCCTCCTACAACTTTCGTCTAACTATAGTCTCTCGACCATCGTCGCTCAACTATGATCCTCAGACTATTGTCGATCTCCATCATAATCGCTCAATTATTGTTCTCCAATCACCATCATCTGATTACAGTCCTCCGACCACCAACATTCAATTGTAGTTTCCTGATTATTGTCGCCTGACTACAATATCTCTAGCACTCTCTATCGACTATGATCCTTTCAATAATGCCATTCAACCATCTTGCCTATCAACAATTCATCAACCCCTATCATCTAACTACGATATTTTGACCCTTATCGTCTAACTAAGTTACTATGACTAATGTTGTCATGCTACAATCATTTTACTACCATCAAACAGTTATAGTATTCTGACCTTCATTGCCCAATTACAATCCTCCGACGACCATCACCCAAGTATAGTATCCCGCTACGATCACGTGACTACGATCATCTGATTACCATCATGTGATTATATACTTCGACCATCATCATCTAAATATGGTCCTTTGACCACCATCACTTAATTAGAGTCCTTTGACCATTATTGCTCAGCTACACCGATTTTGTCGACTTAGTCACATGTCATCTCCAATAATGCTGGTGCACGCCATCGCCTATAAGGCCGATGCACGCCGTCAACACCCACTATGACTCTCGATATCAACATGTGGATTTAATCTGGACTTTTTTATCTCTAGTCTACTATCCATAAAGGAGTATGAACAAATATATAGAAAACGATCTATTGAAAACAATTCGTATGTCATAGGTTTTTTCTAACTTTAATCTTGAAATTCAATTTGTATAGCTTATGTTTACTATATTATATCAACACATTTTTTAATCACAGAAAATGACATCATTTCTATCAATTACAAGCACTACTGAAATCATTTTAGGTATGCTAGGCCTTTTTGGTTTGTCTCTTTCTGAGTTTTCATTGTAGAACTTTAGAATCTCTTGTACTTATTTTTTATCTATATGTTTGTTGGATCTTTATACAAAATTAAGATGTTAATTTTTCTCTCTACCGCTATAAATATTCTAGCATACAACAAGACTAAATATCAATGATACCCCTCCTTGCCTTCTGTGTTTAATAAATTTGGTGCATTAACTATTGTGCTAGACATGAATAAGTTCAAGTTCAAGTTCAAATTCGGTATTAAAATCCTTTTTTCTTTGGGTTCCTTTCTAAACATGAATTATAAGTCAAGCCGTTGATCATCAAATGGATCAACATATTTTCAATTGATGACTTCCATTATGTGTAAAAAAACCTTATGAATTTTCACAATATGACTTTTTTTAAGCATCTTAGCATATAAAGTATGTATTGACATAACTTTGAGAGTATATCCTGTGATTTTAATGGTGCAACATAGTTACAAAATAAAGTTTTATGCATATATCTATGTTTAGCTCTTTCTGAGTGGAATATAATCCAGTTGACTTTTGTTCGTGTTAAAACACATTTAGTTAAGGAGGTGAAAAATAATGCTTATGCTCGGCTCTTTCACTTAACGAATGAGCTGAACACTAACACAAAAATCCAGCTTTTTTTTCTGACTCTACTTGTATTTTGCACTTTCTCTAAGCTTTGAAAAACCTGCAAGTTTTACAGGTTTGGGAGTTTGCAGAACAATGCCGGCCATTAAACTTGAACTGGCAAAACAGTACTATGCTACCAGTAGCCTTGTTGTGGGATATGCTCTATGCTCGAGCTTGCTTGCTGTCATTAACAAATTTGCCATCACAAAATTCAATTTTCCTGGCCTCTTAACGGCATTGCAATACCTGTCTTCTGCTGCTGGTGTATGGATCCTTGGAAAGCTGGGATTTCTCCACCATGATCCTTTCACCCTGGAAATAGCCAAAAAGTTCTTACCTGCTGCCACTGTCTTCTACCTTGCTATATTCACCAACACAAACCTCCTCAGGCATGCTAATGTGGACACTTTTATAGTGTTTCGATCTTTGACACCATTATTGGTAGCCATTGCCGACACCGCCTTCAGAAAGCAGCCATGCCCTTCCAAACTGACATTTTTATCTTTGGTGATTCTACTTGGTGGTGCTATTGGGTATGTGATGACTGATTCAGCATTCACCCTCACTGCATATTCGTGGGCTTTTGCTTACTTGATCACAATCACAACAGAGATGGTCTACATAAAACACATGGTGACGAACCTTGGACTCAACACTTGGGGATTTGTCTTCTACAATAATCTCTTATCCTTGATGATGGCTCCTGTATTTATGGTGTTAACTGGGGAGTATGCTGATGTTTTAATAGCTGTTGGATTGGGATCTGGGGCTTGGGTTGATTTTGGCACATTTCTTGCAGTTAGCTTGTCCTGCGTGTTTGGATTGCTCATCAGTTTCTTTGGCTTTGCGGCAAGGAAAGCTGTTTCAGCTACAGCTTTTACGGTGACAGGTGTTGTTAATAAGTTTCTCACCGTTGCAATCAACGTTCTCATATGGGATAAGCATGCTAGTCCGTTTGGCTTAGCTTGCCTACTTTTCACTCTAGCTGGTGGGATTCTCTATCAGCAATCAGTTACCGGTAATACAATGACTTCTGCACAACATGATTCTGCTGCTGCTAAGCAGGCAAAAGATGTGGCTGGGGACAGTGATTCTGATGATGAGAACCAAATGTCGAGCATCTCACGAAAGGATTCCAATGTATGAAATCATTGAAATCAATCATTTTTTTTTTTTTTTGCTCTATGATAAATGTTGTGCTTTACTAGGGTTCGTTAATCATTTATGAGAGAAAAAACATTTTTTAATGCTGTTATTCTGAGAATCTTTTGGTAAATAAATTCTCATGGTAGACATCGTATTTTCCCCTTTTACTTTCTTCAGATTATATCATCATATGAGATTTTATTGCTATTATGGTTATTAGGGTGGAGATATATAGTCTTTTCATCTCATCTTTTGGGCATTGTACTGATGTTTAATAAATGAAATTAGAACCTGTAAATCATGATGGATTTTACACTACTCCCTTTTAATAATAACCCACAAGATTCACTCATTTTCTTTTTATCTTTCAAACTCTCTGTATCACATATAGGCATCATCTTATCTTTTAATGATGCTGATTGTTAAGTGATAATTATTAATATCACTCAACTAAGATTGAATATCATATACATGAATTTGTTCTACTAATTCTAAGTCTTCTGTTTTCTTAAATATTTTCTCTATTATTTTAACTTTTCACTTATTCAGTGGATATCTCATAGAACAAAAATATGTCACTTGTAAAAAGCATATATTGAAGCATCGCACTTTAAAGTTTCTTTGTAGTCACCTTCATAATCGATGCAAAGAGATAAAAACCTAATGTTGATCCCTTATGTGATTAGAAATTACTTGTTCACTTCATAATTTCTTCTAATACTATTCAATGCACCATCATATATATTTTTTCATTAATTTTCTTAATATAAATATCTCTTTAAAGTTCATCTTCTTGATATGAACTGTAATTGTTTCTTTGAAACTAGATTAATTTTTTTAATCCTATATTCCATTACTCACTCGCATAAATTCATTGGATGAATCATAATTTTGATTAATTTATTGTTAATATAATATTTATCATCCTTTTATTAAAAAAAAAAAAAAAACTTTCTTATCTAGTTATTTGAATTCCTCTTAATTTTCAAAAGAGGTATATCAAACTCTTAAAGGGAACTAAGGTGTAACTTTTACTCTTAGAGGAAGGAGCTTTACCTGACTCCCTATCTTGGGGACGTTAGTTTGTTTTCTTCTATGCTTGAGGAAGACATTCATGCTTGTCAATATTGTAAAATAATTCGTAACAGAACGAGGTGCATTTTTTATGCTATTAACATAAAAAGGTGTTGGTGGGTAAAATAGTGCACATTATGTTTTATGGGAATAGCTCATATAGTGTGCGTTATTTTATTAGTTTTGTTTTTTGAATGATTTTTCTAATTGTTTTGATATTGCCAGAGCCACTAGCATGTATAAAAAAGATATAGAACATTCAAGACCGATCTAAAGAACAAGAAAAAGAAATTTCTTTTAGGCCCAGTATACTTGTAGATGACATGAAGAGGATGAGGATGATAGAGAATATTATGATATGGGAGAAGATAATAATGGAGATTTGTTTATTTGGTGTATGAATGATGATGGTTATCATGAGCACCTGTTTAATTTTTTATTTATTTGAGAATTATAAACAAATATTTCATATGCTCTAAAACCTAAGCACCTAAATTTCACATTTTGTCTTTATATTAGCATTGCTATTGTGATGGTTTTCTTTGTAAATTTAATTATTTTCTTTGCCATGATGATGAATTTTTCAATCAAATTGCCATTTGTTAACCTTCATGTTTGCACTATTAAGTGATGTTTTATTGTGTTTGTGTGCACGCCTTTTTTTAAAGATATTCTATTTCTTATATTGTTGATTTATTATGTGCGCGCCTTTTTTTAAAGATATTTTATTTCTTATATTGTTGAATTATTAATAAATCATTCATATTTTTTTATGACTTGCATTACTTTTAAACTAACATGCCATGTGATGCATTACATGCTATGGCTCCATAAGACTCTTATATTATAGTGCACTATTCTCTATTAAAAAGTATGTGAGAGTCTCATTCCCACACTTACGATATCAGTGCTTCATTCCACATTTAGATGCAACAGGAGCATCCACTATTGCATTTAGAGGGAGGAGGTGTCCAGGTTCCACACTTCTGGTAAACCATTGCTTTATTCCCACTATTAGCGGATGAACTCCTCTCTTGAGAAGAATTAGGTCGGTTATTGAGTACTTTAGTGTATGTCTGTCAACTTCAGCTATTTTAGTGCACAATTGATTGTTAACTTCAAGTGAACTATTGGGAAAGACATGGCAGAATGTATTGTATTGATGTACAATTTTGTTTAAAAATATCTTTTGAGGCTCTTAGGACTTGTGACATGGCTTTGATAATAGGGATTTAATCAATTTTATGAGTAGATTTTAAGATTTATGTTTTAATTCTATTTGTTTCTCTTTTCATGAATATTCCTTCTTTGGGGTCAGTTATATGCATGTTGTTGTAGCAAAACAAAATTTTAAGATTTATGAAGAAAAAAAGTATATATATATATATATATATATATATATATATATATATATATATATATATATATATATATATATATATATATATATTTGGCAGAAGTGTACCATGTTCAAGTTCTCAGTACATCAATTCGTTTGTCAATCTTTAATCATTAAGCTTATGAACTAGCAATCTTCTTGATGTTGAAGGAACCCTTCTATTGACACTTAAAAGTCTATGGGGAATTCAATCCTTTGTTGGTCTATGGTATATTCTGATTGACTCATTGTGGTTGCTAGATTGAATTAATATTGTCATGCGCTATCTTGTGTTTTCGCAAATTAGTTGTTAGTCCCCTGGATGATCACAGTTTATTTTACTCAAAAAGAATTCAATCATCCCAATAGTGTTAGACCTAGTATGGCATCAACCAACACGATGTATGCATAGTTGATCTGATTAATCCTCTTAAATCTCAGCTAATTTATTCTGACTATGGTTGACTACAACTCAATCAACCCTATTTTGGCCATGATTTATTTGGTCAAATCAATCAAATCCTATGTCTTCTATGAGGCTACAATTGATCATTTAAATTAGTCGGCCATTAATCAGTCCAATAGAGTTCCATGCCTAATTGAATGACCTCCTATCCCTTGGTCTGGTTAATCAATCGTTACAAGTCTAAATTCTGCCCGTTTAGATTTCATTTTGGCCAGCTTGATGGTTTTAACTTGACTTGATTTAACCATCCTATGCTTGACTTTATGGTTTGGACATATGTGGCTCAATTGCTTGGCTATGAGTCTCTTATCTCAATTTGGGTTGTTTTTTTTTAGATTGGGTTGACATGAAATTCAGCTCGTTATTCTGAAATTTATTCAATCCCTTGGTTATTTGATTTGAGCCACTTGATTACTCAGCTCAACCTTAATTGAACAATCAAGTTCCTTAATGTCTTATCTTAATATGAGCCACTCAATGCGGATATTGAGGTAGCTAGATTATTGGTTTTGAGTATTTATTTGGGTTTCCTAAAGTTGAATAAACTCTATACAACCCCAAATAACCCTATAGAACCTTGGACTCCCTTAATTGGGGATAACTCAGTGTATATGTGGGAGTGACATGGGACACAACCTAACTCGATTTTTAGCTCCCTTAAAATTGCTTGTCTTGGATCTAATTCAATCGAATTCCTCTTAAATTCACTCATAGCTCACATTAAATATGCTCAAGCTTAATATTTTTGAAGTGAATAATCTCACTCAAGCTTGCGTGAATCCACTTAGGACTAGCTATGGTCATTCGAGCTCAATTCATCATCGCTTGAGTTCAATGCATTTACTCAAACCTTAAATTTATTCATTGAAATGATCAACCTAGTCAATTATGAATTTAACTTGACTCCATCTAGGCTAGACTTGATTATATAATTGCCCATGTTCTACATTACTATATGCCAGATAACACATATCTCTGCGTATTTGATTGACGACTAGCCTTAATCGAAAGTTCTCTCTCGTTATCGGGAGGGGTAATTAACTATAGGGGCTTGCGCCTATAGGAAACCAGAAGTCAGATCATAAAGTTCTCGCAAAATGAGGGCGAAATCTCTGGGTAGTGACTTATCTACAAACCGATCTGCCTTCCCAAAATTTACCCCGAAACTTTAATCCGTTAAAACTTTCCCCGAAAGAAAAAACAACAGTCGGGCGGAGGCGGGAGCCGAATTTTCGGAGCCCACACTTATGCTAAATCGTCTGCCATCTCGTCGCATCTGCCGTATCATCTCGTCAACGTCCATTCGCGTGACGTGAGTTCGAGTGTGCGATAGTAACGTCGCGTGAGTGTCTGATTGATCGCCTTGCTGTCCCGTCGTCCCGCACTCCGCAAACTTCACAGTCCACATCTGACCCAATTGGCCAATTCCCTGCCTGCACTCGTGAGTCAAGTCGGTGTTGCCGCCCCGCCGTCCCGCCGTCCCGCGACCCTACTGTTGCCTGAGCGTAACACATGGTTAGTGTCTCAATTTGATAAAATTCAGATTAACAGGTCAGGTCTGGTCAACCCGAAAACTTGGCAGGTCGAGTCTGAATCTGAATTTTCGACCTGTTTGCAATTCCAGTTTGGTTCAGGTTAACTCGTTTAGACCCGGGTCAATTTCAGGTTCAACCCGAACTTGACCCGAAAACCGATTTTGACGCCCCTAGCAACAACAAAGCATTATGCTAGCCCATTTCTCTAATATACAAAAGTTGTATTATTCATCTTCTTTCATGCATATGAATGACACATACGTGATTGCTAATTAGACTTTCTTGATGATGTAACATATCATCTTTCCACCTTTAGTAGATTGTGACTATTGGGGAGGTGAAAGTAAATCACACAACGAAACAAATAAGAAAAATAGAAAACATTAGAAAATAAAGGACACCTGGATTCAACGTGAAAGCCCGAAATCGGGACAAAATCATGGAACCACGCCATACGAAGAAATCCACTTTGAAAATTGGGAGAAATTTGTATAGATTTTTCTTCTATCTCGCCCTCTTCTTGCTTATATTCACTCTTACACCATTCTGACTCACTAAACAAAAGAGAAAAGCCTCTATATACCACCAAGGGATGCCACCCTTGAGAAAAATGAGAAAGAAAATTGTCCAGTCCGCCTCGAAGTGTTGTGGTAATAGTTTGGGGCGCTGTGGCGCCTAAAACTCTATCTCTAGTCCACTTGACAGCGTTGAGGCTTTGAATTTAGAGCACTACGGTGCTCTGCTCTCTGTCTTTTCTCCTACCAAATTTTTGCAATGCCGGCACACTCAGGTATAGAGCGTCGGGACGTTTTACTGGAAAAAAAATCAGTTGCAAAGCACCCGAACTCAAGCAGGAGGAGAACCCCTCGTCTCAGTGAGCACGAGAAATTGACTTGAGGGCCGAGGCAACATGACAATTCAATTGATTGATACAATCAGATTCCACAAACTAGCAGGTCCACCAAGACTATTCGGGATGAAGGCACTATGAGATTTTAATTGATTATCTATCCATATACATTCCCTCAATTTAAACTTAATTTCCGATAGCGTTTTTAGGTTTCAGACTTAATATATAATCGAACATGAGAGCTTATATCCATTGAAATTTCTATCCCCCAAATGAAAATAAACCGTAGTTGGTATCATCATTTAGTTGGGGGGAATTCTCTAGGATCTTATCTTAATCTGCCTATAAGAACCACATGATTGCATCTATAGAAGCTTGTGTGATGTGTTTTGCTTTGATTCACCTCTGTTAAGTTCTCTACCAGTAGTAGAAGGTGCATCCTTTTGTTGTATTGGCTCTTCATGCGCTGACAACTATCACGCTTCTTAGTACTTCTTAAGCCGTGATAATTGCTTCTATTGGCTTTCCCCCCTAGAAGAGTTCAGATGCAAACAGATTTGTTCCTTCCTTGTTCTATTATGCCTCACTTCTTACTATCATTTAAGTATCAAGACCCAGCTGGATAGCTCAGCAATAAATTAGACTTGTTAGAAACATAAGTCTGATTCAACTGCCTGCTGTTACGGAGTTTGATGAATCTCTACTTAGTACTATCCCTCTGGCTCAAGGCATTAGTGGCAAGTGTGTTTATAGTGACTCTTTATAGTCTGAAAATATCGTCTAAATTAGTATGAAAACTCGTATTACTTGCTGCATTGTAAACTTGAGAAATAATTTTCATGCGAGTAAATCGACTGTTTTGCGTTCCGTTGCATTGAAAACATCTAGAAAAAAGTCTTCTAATGATGATTGATAGAAGCTGGTTGGCCTACAAGCAACATATACATTCTTGAATAGAATCTCCTGTGTTTCTGAAACTGTTGGTTTCTAATTTCTTACAACAACAACAACAACATCAAGCCTTTGTTCATTACGTGGGGTCGGCTACATGAATCATTTTTCTCCATTGTGTCATGTTAAGAGTCAAATTCTCGTTTAAATCTAATAAAGAATGATCATTTCTAATATTTTCTAGCCAAATTTTTTTAGGACTACCTCTACCTTTTTTTTAACATTAGTCAAATCTAATATCTCTACTTTCCTCACCCGGTCATCGGAAGGCCGCCGTTTTATGTGACCCAACCATCTAAGGCGACTCTCTCTAATCTTATCTTCCACTGGAGCTACTCCAACCTTTTGACGCATATGTTCATTTTGTATCCTATCTCTAAGGGTAAAGACACTCATCCACCTGAGCATCCTCATCTCTGCAACACTTAACTTGGTTTATAATTTGTATTTATCTGAAAATTCAACCATGTTTCATTAACCTTAGCCACGTTCAATGTTGAACTGCTAATTATGTGTTTTCTGCTGCAAATCATTTAATTGGACTATTGGAGTTCTGTAGTGTGTGATGGACATGCTTCCAACTTTTGTTTTAGCATAATTGATTACTTGTAATAGAGAATATTTAAAAAAAAAAAAACTTGTTTGTAATATTTGAATTTGTGAAAATTAAATTATTATGTTTGAAGGTATTGTGTGGCTTAAATTTAAAATGGATATTAAAAATATTTCTCAATCAGTAGGCAACGCTGTCCATTAATGTTAATCAACAACCAACATTAGGACATAGGAAATAGTGAGTATTGATATTGATCAACAAATGATGCCTCAGATGATAGGAAATAGATCTTCAGATGTACTACAATAATTTGACAAATCGCCACTGTGATTGAGGGCCTATATAAAAGTGGCATCCAGAAAGAAAATGCTCCATTCTGAAAAATGTTTTTGATTAGCCACATGAAATAAGTGCATTTAAAGAAGAGGTGGGCATTATAATCGTCCTCATCATTGCATTACACACAAATAGAAGAATTACTTAGGCTTCATTTGGGACGGTTTTCTTATTGTTTTTTAAAACAATTTGCTAGTACAAAAATCTTAATGCTTCTTATTATACTAAAAAGTCATTTTAAGAAGCAGGAAGAAAGTCGTCCCAGGTTTCGTTTGGGACAACTTTCTTCCCGCTTCTTAAAACAACTTTCTAGTATAAAGTTTATACTAGAAAGATGCTTTAAGAAGCAGTAAGAAAGCCATCTCAAACGAAACCGTAGTCATCTTCCACGCAAATTTGCAGCAGTTTTGAATCTGCTTATGCATGCCTTTTATATATCAACAGAGCATTTGATAGAACTCCTCTTTAACTAAACATATTTGCACCATTCGAAAGTATGGAATGGCTGGAAGACTTCTTATTAATTCTTAAAACAAATTTTTAGTAAAAAAAATTATTTTATTAAACTAAAGAACTGTTTTAAAAAATAATAAAAAATTATCCCAAATAAAATCTAAATAGATTCAAAGAACATTACCACTGCCTTAACATATTACTGTTTTGTTCTGATTCTCATATTTAAAAAAACCCATCGTTGATTTGTCATTGTTTGATTTTGATAAAGCTTAAGCTTTCCATCATTACTTTTCTTCCACACAAATAGCAAAAGCGTTTGATTCTTCCATTTTCTTTGCCTTTTAAGGTCTTTGTCTATGCTGAATTAGTGATGCGGTAGGAAAGTGGCTGAAACAAGTTGTGTACTGCACGCATTTAATTGAAGAAAGAATTTGGAGAGGTATCTGTCATCCTACTTTAGGAGAAGTCTCCAACGTTCAAATAAATTGATTGCAAGGCCTTTCGATGATAAGCTGACAAGGACTTAACAACAACCTATAGCTGTTTATTTTTCAATTTATGTCCACCCTTAAACATTCCTGTGGAGCATATCAAAATATACTGTGCGTTTAGTGTTACCTTTCTTTCTTGACTATGAAAATTATAGTGCCAACCTCAATAATGTAGTACAAATTTTATTTATTTTATGATGGAAGAAATCCAATAATCTAGTCAAAGTATGTCATCTAGGCTTCATTTGAGGATTAATTATTCTGTGTGGATGCTGAATGTCGTTCGGAGACCAACTAGAATGTGTCACATCATCACTGCATTCGGTACCGCGGCTCAGTACTGTTCGGTACTGCTTGGTACTGTTGACGTAGCGCATTATGGTTGGTCTGCAGACGGTGTTTTGCATCTGGTCTCTGCACAAAATAATTTATCTCATTTGAGACGACTTTTTATTGCTTTCTAAAGTAACTTTTTTAGTACAAAAAATACTAGTTCAAGAAGTTTTTGTTCTAAAAAATTATTTTAAAAAGCAATAAAAAAGTTATCCCAGATAAAGCCTTAGGTTTCGTTTGCGACAGCTTCCTTATTTCTTTTAAAACACTCATATTTAAATATTTTACACTCACAATACATCAAATCAAATAGCATAAGTGTTTTCTAAGCAAAATCCTATGCTTGTAAAGCATTATAAAACATTATTATTGTTTAGCTATCAATCAATTGTATGAAAATGCTATGTCTGGGGACATAGATTATCCTTTCAGTTTTCCAAATATTATCTTTTTCATTATTCATACAACTCTCCAACTTAACAAAAAAAAAAAAGGTTCAATTTTCACCATTAAATTAAATTCCTTCCTATTGCGTATGCAACTTTTATGTCTTCTTATTAAATTGGAAACATTAGGAGGTAGAGTTAGTTTGGTTTCTCCCATTGACCAGAATTAGTTAATCTCTTTTTAAGCTAATTAATTTGTGGTCATAATGATAAATTACTGAAATATTAGATTAAAATCATATGATTTTGGGTTGATGAACTTTAGAGAGGCGCCAGTCAGAGTAACTAATTAATTAGGGGATTAGATTTGCTTGATTAATTAAATTAATTAGAGTTGTTTTGGTGGTTAATGACCTATATATATATATATATATATATATATATATATATATATATATATATATATATATATATATATATATATATATATATATATATATATATATATATATATATATATATATATATATCAATTAATTATGAATTTATATTATCATAACATGCTTTTTTTAAATAATTGTAGTGTTATTGTTTCAAGTTCATGTATGTCTCTTACTCCCTTTCTTTTGGTTTGAAAATTTCAACTTTAGTGAAAGAAAAGCCTAAGCTTTCTTTGCGACGGCTTTCTTACTACTTAAAGTAGTTTTTTATTAAAAAATTAAAAATTTTGTATAAAAAGCTGCTTTAAGAAACGGTAAGAAAGTCATCACAAAGGAATCTCAAGCTAGATAAATTTAGATATATATATTTATAAATGTGTGTGTGTGTCTGTGTGCAAATTATTCAACTACACTGGTATATATTGTGTTCTTTTAACCTTGATGTAATATTTATTTTTATGTATATTTAATTTTAAATACATAATTTGTAGGTTGCCAATTTTTATTATTTTGATGTTGTGTGATGTATTTGGAAATCATAATAATGGTATAGACTCTTAGGATAAAATCTATCATATTAATTTTAATAAATTGATAATTTACTTAAAATTAGTTTAAAAAATAAGTTGTTAAAAACTTAAAATTAAGGCTCTTAGATTGCCAACTTTTGATTTGTAAATTATTCTCTTTAATTTGTATCCATTGGATAAGCTACATAATACAACTTATTAAAAAGCTGTTTTAGAAAACAATAAAAAAACATTCTCAAACGGAGCCTAAATTTTAGGAGAATGTCCTCAGAGGTCTGATTAAAATATAAAATCCACGATAAATTAAAATACAGCTACCTACCACCCACCAGATACAGAGCGCTAACCGTCACCATCTTTGTTGGACTTTAAACTACATTAATTTTATTTCAATCTACTTAAAAGAAAAAAAAAAAGATATATCTATATTTATTTTACGCTCGTTCAAATATTTCAAAATATTTTAATTTTTTTTTATATTGCATTTTTTATACAATGTATTTTTTTGATATTATTTGCTGCAAGTACTTTTAAATTTCTCCATGAGAAAAAAGAAAAGGTTTTTTGCGTGGGAAACTAAAGAATTAACAACTTTTGACCACCAATTTCTTCTCCCGTTCTTGTACGTCTCTAACACGCT